>JAODJW010000117.1:28223387-28256213 GCA_026777045.1 Hyperopisus bebe | reverse complement strand
TTACTGCTATCTGAAACTACAGTGCCCTCCATCAGACATGCATACAAGCTCTTAGCACCTGTAAAACTGACTGCAAAATTCACTATTATGGCACCCCCAGATTTACATGTTTGTCATATTATTAAAATGTATGGAAATTCAATTTAAATTATTTTGTTGTGAGACACTGTTGGATGATTAATATATCAATTCTTCATGAATCAGAATCAGAATACTTTATTAAACCCGGAGGGAAATTTTGTTTTGTTACTGTTCGTCCAGCCAAGAAAAGGGAATTAAGTAGACATATGATAAAGAGCGAACCAATTTAATAATAAAGGATTATTGATGAACATTTTCTAGCAACAACAAAAAAAATACAGCAGCTGTTTAGTATGGTGTAACAGCTCTGATATAATTCCTTCCTCCACATGAACATTCACACACATTTTATGGCAGTTAAATTATATTAATTAGCCTTCTGTATAGCTGTATAAATAATACAATAATATCAAGCAGTGCGAAACAGTGTGATGTATTCCAAGATGAAAAATTTTATTTCATCATCCACCAGGTTGATTCTGTAGCACATTGCTGAAGTAAGCAGATTTTGAATAGCGGAGGGCAAAGCAAGATCACCGAGCACGCAGTGCTGACAAAAATGCATTGCGTGTGCTTCATCGCACCACTAGAGTGTGCTAAACCTCCATTTCCAAAGACACAACAGCCTCTCAGTGCTGCCAGATTTGGAACACAACCAAGTCTCCAGATGCTTCAGAGGTTTGATTTTTTTCCCCCCATTTTTCCTAATTGCAATTCTAAAAGTCACGGAAAATGGCGGAGAATATTCCTACGCAGTTGTTTAACAGTGAATGATAGCTTCACCCAAAGGCTTCATATTGTTCCGTCTTGCCTCAAAGCTCAGAGGAAACTAGCTCATTCTGAAGTAATTTGTGTCAGGCTGATACGGCGTGAGCTGCAGTTAGTTCTGGCAAATAAGCGCCTGGAGCGATTGGCCCTCCTCGGGGGCCGGTGAGCGGGCCACGGTCTGGCTGTGGCCACTGGCGTCACATCACCATTAACTGGCACCGCCGTTCCTAAGGGACGAGCGAGAGAACGGCAAACATGCCCACAGAAGGTAGTGTCCCCATTTTGACCCAGATATCCCTCCCTGATCTTTGATTAGAGGAATGCACTAAACTCATGCTGCCCAGTGATATCAAACACAGTCCACTTCTGGGAAACTCCCCACCCTTAAAAATGGAAACAAAAACAGGCCTAATATAAATGTAAATCAATAATAGTGCAGTTATGCATTTAACTGCAGGTTTAATCAGTGCAGTAACAGGGTTATTATATTTGTGAGGGATATGACTTAGGAAGCCAGACATAAATGATGTAATGTCTATGACCTAAGAAGCAAAACTCCACTAACAAAATCCAATAATCAACACGTTTTGCCACAGCTTTGATTTTGATCTACGTCTCTTGATTTGCAGCCTTTCAGGTTCTTTTATTAGTAATAGGTGAGGGGTCTGCTGGAACAGTCCATTCTGCACCTGGAGTACTTCCACTGTACAATGCAATAAACATTTCACTGCAGGTTGTACTATGTATGATGATGCACGTGACAAACAGAATTTGAATTTGAAGTGTCAACAACTCCTTGCAGTCATGAGTCACCACTAACTGAGCAGAGGCTGGGACTCTAGTTGACTGGGGATGACCCCCCCCCCCACACACACACACACACACACACACACGCTGTACAACAGCCACCACTCGCGCCTGAATGGTTTTTTTCTTTTCCTTTTGTCACCACACACTTTGCTGGATTTTCCAGGATGAGCTGCAATCTCTCAGCTGGCTGCTGGTGTAACACAATGTACTGCTGTAACATCTTACTGACGCCCTACACTTGACCTGCGATCACTGCAGTATTCTGCTGCGACTGTTATTCTCCATTGCTTAGGGGATGCTTTAATGCAGAGGAGGCATATCTGCCTCTTAATACAGCTGCACATGTATAATGCAGTCTGAGTCGTAACTTGGTTAAAGGTTAATTAAGCACCCGAAAGAAACAACAGCACATTAAACTAAAAACTTTTTGTGCTGCATCCACTTCATTTAATTACTACAATATCTGCTGGTGGTAACTGGTGGTAGACAGATGCATGGATGGATGAATGGATGGATGCATGGTTGGATCTGCTCTTCATGGCAGTATCACTGATAACGGTAAATTAAGTGTAAATGGGTTAACAATGACAACATTGCATGATAACCTTCCTGACAGTTAGTATTACCTGAAAAATATGTTTAACATATATAGGTGTCTTTTAAGAGGACGTAAAGAGCACTCCCAGAATGCAGTGCACCATAGCATAATGATTTCGGTTTTTATGGATGAGCATCACGGTTAGCTACATGTACACTTTGACCTTGAAGCTTTTATATCATCGGCTGCTTCCTTCCTTCGCGTGTGGGATGCCTTGCTCTCTATCGTCTCAGACAGCTATGAATACTCTTCCTGATCTTGGCCTCCTGCCTCTGGTCTTTCGACAGCATGGCTCAAATGTCCGCAGTTTTGCCTCCTCTGTCATTATGTGATGCAAACACACTGCATCATGCCTCCTGCACAGACGCTCGCAGTTAGACTTTTGAAGTTCGGGTTGGTAGGTTCTCCTCAGACTTCTTTCGTTAGTTTACTTCCCAGTGATGATTTCGAGGACAGGTGTGGCCCATCTGCCCACCCCCCAATTCCCCTCGCCCCCACCCTCTACCTCCACTTCCTAAATTTCCTCCTTCTACACCTGTTCACCAACCTCTCTCTAAAGCTCTCCCTCCGTCTTTTTGCACAATTATTTGGGAACAAAAATCACACGAATGAACAGCTTCTATCCTCTATTCTTGTTTTCTCTCCCCTATCTTCCTTTGCAGCTTCATATCTGAATTTGAAAGGAAGGTCTTTCTGTAAATCCCCACACGTAAACACAACTCCATCACAACACAGCTTGTTTGTTTACTAGGGAAGATCCAAGTATTTACACACAAAGTATGAGATAAATATCTTCAACCATTCTGACACAGTGGGAAATGAATATTTCTAAATGAATTAGCTCCCGTGTTTAGTCTCTTCAGTCACATCACTGTCAGACAGAAACTGTTCTCCAAGACTAGCACAATTTTAACAAGCATTGGAAGGTCTATTCTTACAGTGCAAAAACTGGAAAGTGTGACTCATCACAGAAAAATAAAGGTATTCTTTCCTTACCATGGGTCGGCCATCTGTCCAGCGGAAGTCATTCTCAAACATCTTATCATTCAAGCCAATCCATTGATAGTCATGTCCCAGCCCTGTCACAGGCACAATGAAACACACGAGGAATCAATTTGACCATATTACACCACATTAGTATCATGAACTCATTTTCCATTAATCATACCTTCTTTTTCAAATGGCTGCTTTACAATTGAAATAAGAAGTGTTTTCCTGGCTACTGATTATAGTTGAATATTAATGTCATTATTCCACAAAATCATATAGGTTATTGAGTATCATATGAGCAAGGTTATCCTGAACACAGCTATGGCATTATAGGAGAATGTACGGTGTAAGTATTAAACTTATAATCAATTTGCCATTATGGATATTATTCATATAGGAATTCAACACTCTTATTCGTCTGCAGTGGGATGGTCAGAATCTTAGTTCAGGAACCAAAACTAGGTTCTGCAGAAAAGGCAGCCAAAGGCCTATGAATGTGAAGTGCGTCAGCCTTGTTTGGGAAAACAAACTGGAAATGGACACCAATGAGAGACTCAGCTGTCCTGGGAGCTTATAATTAAAGCTCTCCAGCTGGGCACTTCCTTGACCACCATGGATGTAGGCTGAGGTAAAGTGGAGAGGACAAACCCCGCTCAGTGTTGAAAGAGTGTTAAATTACATCAGTGTCATCCAAAGGAACGCGTCAGCCATATTGACAATTCTGTCACTAGCAGATCTCTAACAATATCTCCTGCCTGCAAATCAGGACTCTGAAACCAATGAAGCTTTTGCCCTCTACCCTCCGAGCTTTTAATAAAAGCCATCTGACACTTACGGTTCACAAAGAACTGCTCCTCGTGTGACAGCACACTGACCAGGTGCGCCCCCTGCAGTCTGCACTCGCGCTCCGCCGAGTCCCATGTGCGTCGGTGGCTGAAGTACTTGTAGCAGTGACCCTGGAACTTGTACCAGCCATAGTCACATGTTTCCGTGTCTGATAAGAGAAAGAAGCAGGGTATCCGGTCAAATTCAAGCAATCAGAATTGAATAAGCGGAGAACTATCTTACACACATTTGCTGTCTAGGGTGTCTAGGCAGAGTCTAGGGTGGCGTTTGCCTAAAAGACGTAGGGCCTAGACACGACTGACGAGCCCTCATTAGCAGGAGATGAGATGCTGGTTAAAGGCCGATGCACAATCAAATTTTTGTCAAGGCTTATATTCTCCATGGGTATATCTTATTTTTCATAACATACAATACTTTAGGCAAGTTTGAAAACACTTTGCATTGTAATCAACTGACAACAATAATGCTTCACGGTTCTAAGCCTGTACTTGAATTGAGTTCGATCCAGTTGAAACACTTTGCATCACAGCCCCACATACATGCTACATTAAACTTTGAGCAGCATCCCATGGTCTCCAAAGAAGTCACTGCACTTTCCAGTCAGTGGTTTCCTTGTGCAGAACATCTGCTGGAGCCATTAGGTATTTAAAAATTTCTGTGTAAGAGAAGAATACACTGCGCACTATTCTGAATGACTGCTAAGTTATAGGCCCTAATCAGGCACCTGGAATCTTTTATTTTTTGTATAGTGAGACTTCCAAGGCAACAATGAAGACATCCACAACTTTCCAAAGAAAGAAACTAACAAATGAACTCAGGCACAGAGAACATGTTTGTTCCACTTTTAGCTACTTGTAGTTCTTCACAAACTCATACTGTCATTTTTTGGCCCTTGAGTGCACATCATTCCTGTTTTGGTGGGTGAATTTACTTCTGTTAACAATGAATCTCATTGCCCTTTACAGCTCGCCGAATCACAAATGACTTACTGTGGCTCACAAACAAAATCTCCTTTAACTGCCATTATGTTGAATCGGGCTTTACAGTGCGCCAAATGACAAGGGTGCATTTGTTGGACCATAAATAAGAGTTGCTTCTAAATAATTAACTAGTCATGAAAAGCCATACAGAATATATAGGGAAAATGTAATTTTGTATACACTGACAGTCCACAAAATTCAGAGCCAAATTGAATGAACAAATGAATGAATGAAGAACTTTTAACTGTGTAGTACTGCAAAAAATGCACAGAAATACATATATATTCAGAATTAATTCATCATGATTAAACTACATATAAAAAACATGATCATACTGACATATGTACTAATAAAATCCATAAATATCCTTTGGAATCTTGCAGCAATTGTTGTTAATTCCTAATATGGTGTTTATTCCTTTAAGGCATTCCTAAATTTACTGTATGAGTTTCTATTGACAAGCAGTGGTGCCAGAGTAGGTCAAGTGAAAGCAGATTAACAACAGACCCTAGATTAGATTTTTCAGAACGTAGCGCAAATGTAAAATATCCCCTGAAAATTTAGCACTTCCTGTGAAAAATGAAAATGCAAAGGAGATTGTAAGAACCACAGAAGGGCTCTGCTTCATAGGCGAGTCCGTGTCTGAAACTGCAACCTTAACTAAACTCAAGTGTGGCGAACAGGTAAATAAAATGACCTTTTGTGAATAAAGAAACTCCACAAGCATCCTTCATATGGGACAAACAAACAGCTTGAGCACTGCAGTAACATCAGGCTGGGATGCACTTCCCCTTCATTACAGTGGCAGCATTTAAAGAACAAATTGTGCAGTAATTGAAAGAGAGGATGCAATCTGAGGATTATAATGAAAAAGAAGAAATAGGAAAATAATTGTAAGGTTGCTTGCATATTTCATTAGACATAATGAATGTTCTTTTTTTCCTGGTCCCCATAAGGGAAAACTCAATTTAACAGAAATCTGTGACTACAATGAAAAAAACTAAAAATGCAAAAACGCTTGTATTTTGTTTGGTTACTTATGGTTATGGTTAGGGCTGGGTAGGGGTTAAGGTGGTCATAGTTAGCATTAGCATTTTTCCCATAGAAAAGAATGAGCGGTCCCCATAAGGATAAGTATACCCGACGTGTGTGTGTGTGTGTGTGTGTGTGTGGCTGTCTTCCATTCTCAGCTCTGGTGCCCCCCCATTACTGCTCTGGTACACCTGGGCAGGATAAACTCTGCTCCCCCTGGCTGACAGATGGGTGCCCAAATAAAGCCCCGCATCATTCCCCAACTCTCATTAGTTGCTGTTCTGTTTGCCCAGCACTCTCTTTGTGCCTGTGCTGGGAATGTCTGACTTTGTTACATTGTAAATAGTGTATTTCCTTTTATGTTTAAACTACTAATGTTACTGAGGGTAAGGAAGCGGTAGGGAGTGGGTGCACATTTTTACTTTGTATTTTTTCCTGTTTGGTTACAACTAGGGTGGTAAGAGTTTTGTTTATTTGCTTTTGTTTGATAGGTTAAAACCACATAATAGTTTTGTTTGTCGTTTTTAATGCCTCAGTCCTGAGGTAATTTGTCTTTGCTTAATATTTTTTAATAAACACCTTGCATTATTATTAAAATTCATTGACTAACTAGCATACTGGGTGTTTATGACTCTGCCCTCCCTAAGCCAAGGCTGTAACAACTGACATTATCTTTGTTTGCCACACTTCTGAAGATAAGATATTCAGGTAACACTAAAAGAGACTCTTTAAAGTGTCACTCCTGTGTAGATGTCTTCCCTAAATGTCACGCTATCTGACCTTTCACCTTATGGGTCAGAGGGGCTTTTGGGTGAACCGGCCACATGGTTCACATTAGTAAATACCACCCACAGCCCTGTCTCTAGCAATGTGTCCTGGTAACCCTATATCAGACAAGACACACCTTCTTTAACTTCCTTTTTGAGGTCTTTGCTAGATAGTAATTTGTGTGGTTTATCTGCCTGGCTTATCACCAAGAGCAGCCCTACCAAGAAGTCTAGATGATGCAGTTTGTCCCATAGATACTGATCGACCTACATCCCTATCCGTACTCATGGGCTGTAGGTAGTGACTGAATGAAACACACAAGTTCATAAGTACAAGTGGCCAAACCCAGCTGCCAGGGCTGACTCTCCATGAGAAGGTTAGGAGTTTGGAGGTCTGGACGTTCTCCCAGAGATAGAGAATAGAGCCATTGCTATTTTGGATCCAGAGGAGTCAGCCGAGGAAGCTTGGGCATGTCATATGGAGGCCACCTGGTCAGCTTCCGGATGCGTCCCACTCCTCAGAGACTTCCAGGCAGACCTACAACACCCTGGAAGTATTATATCTTCCAGCTGGCTTGGGAACATCTGGGAATCCCACAAAATGATGTACAGCAGCGTTTCTCTACTGATTGGTCACTCCCCTTCAGTCTTTTTAGCTCAGTTGAGTTAAATCATTTCCTCTATAAGCAATTGTGAATTACGAATCTTATATCAACTGCATATTAGCATGGAATTATCTAGCATGGTGGCATTTACTGCTCATTTGTATGGGGGGGAAAAGGCAGAGATTATAATTACTGCTTCGGTTCTTCAAAGCACCAAAAATGGGGTTTGAGAGAACAAAATGTGGGTGCATAATGGCTGTGGGAACTGCACTGAGGAACTGAAGGTCATGGTGTCTTTGGCGAAAGTGACTCAGTTTTTCTGGAGAGCTGATCTCATAGGAAGTCTGAACAGCCAAACAAGGAGTTAGGGTAAACTGTAAATAAGTATTTCTTTTGATGAATTAAAACAATAACTGAAACAATGAGATTAATTAAACCTGCAAAATAATGCCAAGCTAAAAAGCTTTCTGAACTCAAGTCAGATATTTAAAATTATGTCTCCGTCAATAACAAACAAACTGATACAAAAGAAAACAAAGCATAAATAAAAACAATGTGAAGGCCTGTTATCTAATTACCTAATACCATCCCTTTATATATTGTAATTCTTTCTCCAGCTGTAAAACCACTTGGAAAAATAATGGTCCCTCTTTTTTCTTCCTTTTTTCTTCCGATTCTCTGGCAGCAAATCCTGAGAAAGCAGCTGTGTGTTAGCAGTCAGGCGCAGCAGTAAATGGCCAGTGGGCAATCGCAGCACCAAAAGGTTTTCACCCACCATGTCGCTGTGTTTCTCGGGTCAAATCCTAACACAATCTAGCGTAAACTGTCCTCCTGCATTCAGAAACGCCACTCAAGGATTCAAACAAGAGTCCGACTCGGGCCACGAACATCCTTGCTGCTCTGGTTTGTTGGAGGCCTAGCCGAAGGTGCAGCAGTATTGACATACATGACACAAGCGAACGTCAGCTGTGTCCCTGCAATAGCCACAGGTTTTATAGAGCTGTGCTCTGGGAGGAAAAGGAACAGGGGCTCAGACCGGGACACTGCCCCCCCGCCCCCCCCCCCAAACACATGCAGTTAGACAAACAGCCAAGTCAGCCCAGGGAAAGGGCCTCAGTCTGGTTTAGAGGAAGGCCCCTTTACTCTACTACTGTCACAACATACAAAAATATGAAATCTGACTATGACTCAATATACTTTCTTTTCAATATACACTCAATATATTGAAACAATTACCTGGACATTTGTTTTATTATTATTATTATTATTATTATTATTGTTTGGGACATCTCCCACATCAGGTGAATCCCAAGGTATCAGGGCAGGCTTATAAATGTGAAAGAAATTTCCTAACATTGTGGCATGTGTTGCTTTATTGCATTATTGTTACTTTTTGTAGTGTAATGCATGTGCTGTTATTATTATCATCACCATTATTATTATTATCAGCATTAGCATTATTAGTATTATTATATTTGCAGTCATGCAACCTATGAAAAAAAGAGTTCACACATTTCCTGACACCTGGAACTACTGGAACAGTCTGTGACTCCTTAAACTTATTTTAGAGAAATGCCTAGAGATAACTAAGCAGGCCAGGTGATGGACTCGTATTCTGCTGAAGGTTAGCATTATGCTTCCTTAGCATCTGGATTAAAATTACAGCAGCCAAGTCTCCCCAAATGACCATTCAGCTAATTTCCTTGGCTCCAGTGTCTGCCCTAAACCTGCGCTCCAGCTGTGCTTCCTGTGCAAGACACTCTACAGCTCTACAGAATCCCAGGAAAGGAAAAAAGACCAGGAGAGACCTGCTAAAACTGTCAAGTAAAGCCTTTGTCAAGAAAAGTTTGGTACCTGTAGCGGTTTACTGCTAAATAGTCATACTCATTAACACCTGGTTTACAGAATAAGCAAACATACAGCCAAAAATAATTCAACAGACTCTTTCATTCACTCATTCACACAACTTAAGATATGACAATGTATCACCTGAAAGCTCCTTTATTTGATAATGTAAATAAATACTTGAATAATATAATGTTAAATGCTTTCTCGTAATATATTTAGTATCTGTTATTTAAAAATTTTATGACCTTATTTGATTCATTTTGTAAATCTATGTACCCAAATGTACGGTGGAATTCTATAATCCTCAGAGAGAAGTAACACTCCAATTTTGTAATGACTGATAGAAAACTTTTCATACTGTTTCCAAAAACTGATCTGTTATTCACCTTCATAACTAATTAATCTTGTGAAGAGACTGAACCTGAAGCTGACATCCATCCATTCATCCATCCATCCATCCATTTGTCCTATGCAGGGTCATAGGAACCCACGGGTACAAAGCAGGGATCAGTTGAGTATAGGCTGCAAGTCACCACAGGGCACATACACCCACTTGTACCTACGGAGGACTTGATAACTCCAGATACCCTCAGCCTGTTTTTGGACTGTGGGGGGGAACCAGAGAGCCCAGAGGAAGCCCCACAATGACACAGGAAGAACATGCAAACTCCACACGCATGGAAGCCACGGCAGAGATTTAAACTCCAGTCCCAGAGGTGTGAAACAACAGTTGACAGATATATATTAATGTTAAATCTGTTTCTGCAGGTCACTGAAATGTGAAAAGTTGCAAGACTCACCGTGTTCACAGAGAGGGCCAGAGTAGCTGGGCAGACAGACGCAGGTGAAGGATTTTATACCATCAATGCATGTCGCCCCATTGTGGCAGGGGTTAGACTGGCATTCATCTGTGTCTGCAAGCGTGAGAAACCGAAAGAAATGCAGCTAGAGTACAAGCAAAACGCTTATTGTGATGTTAGATGATTTTAAAATAAAACACTGAAATGTTAGCTTGCAATTTCTGAGAATCATTCTTGTGCATTAGGCCAGTAACGTCACAGGAAGCAAACATTACAAGAGCATACGACAGCATACCTGTTTCACACCGTTCTCCATTAAAACCAGGCAGACAGACACAATGGTGAACTTTTCCTTGGACAAAGCAGGAGCCTCCATTTAGGCAAACATTGTCAGTGCAGGTAAACACTCCTGTGAAGACAGCCATTACTAAACACTTAGCTACTCAAAGCATGAAGAAGACACAATTGCACATTTCACAATTCTGCACTGTTTATATGTTTGGTTAACATGAGTTACTATGTAAGAACTTTGTGACAAAAGATATTGGAAACACATGTTCCATGATGTTATATAATGGGATACCTGGAATTTCAACAGTCTGGCCCTCAACTGTGTAACTTGTCTCAAGATGGTCTGTTGCTTCTGTCCCAGAGTGAGGTGGTTCTGCTTCAACAATTTGAGGTCCAGAAATAGCATTGTAGTCAATGGATTTGTCTTCATCAGGAATGACAGTGGAAGTCGTTTCAGTACTTGAGTCAGTCACTTCTGTGTCTATTGTCCCCACAGTAGGTGTTGCATCCTTGCTTTTGTCACCCACACCCTTCTCATCCCCTGTCACACTCTCTTGGCTGTCTACATCCACCTGGGTGACACTTGTTATACTGGTTGGAAGAGAAGAAGGCAAAGTTTCAGGCTGGATAGTCGTTGCTGCAATTTCCCTGTGCACTGTGCCCTGCCAAATTGAAGCAATCTCCGTAGAGGCCTGCAGGAAGGACTCTTTAGACGTGGTTTTCTCAGGCTTTGGAATACCTGCAGTGTCTGATTGATTGTCCATTCCAGTTGATACCTCAATGGATTCAGTAACAGAAGTGGAAGCATCCATTGATGGCCCATCGCCAGAGATAACATCTCCAGAAAATTCACTTGCAGGGGACAATGGGACTGTGAATACGACAGGTGTGGGGGATTCAGGCACCACTGGATAAAGAGTTGCTGATGCATTTACGTCTTCACCAGATCCCTCTGGTACTAGAGTTGTCAAAAGTGGGAATTGCGCTGTTATTGGTGTCTCACCAGCAGCCTCTTCTGTTTGAATGGTGGATACAAAATGTGTAGAAGATTCAAGGGGCGCCTCTGTATCCACATCGATTATAGGCGCTGAGGCCTCTACCAGGCTGTGTGAAGTAGGTGATAAAAGCTCATCCGCACCTTTCATTTCATCGGTCAAATTGGTTGTCTTCTCCTCCAGCTCTGTGACTGATACAATGGCAAGACCACTACTTGTCGGTGTTGGCATCAGAACCTGCTGTGTGTCGTTATCTTGGGAATGAACAGTTGGAGTTCCAGTAGATGAAATGGCAGAGATCTGGCTGGATGTTTCACTCACCAGTGAATCTGCTGTCTTGGGTGACTGAGTGACGCTCTGTATTTCTGGACTATAACCCTCTGCGCTACCTTCTGTCTCTGCCAGTAAAGGAGAAACTGTTCTTGACACAGACTCTGAAATATCCTTTATTAAGACTGTTACGGCTGGCACTTCTCCTGAAGAATCTTGGATTGCATTTTCCCCATTGTACGTCGATGCCTCACTTTCCTGTGTAACAGCACCACTGCCAAGTTCAGTACTTGACTCATGAGGTAATACTGTACTTATTTCCACCTGTGGTGTGTGTCCGCTCTCCATAGTTGTTTCTTGTGCCATTATGCTGTCAGTATGTACTGAAAATACCTGAACTGTAAACGTAACATTTTCCTCTAAGCCTTTACTCGCGGTGACAAGGGGGGTCATTGAGGTCTCAGTCTCAGATACTGTGAACCAGGGGGAAGTGGTCTGTTTTGGCTGCACTGATGTGAGAACAGGAGGGTAGACATCTTGTGCTGAGCCCTCGCTGTCAGCAGAAACAGAACCTTCAGTGTCTTCAGTCGTTTCTTGCCGAGTTGGGGTTCCAGGACCATCAATAACAACAGGACTAGTTTGGAACGGGGTTAAAGTAGAAAACACTCCCACTAAAACGTCTGTGAAAGTCTTATCTGTTTCTCTGACTTCTGCCTCATCGGTTGTTACTGTCACTGAGACATCAGAAGCTGTGGTAGACACCACAGCCGCCTCTCCAGATCCATCTACCCGTTTGGTTTCTGCTCCATCATCTGTTGGATGCGTTGCTGATCCTTCTGTGTCTTCAGATGCTGTAGTGCTGGGCGACACTGATGCTTCAGAAGAGGGCATAAGCTCTAGAATCACTTCTTTCGAAGTGGGCAAGAGTGGCGTTTCCTTTGTTGGGAAACTTTCAGTCAGTGATGCAGCCACAGCAGCTTCCTCTGTAGTCAGGGCGGCATCAGTGCCCATAGTGCTTTGTGCAATTTCTATGGTTGGGCCTTCTGGTGTGAAAGATTCAGGTTCCAGGGTATATTTCTCATAGTCTCCATCTTCTCCAAGTTGGGTGAAGTCCACCATTCCTGGAGATGCAGTTTCAAATTGGTCTCCTCGTGCTTCCTGCTCTTCAGAAAACGATTGATGAGTGAGTTCTTGCTTCCCATTAATAAAACTTACAGTTGGTGGGAGTGTGACAGTGGAAGCGGGAATCAAATCCGGCTCTCCAGAACCAATGATCGGCTCGTCCAACCTTGTGAAAGTGTGAGAAGCTGAACTGATGAGAGGAGATTCCAGAGAAGTATCGTTACCAGGTTGCTGCAGGAGTCCCAGAATTGTGTCAACTGCAAAATTAAAAAGGAGGGAAAATCAGCAAAAAAACATTTAAGTCCACATGAGTTTGGAAGCAGCAAAGTCTGACTTAAGCTGTGCTTGAGCAGCTTCACAAAATCACAACAACCTCATTCGGCTTGTTTTTAATCTCAACTGAAAGCACTGCAGAAATTAGTTAAGAGTTAGTTAAGAGTTCTTTCTATGTAGCTATCATACCCTCCTTCAGCAAGCCAGACAGCCAGGGAAAGGAAATGGATGTGATTGTGTTTTTTGTGGTTTTTTTGTTTATGGGCGATACATTTCAACAAGGTATTGCAATAATATGGAAAGATGAACCATATATGTATTATTACTATTATTATTATTATTATTATTATTATTTTACCTAGTTTGAGAATTTAATATTAACTTTAGAGCTCTTAATCCAAGACAACAAATTCACTATCGTGGAAAGGAAACTGGACATGTAGTCGCAGTACAGCCATGTGCAGTATGTTATCCATTGACTAGGACGAAATACAGAGGACTAATGACATCAACCAGAAACAGCTGATCACACGGAGATTCCACACAGGGTTAACGAGGGGGCGTGGCACACGGAAGTAGCGGAAGATCGGGGCATGACAAATTGTTTTTTTTTAACTTTTTTTAATATCTTTTTGCTAATTAAACAGTTAAGCACAAAATTACTATAAGATAAGATCTATAAGATAAGTTATTTATATATAATTTCTGTAATTCCTTGTCATGTAATTTAACAGCTAATAAGATTTAATAAGATTTAATAGATCTACACACACTGAGTCACTTAAAGTTAAGCATTGACAAACAGCCGCTAATTCATTTTCTGGACAAACAGAATGTAATTGTGATATGAAAGATCCAACCCCTGGGAATAGCATTCAATCCAAACATCCGTAAATGGTTGCAAATGGTTGCAAATTCTCCCTTACATGCAGGATTATCCGGATCTTCCATAAACAGATGTTTGTTTTCATTTTCATTACGGTATCAAACAACTGTTTGTCTCAAACAATCACCGCGCGGCAAATTTTCCCACAAGCTGCTACTCAGAATTAAAAAATAATAATAACTAACCACTCCCACTCCGAACACCTGCATGGCTAAGGAGCTACTCTCCAGAAAAAGAGAACACCAGCTGGAGTCATATGGGGCACTAAAAACTGCTGGGAGAGCAAGTGCCAACTGGAGACAACTGGAGAAAACTAGAGACAACTGGAGACAACTGGAGAGACCCCCCCCCCCCAAACCCAGTTGTAACCTCATTGATCACCTACAGCGTCCCAAGACTATATTGATCATTCCTCAGAGACAATGTGATCACGTATTTCAATTTCAAACTCTCACGTAACCATTTCAACAAAAGTCTTTTCAAGATCCATGAAAGACATAGGATATAGCTAATATCTGCTACCGCTGTCATAATAAAAATCATCTAAACATCAGCTTAAACTAGTATCTCTTTGTAAGACAGCTCAAGATAAAGTCACGCATATAAATTGCATCAATTATTAATCATTAAATAATATTCATAGTATATTAACAATAAGCTATATAAACATAATTGCAAGTCTTCAAGCACTGCTGCCCAACATTTGCTGAAAGGTTTCATTCGGTGTTTGAAACCTTGACTGAGGCACCTTAACACAGACGACATCCACGTTTTTGCATTCATGAGATTAACGTAGGCAAGCATCCAGTGCTAATCAATATCTTAGAACGTTAATTAACTAATCAATGGATTAAGTGAGATGCTAGTAAAAATTGGCGAAGTTAACTGAAGTGGAAGTGGTGGACCTAGAAGACGTCTGGGAACCTAAAGTTAACTGGAGTGGCAGTGGTGGACCTAGCAAACGTCTGCGAACCTAAAGTTAACTGGAGTGGCGGTGGTGGACCTAGCAGATGTCTGGGAACCTAAAGTTAACTGGAGTGGCAGTGGTGGACCTAGCAGATGTCTGGGAACCTACAGTTAACTGGAGTGGCAGTGGTGGACCTAGCAGACGTCTGGGAACCTACGCTGTGTTCTTCACACCAGACATCCATACCTTTATGGAAAAAGTCGTTTTAGTTTTTAGTCCCTTACTACTTATTTTTATGCATTGTAATATTAAATAGTGTATTTTCTGAGCAAAGATAAAACCTTAGATAAAGCTCAAAACACAATTTTCTTTGGAGCCCTAATAGATAGTTCTGTTTGTGCATTTTTCCTGTGCACAGAAAGAATCCAGGCAAATTTTATTTAATAAAATTAAGTTGGCTTATTAGGGAAATGCATTGCCCTGTAATTATATGAATTGCACCATTTGTTTGTTTTTCATATACTACACTGCAAGGTTATGCTCCAGGCCATATTCCTGTAACAATCACTGCACTGGGAATTGTTACTAATGCACGTGTATATCTGTAAGTGATGGGCTTCAGCACCATGGACAGCTTCAGCAGCTCGAATGCATGTCACACGCAGTGACAGCAAACGTATGTATTAAGTTCCAGAACTCATTCTCTATCACAGTGTTTCCCAATCCACAGACGGTCCACATTTTTGCTCCCTCCAAGCTCCCGTCAGACTGTCTGGCATAGAGCTCAGAGGGAGCAAAAATATGGACTGACTGTGGGTCTCCTAGGACCAGATTGGGAAATACAGCTCTTTCAAAAACCAACCAAACAGAAAATGAATTATGACAATTATGGAATTGCGTAATTATATACTTTGATATTGTGCAGTATAAATTGTTCCTAATCTCAAAAGCTGGCTTTATTTAATCAAATCCAGCCACGTTTACTGTTCCTAAAAAACAAGCTGCCTAATTACCATGTCTGTACTCACACATGTAATTATAGAAAGCCGTCAGCAAAAACTATAAACTATAGTGTGAACACATATTTGTCATGTCATTTCTATTTACAAACTAATTGACTGTAAAATGAGAAAGTATTATTTTGATTTACTCATATATTTCAAAATATTCAATAGGAAATGTATCCAATTTTTCAGGATTTGTTAAAATTGTTTTTCATAGCAGTATTTTATTTTATTTTAGCATTTTATAAATGGCCGTTGTAATGTGAATTGGTGGAAAAGGATACTAAAATATACTCACCTGAGTGGTTTTTATCATGAATGTTGACAATGATGACACGGACTTGTCCTGGTTTGGCATCTTTGTCAGTCTCAGCGATGTCCCCGGCATTCCACTGGCCTGTAGCTGACTCCCCAATGATTGCCGTGTCCATCGTGGTATCTTCCATCTCTTCGGTTTTGCTGATATCAGGGATTCTCTCTGTCTCCATCAACGGCATTGTAGCGGTTGCTTTAGAAAGACTGATCAAAGCATCAAAGTCCGTGGAGCCCTCTTCCTTGTATACAACAGCAGGTTTTCCCACATCTTGGTCTTTAGGAGAAGGTTCTTTTGATAAAAAGGATGCAGTAGTGGGTTGACTTAACCAGGTAAGTCCACTAGAAGCACTTCCTTCTTCCTGTGCTGCTGTTTTCTGATGTAAGTCCTCCACTATTGTGGATGTAAGCAGCTCAGTGGACATGCCTGGCGTCGAATGTGGCTGTGAAGTGATTTCGTCAATAACAGGAGGCATCTCAGGTTCACTCTGTTGAACTGGGACTGATGCCTCAACAAGACCCTGGTCATGGAGTTGAGTTGTGTCTTCCACTGCGCTACCCAGCTCCGTTTCATCCTTGGTAGGTAAGTCAAGGTAGGGGGTGGAACTTTTGGGAGTGGGCAGCTCCGGTAAGTTCTCCATTGTGACAGGATCAACCCATGGCACTGATTCTACTTGACTGATGTCGCTCTTAGGAGCTTCTGTCGGCTCAGTGTCAGTGTCAAATAGAGAAGTGGTCAGGGACGACGGAGATGGGGGCAAAGGTTGGCCAGCAGGAGCCATGCTGGTGGAGAACATGGCTGAAGGTTCTTCTATAAGCTCCTCACTGACAGGCTGTTTGCTTGCAGGTTCCAGGCTTGAGGCAGACACAAACTCAGGGGGGAATGATGTTGGAGAGGCGTGCGGCAGTCTGGGAGACTCAGGGATCTCCACCTCTGTTTTACTTGGTATAATGTGGACTGCACTCTCAAGCAGAACTTCAGGCTCTCCATTTCCCTCTGACACACTTACAGTTGGTGTGGGACTAGTGATTGTGTCCAGTGGGGTGGTTAACTCTCTACCTAAGCAAGAGAACACAAATACCTACTGGTTATACTGGCTAAATGGGATAATAACACAGCCACACATAAACAGAAACACACATATGCAACAGTTGGCCAGTTTGCAAGTTCACATAGCGAATTGAAACCACTGGACATAAATGTCAAATTAAGCCAGAATAGATGATAAGCATGTCTGTTTTTCCCTCCAAAAAAGGCTAACATTATTTGTTTAATGTCTCTCAAAACCATATAAAACACAAGGCATGGGATGAAGGAAGTGAACACTGAGGTTTCAAAAAATACAGGAATGTTCAGATCCACAGTGAATCACCTTGAAAGGGTTTGCTTTGGCGTCAAGCTCGAACTGGCTTAATCTGGGAATTCATATTGTCAGTGATGTCAAAATGGTCAGAGAAATGCGCCGCTATTTGCAAAGAAAACACAGTTTTTGCCAAAAGCTTCTCTTTTTTAGGCATTGTAATGTTTCATCAGTCTTATGCCTGGCTCCTACCTTCTATTTTAAGCTTCTTTTCCCGTCTTTATTTCACTGGCATAGAAACAGAAACATCTGGCTAAACCAAAAAAGCCAGCTGAGGCAGTTTCTCAGGTTTGAATTTCGATATGCATCCATATTAACTTCAGTACCATTTAATATAACTCCCTTCAATATTAACTTTTCCTGTGGGGTACGATTTCATGTTACATTTTTTCCTTTTATAATATACATATATTTTACATATGAATAGTGTTCATACCTTCTAAACTGTGGCAACTCTGGTAAATCTGTTTATAGTGCAAAACAGTTAGGGGCTTTGCCTTCCTGGCTGTAGTGCTCCGTATATTAAAAGCCATTATTTTGGTTTTTTTTTCTCTTAACTGTAAATAATTTGTACTGATTTTTAAATTCTTTTTATTGACAGATTTCAAACAAATGACTTTGGGTGAACTATTCCAAGTCATAATTATTCTATGGTTCACTTTCTAGGAAAAACAGGGTGACACAGATGCAGTATCGAAACACCACGATTCATTTGGGGTCTAATTTAATTACTTGTGAAAATAAACAATAAACATTGAATTAAAGACTAATTGATTAAAATAGCATAATCGGTGATCCAAGGAAGCAGTTTTGCTCTTGTGTCAGTCCATAAAAATTAATATTGTTTAGTTTTTAAATAGTTAAGTTCCTTTCAACAATTTTGTGACAGGGAATGACTTTAATTGTTTCATCATTTATTTCCCACACATGTGTCTTTTTGAAGCCTCTGGATTATAACCACAGTCTTATTGTCTGAAACAGTCGTGCTTAACAGGTTACGCTGTTTACAGACCATTTGGCAAAGCTAAGAAAGTAACATGTCGGATTCAGTTACGTGATCAGAATGAAATGTAATTATGTCTTTATTTGTTGCCTGCAGCTTCCTAACTGAAATAAATCTTCAAAGACTGCAAAGTGTCTATAGAAAGAGGACAGTTAAGCTACACCGATGTTATGGGGTTGGAGAAATGCCATGACGTTTGCTGACGTGAGCACAGTACGCGGCTGGGTTTAAGAAAAAGAATGTCCTGGAGTAGAGGATGATGGCATCGCGTCCAGGGTGCGACAATGTTGCGGGGGTCGGGGGGGGGGACACTGACAGGGACCCTAAAAGTTTCCAAACATAATCAGATCGGCCTGAGTTGAGGGCCCAAATGACATGCTTTCATGGGGCCCCTGATCCTGTCCCTGCTCTCCACTCCACCGTTATGCTTGACCATTCGGTTGCTATGGAAACTGCCCCGCCCCTTACTATGACACAGCTGCTTGCCTGTTAAGGTAGCCAGCTGTTACACATTAAAGACCTGCCTCCCATTTCGGCAGCTAACACTGATGTAACCTTTATTTTCCATAATAAAACACAGTGATCCATAACGTATGTATTAGCTGTTTTTATTAATGTTTATGCTGTCCAAAAGGTTTCTTTTCTCTGTGCTTGATTTTTATTCTTCCTAATTTCCATTCTTGCGACATAGGCACTTCTGATAGCATTGCTGACGTCTGTCCGGAGAATCAGAAAGTTCATAAAATGCTCACTCTTGGATGCAGGAAACACTTATACAGAACGAAACCGGCGAGTGTGGAAACCGGAGGTGGTCCAAGTCCTAAGAATGTTGACGTAATGAACAACCAATCCCTGAGACGTGGGACGTCGCTTCTCGTCTCACAGACACTCCGGTATGAGACAAGCCACGAACTCTGAATCTCAAGTGCTGGATAATGGCTGAAAAGGGGGACGGACATGATCCTGTCAAATGCTAGAAGGGAGGAATATGAAAGCCAGCGCAATGTGACCTGTCTATGTACTCGAGCCATATAATGATGTCACACCGGAGAAGCCAGATCTCTTCCCTCCTCAGCACTGAAATCTGACCCTGACAATGCAAATCATTCTTAACTTTTCCGCCCTGCTGAACTAAAGTGAAAGTTGTAACCACGGCTCCTCGTGGCTTCTGGCATGTGCCCAACGCATAGTCATTTCAGTCTATATGACGAATTTACAGACAGATTTAAAGAGGCCTTCACAGCACAGGAGTGTGCAAGATGTTTCATCTTCACGGGTCATCAAGCCCACTGCTGACTGGACAGAAACTGGATAAAATCCAAAAACTACAATGAGGATGGGGAAAAAAAACCATGGGGACACCATAATAAGCTTATATTATTCAAGACCGATAATGGCTCAAGGCAAAAATAATGCTATCCAGGATCTGGAGAAAATAAATTAGAAGATAGATTAGAAGAACGGTCCGGGTATTTGCTTAAGAGGAAGAAATAATGAGCACAGCATCTTCACATGAAGCTGCTGAGGCCCATTAACAGCAAAGGAAGTGAAAGGGTCCACCATTATTCACTAGGTGAGAAGCACTGAGGGCCAGAAC
Source organism: Hyperopisus bebe (assembly GCA_026777045.1). NCBI lineage: Eukaryota > Metazoa > Chordata > Actinopteri > Osteoglossiformes > Mormyridae > Hyperopisus > Hyperopisus bebe. Next base: position 28,236,067 of record JAODJW010000117.1, on the reverse strand, counting down.
GTTGCTGACACCTTCATGCTGGGTCTTGTCTTCACACGTTCTCCTGCCTCATCAAGCAAAGCTCAGTTCCAGCCCTGTCTGCCTGAACTACAACGTCAGTCCTTATACTTGTTTGTTTCCGTATAATGTGTAAATGAGAGGATGCCTTCTTCATACACAGCATTCAGAAGTACGCAGCTGTGCAATTTTAATTCATAATTTAAAATATTACTAGATATTTAAATTATATTGATTTAATAATATTTCAGGTGAAATAAATCCATATAAAAACTATAAATCACTCTGCAGTCATGACTAAAAGAATCAGGGGAACGCAAAACCTGTCTAATCCTTCAGCTGTGTGTGTGTGTGTGTGTCCAGGTATATCTTACCTTATGGAGACCAAATGTCCCCACAACGTGATGAATACCCTTTTTTTTTTTTTTTTTTTTTACCTTATGGGGACCAGGAAACTAGGAAAACCATTAAAAATTATGGGAAAACTCCATTTTATAAAATCCGTGACTGCAATGAAAAAACTAAAAATGCAAAAACTCTTACTTATAGTTACTTATAGTTATGGTTAGGGCTGGGTGGACTGGGTGTGTGGGTGTATGTTGTTAAAAGTCCCTAGTAAATTCTCTAAGTTAGCACAACCATGAAAACAGCATAAACCATAACAAGAATATAAACCATTACAAGTTTTGTGAAAGTACTGCAGTTAAGAATTATTTTTAATAAGAAATTCTTGTCACCCTAGCCAACAATTTAATGAATTTAGGCTGTACTCTATGCATATGTAATAGGAAAAAGACCATTTTTCTCTCAAACTCATTATCATGTCATTTTACGTACATCTTACTCTGATTACCCTTATATACCTAGAATGAAAGAATGAATGACTCAGAATTTTATTTCCAATAAAAGAGGCTAATGGAGACGGTGTGTGGCTCGATGTGCTCGGACTTTGTGCCTGTGATCGGAAGGTTGCTGGTTCGAATGCCATGGCCAGCAGTGTGATTTCACATTTGGGCCCCTGAGCAAAGCCCTTCACTCTCTGGGGACACTGTCTAACCCCACTGCCTGATCTACACTTGTAGGTTTCTTCAAAGAAAAGTCTCTGCTAAGTAAATGTAATGTAAATGGCTAACTATTGTAAATAATTACAGTGTTTGTTCCAGAATGGCACAGATAGGAGACAAGAAGATGACAGGCCGACTTACCTTTGAAGCAGTAGGCTCCCAGCTTGATCGTGGGGTGGGGGAAGCCCGTCTGATTTCTGAAGCGGTACAGGGTCCGCACCCCCAACAGGCCGCCGCCGCACTGGGTGCGGGGTATGGAGATGGGGTAACGGGCACTGCCATCCGCCAGCCAGCCGTAGTCGCAGCGGTCCATGCCCTGCCTCCAGGCGGCATGAAGGTGCCCCGGCTGTGCCAATGTGGCCTCAAGACGCGCGCAGGCTGCCCAGGCCTCCTCCAGGGTCAGCCTGTCACTGCCAGGCAGGAAGAACACTTCCCCTACGGACACAGTCGATGCATAAATCAACATAGAGTGAGTGACGCATGGGGATGGACTCAGAAGTAGTTCAGCTCCAGGAGGCTGTACCCTGCTGCACATGCAGTAGGCGCCAACACCGTCCACGTTCAAAGCCGGGTTAAAAACCCATTTTTATTATTTGGCTTTTAATTCGATATAGGAGCTGTCTAGTGTCATGATGTTATATGTGTTTGTGCTTTGTACAGCACTTGTCAACATTGGTTGTCTGAAATGTACTATAGAAATAAACTGAACTTAATCACAAAAGCGCAAATAAAACTACATTTTAAATACATATGAATTATAATAAAGCAGGACCTTAACAATACAACCATCTCCCTTAACTGAACATATTATTGTAGCAAATAAAAATGACATATTGGGCTGCTGCTCTGGAATACCGCTGGATAAAGATGAACAAGTCATCTTTTAATGGTTTGTCGTCTTCGTGCAAGATATATGCATTATTGCCTGTAAGAAGTGCCTTTTCATATGTTTTCTGAATCCCAGAACTTCCTCGTCATGACAGTTCCCCACCCAGTGAATCTCTGGATAGGAGTTCAAACTGGGGTCATGAACCACTGCTAAATAGGAGGAGTGTTTGTGAAAGAAGGTCAGTGTCTGATCTCACAGGCGCCCAGCATGGTACCAGAGCCCAGAATCCTGTGTGGCGTGTCGGTGCTGCAGCATATACCCAGCCGCCCCCCGCCCCCCACCCACCTTCAAAAAACGTTTACGGCTCAAATCGGGGACCCTTCATCATTGAGTATGAACATGACCCTGCAAATTAAATATTTATAAACCGGTACATTTTGGTTCTAGCCCTGAAGATTACTGAGCCTGGTTAGCGATTGTTTTCATTTAGATTTTGGGGCCTAAAAAATAGCCCCATGTGCTATTGTTCAATTCAACTTCGGTCCAACACACTTATGCCTATCCTGTCAAATTTATTTTAAAATAGACACAAGACATAGTGAACGCAAAAGTTTACAACGGGTATTTGTATTTTTAAACTATAACTGTAACCATGGAAAGTCCATATTTAGCGAGACATTTACCCAGAGCAGGTTTCGTAGCACCCATTAAAGGCACAGAGTGCTGTTCCTTTGCATTTCCTACTTGCTAATACTGATGTTTGCTTAATTATCTCTCTGCTATCTCTGTTTGGGTTTAATCTAAATGGAAATCTACATGTGTCCGGTTGGTGTGAAAGTGAAAAGCATAGTATAGGAATCCTGCCATATGCGATTCTGTGTTTTTTTGCTTGAAAAAGCCAAGTAATGTTACTTTCTGAGAAGACAAAAATGTTAATTTATGCTGTAACCCCACCAAACCCAAAAACCTTGATTGTTAGATAATCTAGGTTTAATGCAAGTACATATGTTCTTTATAATATTTCATGGGGACATGAATCTTGTAAACTGTCTTTTTTTCCGATGTTGGCCAAAATTTCGGTCTGGATAATGGCTAACCCCGCTGAGCTACTGAAATAAAGTTTTAAAAGTAAAATATCACACGGCACTCAGTGTGCCAATAAAAGTAAATGCTGCATCATAAAAAGCCTACATTAAAGCACAAAAATATATAGCCCACAAATATCAAGGTTGTTGTCAAATTTAAATGCCTCAGCCCTCTAATGGCAATGCCTGTGTCACTGCCAATATTTTATTTGAATATTAAGGAACAACTATTTATTTTACCATTACTGAAACTAAAATACGATTTAAAAAAAACATTAACTCAAGTTTGATTGACAGAGCTGTCATGCTGCATGTTCTAACGAGAATTTCCTATTGATTTTTGCATGGAAATACTCACCACAAGAATTGCAAAGTATGGTGGTTCTATCTGAAAGGCAAAATCACACAAAAAGCAGGCTAGTCCCAGGTGACACTGGGAGTGGTCACAAGTTTGCTTACCCTCCAGTTTGTCCACAAAGCAGTATACATCATAGGTTTCTGTGGGGTCTCGGATCCCATATGTTCGAACTCCAGGCTTCCCGTATTTGTCTCCATAGCAACCTGTCCTCGGTTTGGTGATTGGATATCTGTGTGGAGGAAACATTGCATGAACTCAATGGGCTTTGAGAGTGTCGATCTCACTCAGTATTAGGCAGCATCATCAAGCGTTTCACTTTTGGAATAAATCTAGCAGAGTTTAGCATTCAAGGTTAATAAAACACCCTCAATATGGCCCAAGATCAGGAGAGTTTGTCTTCTTTCACTTTGTTAATTTATTAGTTTTATTATGACTAGAAACCACAGCACTGGATGTCAAGTAGCTCGACCATATTATTTTTGCAGGCAACTAGTATCATAGAAATATAAGCAATAAAATAAAAAATTACATAAAATAATCAAGAAACGCTCACCTGACTGTCTGGTCTGATAACCAGCCAGCATCGCATTGATCAAAGCCGTCTTCGTAAGCAGATATCAGCTGCTCCGGGGTGGCGATGGACGCCCCCACATCCTGGCAGACTTGCACGGCTTTGTTGAAGTCCAGAGCATATCGGCTGGAGTTTACCCGGTAATGAAAAACAACACCTGCATGGCCACAATGAGTAGGTGAAACAATAGGCCATTGCACAAAATTCTTCTGAGCATAATTACTTAGCATGTTAGCCGTTACAATAATAATCTAAAAAACTCTGCTTTAGTGCCTCAGTATAGTGTTCGCTAGCTGAAAACATTTGAAAAAAAAAATATGATTCATTTTAGTGACTAACAAGCCTTGGAAAAAAAATGTAATATAAAGAACATGGTAATTTACTAGGGTATAATAAGACATTACTTACAACCCAGGGGACAAGTGTTGCTTAACTTTCTGTGAATGAATCAACCCTAACAATGGAGTGCTATGCTTGGCAAAGGGGGCATTCGTGCACACATATGTCATTCCAGACCAAGGTTCACCCCATAGCTGCAAATCTTTGGCACACTGCACAGTCTATATGTCTGTTTCCAGAACCTGCTGTGGCCAAAATATCAAAATCACAGCTGGGAGGTTTTTAAAGGCAACTTACAAAGAAAAAACCCAGTGTCATCTATTTAGACAAATGTCTACTTATATTCTTGTAGAGACGTTCAGTGTGGAAACCACAGAACTGCCCTAGGAGCCTTATGCCCGTTTTCATCTATCCGGGACACTAAAGCTATACTCTGTTAACAGAAGCCCAGGGAAGAGGGGATACATCTAAACTATAATCATCTTACCTATGAGAATACTCCAGCAAATAGTCACTCCCTCTATCTATTAAGGCTTACTTCCATGGCCATTTTTAATATAAATTGCAGTACCAAAACAGCTGGAAAATTGATTTTATCGGCTTCATGACAGAGTCTACATAATGTCTTTGGAAGACAGACCATTCATCCATATGCATTTTTACGGGTGACATGTGGTTCTGCATTTAGCACTGTTGCCCTGCACTGCCACTGCACTGTGGGTGTGTGCAGTTTGCACATGCCCTGCCCAGAGGTAGCTGGATCCTGCACTGCTCTGTGGGTGTGTGCAGTTTGCACATGCCCTGCCCAGAGGTGGCTGGATCCTGCCCTGCTCTGTGGGTGTGTGCAGTTTGCACATGCCCTGCCCAGAGGTGGCTGGATCCTGCCCTGCTCTGTGGGTGTGTGCAGTTTGCACATGCCCTGCCTACAGGTGGCTGGATCCTGCACTGCTCTGTGGGTGTGTGCAGTTTGCACATGCCCTGCCTATAGGTGGCTGGATCCTGCACTGCTCTGGGGATGTGTGCAGTTTGCACATGCCCTGCCCAGAGGTGGCTGGATCCTGCCCTGCTCTGTGGGTGTGTGCAATTTGCACATGCCCTGCCTACAGGTGGCTGGATACATTTTTACACTTGTGGCCAAAATTGTGAAAACACCTATCATTTTTGGCATTATTCTTTAAAAATTACTGCACGGATATTGGCGGCAATGTTTACAAACAATCAAAGAATGTTACAAACATCGTACATCGGACAATTAAATAACTGGAGCTACAGCTGAATTAAGTTCTGCAATCTCTAAAAATTGGAAATGTTTCCACAATTTTGGCCACTAGAGAATCAGTAATTTTTCATTTGCTCGAATCATTGTTCAAGTCTGAAACTGAGGCTTGACTATTTACTAAAATTCCTCCAATCCTGATTCATTCATAGATTTTCTAACCTCCTTTGGCATTGATCCACTATTACATATCCATTTGATTTTATCTGCGGCAGGGAATTGACGTCAAAACCATAAACTGGTTCAGCAAGTCTCTGCTCTTTTAACTGGCATTATCTGTAGCACTTGTCAAGTGCTGAGAGAGCTTTAATGGACCGAAGGTGAATCTTGGCATTAGCTTGTAGAGTGATTTTCCAGCTGCAATTCAAAGAAGGTAATAGTTTTACATGATATAAAAAACTTATATTTTCCTTTGCTCATCTTCTAGTCTTCTTTCCCAGAAATGTAACTTCAACTGTTCCAGTGTTTTGTGCCAAAAAGTATTCTGTTCTCTGGCAGGTGTGTCTCCTGGTATACATGTGCCATTTCTGGCCAGGAACCAGGCCACTGTCCACAAACAGGGGTAACATCTGTCTCGGGTACTTTAAAGTACCATAGTGGTTGGCCTCCTACAATGCCACATAATCAAATTACAAACCATCGCTTATGATGGCCGGGGACATCAAACTGCTATTATTGTGTTCTTGGTAAGAGAGGGGAACAAAACCTGACAAAAACCAAGACTGGAAAACGATTCGGTTCAAAACTGTGACCTCAGACCTCGACATGGCCACAACAGGAAGTAAGCCATGCCTTATTGCTCCAGAGGAGAGACACGGAGAGTGAAAACACAGGAGACGTGTGGCACAGCAGTTAGCAAGAAGGACTCAAAACCTCGTGGACTGGTTCTGCATCCCTGTGAAGGACTGGCGTTTTTGCCTTTAAATAGACTTAAAATTGAAAGCAAAAACGTATTTCAATTGATTTATGTTGTTAAGAAAGAAATGAACAGTAATAACTCACCGCTAACATCCAGAGAGACGGTGTCCTGTGTGTCCTCAATGCCGTACATGACTTCACAGCGATAGATGCCAGCGTCACTGGCTCGCAGCTTGGCGAGGATGAGGGACGCGTCCCCAATGTCCTCTGGGTGGCTGGGCACTGAAACCCGGCCCTTATAGACTGGGCCCACTTTGATGACACCATTCTGGGCCACCAGTACCGTAATCTCACTTTCACCGACCACCTTGGTCCACTTGATCCGCAGGTGGTCAGGGGGGCTGGTCGGGGGTGCAGTGGGGGTGGTGTTTATCAAAGTAGCATCAGTGCTGTCATCCGGCTGGTGGGTGGGCAGAGTGGAAAAGTGACAGGGCAGGACCACCTTTCCCGCAAGAGACCCACTCACCGGGTCGCTCTTCTCCACCCTTAAGTGCCGCGTCGTCTCTGCAGGCAAAGATTTCAGCTTCAAAATCCACAATTATGAATTTCAATTTTATTCTATCAGGAAGTATTCTTATCCAGACAGACAACGCGCCCTTTGATGTTCAGTGAACTGACAATTGCTAATATCGCTATTCACTCTGCTTTAAACAGCATGTTGACAATAATGTTGTAGCAACACTGAAATGCAACAACTGCGAAGCTAGATGTTTATCTTGTGGATTCAGGAAGTCTGAAAAGGAGCCTGTGTCCAGTATACCCCTCAAGACACTGGCACAAAAAAGTCAGTTCAATATACTGTCAAGTTCAATCATTTTAAATCACAGAGGAGTTACTTTGATTAAAATGAACAAACCCATCATTGCATAACTCAGCTACAATGGTTGTTGAATGTGGCAAATTGCTAAAGTCTCTTGCTAAATTATATGGGACTCATTTCCTGGTATTGTGTTGCAATTTGCCTTTTGATTTGCATTGTACTATGAGTTCCAGATTTGACAGACTGTCTTTGAAATGGAAATATAGAAACTTGATGGCTGAGTAACTTGATTTTGGAACATTATAGGCAGATGATAATTGCCATTTTTCCATAGTCCAGTGACTATGCTTATTACGCTTTTAATAGCCCCTTGAAATGAAAAAAAAAAAATCCATAAATGCTGCTAGGTGTCAAATAAAGTAATTAATCTACACATCGGATCTGATAACTACCATTCATATGAGTCCTGTTAGTGTCTGGTGAAGGCTTAATCTACTGAATGGTCTTTAGTCCTCAAATGTAACCATGACATTGACAGATAAAATCCTACATTGCTAAACATTTAATCAATTTCATGAAGACATTACAAATATTAATATAGGTCTCTTCTGAGTAAATGTAGCTGTTAGTTATAGCTAACCAGGGCTGAGGACCCAAGATAACATTTTTGGGTAACACTTTATATGAGGGGGTACAAATACCTTAGTAACTCAGTCACTACTCAAGTACAAATCATGTATATAGTAACATAAAGTAACTGCATGGAATACATGAACTGCTATGATCGATTAATGATGGACAAGCATGGGATCAGTACATAACTTATATTTAGTTACTGGCAAATTAATGCCTTAAATAGGAAAGTACAACATCATTATGTCCCCCCACCCCCCGCAAGGAAAGTATTGCTCTTTTTTTCAAGTGGTTGTGAAATATATCATAAGAATTTTGCATCAGATAGGATCTTACCAAGCACGTCAAATGTACAAAACAATAAGAATATCCACAGGGAATACTTTATATCCAATACCATCTTCAATCTGAAACAGAGAAAGTGAACACATTAGGGTGGTATAGCTCTGGGCTCAGGAGGGATTCCTGTTCTCCCAGTCCAAATCCATGCAAATTAGTTGAACTGGTGTCTTTAAATTGCACACTGGGTGCCCTGTGAGGGACTGACTTTATTAATCAGCTGTCAAGGTGTTACATTTGGCTATTTGGCCGCGCCCATGAGCGCCCCCCCCCCTCGTGTGACAATGTGGAAATGAATCTAAATACATTTCAGATAAATGAAAAAATTACTTTGTTGTTAGCGCTATTTCGAACACATGTAATACATCATACGTTTTCAAGATTCATTTATATAAGACGATAGAATATATAAGATAGTGGGTGTCCTACGTGATGTCATGTTATGAGACCCAAAACGGACGCAAAGGATCAGGGTCAGTGTCTCTCCCATTTCTCTAGCTGTCGTCGTAATTAGTGAGTCATGAAACTGGAAGACTGCTCTTTTCATTAACTGCTACAAACGTAACTGGGAGGAGAGCGCCATGGAAACCTGAGGACTTCACAGAAACAGCAAACCCAGAAAGGTTTCTAAGCAAACTGTGACATTCGACTAACCTGCAATCGTTCCCAGCAAAAGAAGCTTTGGAATTGGTTTTTGCAGATTTGTTTTTTTAACAGTTCAGTTGCAGACTTCAAATGATATCCTCTTCTCAAGAAATCAAGATCGATTTCTTTTATATATATATAACCTCAGCTCTCTCACCAGGCAAAACCAAATGGGCGAATATCCCGTACCTGTAACAAAGGGTTACGTGTAAGTGTCACAGTGTCCTCATATTAGGCTGTATTTCATCTAATATGCCAGGTGGCATATTGACATCTGGTTAGGAACCTATGAGGTGAGACAGCGCTTAAATTTAAGAGTAATATAAATTACCTTCAGTTATATTTTGTATCTAATTGTTTACGTATTTGAAAACAATCGATTGGAATCCGTGTTCGTAAATTCATGCATTTATGTCTTATAATTACGACATTTCAACGTTTATATGTCGTTATTTTTAATGAAATTCTCCCATGACTATAGTCCAAGTCTGTGTAATTCGACCCAATTCTTAATGTCGTGCGGATTGAAAAAAAAAGTTATTCTCCATTTTCTGTCTAAATGAAACTTGTTATGTGGACATATAAAAAGTCACTTTCACTAAAGGGCTAAATTGCCCTTATTCTACTTCTCTGTATCGGAGTTGGCCAGATGCCCTGAAAACCTGGAAGCCAATGAATCGGCGCCTGTGAAACACGCTTATTGCGCTTCAGCAGTTAAACATGACTGTGTTTTAAGGACATCTACACATCCTAAATAGCGCCCTTCAGATCGAAAACACAAAAGTATTGATGACAAAAACGGCCAGATCAGGGCAGATCAGTCTCTGGAAACGTCAGTTTCTCCGGATGCAGAGCAAGAAGACACACCAGTCTGTAGCACGTTTCCCAGTGCCTGTAACTTGCTGGTCATGATAGACAGCGAGCAGAATGAAAAGTAACGGGAAATCACACTTTACAAAAGAGCTAGCTTGCGGCTATGACGATTTTAAAATATAATAATAAAACAATTCCGTATTATTATTGGCTAAAGCACATTCAACAGATGACAGTATTGAATATAGCATCTGTGTTTGGGCGTTCCTGAAATGAGATCAAGCATATCTTTCTTGTAACAATGGACCACGTACTCCAACCCAGACTTGTTTCGCACGAGTTGAAGTTGTGTGATTTTTAATTAGCCTGCTTCAAATTCTATTATTGACATCAACGATAAATGAATGAACTTGTCTTAGTAGCTATATGTAATTGTGACACGTGCGATCTTTACATTATATATACAGGTAGTATATATTAAGTAAACTTTGTGGCGCCATAGGCAATTAATGCATTTGAAAAGCTTGTTAATAAAGGCTGAGAGACATGGCACGGATAAAAGGTAAGGTTTTCTGTCAGGATGTGAAAGGCTCTATCCATCCTACATCCTTTTGTCGGTCCAGTGAAAAGATTCTCTATTCTGCCTTGCGGCAGTATTTGAAGATTAATGATTTCGAGGAATATATTGACTAGGACCTGTATCAAAAATTGATTGCAATTAATAGAAACAAACATAAAAACTCGCTTCAACTTTGGACAGTTTTTGCATATTTCGTTAGAAACATTCAATTGTCATAATAGGCTACAACTAAACGACATTGTAAATTTTACTGAACACTACTTAACATGTATATAACCTATTTTAAACACGTCATTATAATCAATTTAATTATGGAAGTAAACCCAAATGTAGTAGAACAACGGCAATACCTCAGATAGGTTTGTAAATCCAAAATGAATGAATAGTTTATATGTGTCCTTAATTCCAGTATGTTCCAGTGTGCGAGTTTAAGTCCAAAGTAGCTCTTCCCTGTGATCAGAACAAAAGGGTCAGCCTTCACTTTTCCTGTTCACAGCTCTTCTTTCTGAAGGTGGACAGATTGTAGCCGGTTTGGATGCTGCCTAATAGAGCAAAGATCAGTCGGCTAAGTTCAAAATCTATTTACAACCTTCTTTCGTCATCGTGGGCGTGGTCCCGAATTTCAATAGCGTCTCGTCCAATCAGCATCGCCGTAAGGTCCATCGGCACTTTACAGGGTCCATTTAGCCTCAATCATACATCTTGTAAGTGTGAGTTACGCGGGGCTCGAACCTATAACACGGCAGCCGTGTCCCGATAAACCTACTCAGTGCGCTCACCAAAGATGTGTGATTCATGACTGTTTTCATAGGATAATACCGAAACGCCATACCAAACACATAGACACAATATAATGTATTTAGTATAAAGCAGTAAAGAAAATCATTTGAGTATAATGTTCTACAAGTTTTAAGGGACTCAAAGCAATGTTACTGAATTACTCAGTCGATCTAAAGAAATGTCTGTCGCATATCTATAATTTTGTAATTATGTATAGTCCTGCTCTGTTAAAGATGACGAGTCTATTGGAATTATAATCTACATGAAGATTATATCCACCGGCGATATCAGGCCAAGATTATTTTGCAGTAAATTAATTCAATTTTTAGGGGGGAAAAACTTGTTCCAGTTGCACAAAACAACTCACACTATGTCTGTCATCCGGACTTCATACATAACCTGTATAGACCTAAGTAAGAGCTGCACACAAGTAGCGTACTCATGCACCAAATATAAACAAAACACATACTTGATTACTGCTAGCGACACTTTTAGGTGAATGCGGTCTGAATGTGGCATTACGCACGTTTCCACACGGGGGAGAGACCGTAACGCAGAGAAAGGCGCGGACTGCTTAAATCAGCGAGGCAGGATCTGGATCAGAATAAAGTAACAGACCGGAAAATCAGCAGAATCAGATTCTCGAGCTATATCTGCGTGATCCACGCCGTACTGTACCATTTATTTTATTGGCATTTATGTGTTTCAGATTTCTTTATTGTTAAAACGCCACAAAACTCCCGTTTTCTCTGTAGTAGCCCACATCTGCTTATTCATTCCGGTTTGATTTCAGTTCCAGAGTTTCGTTTTCCTTCGCAAAACATTCGATTTACAGATGCATGACTTGGAAGGTATATAAATGGGAAACATTGCATTGGGTTTCTCAAGTAAATTGTTGTTTTTTTCTGTTTCGAGAACTGAATGTTGTCCGCAGTAGGCCTATCACAAGGAACCCCATTACTGATACTAATAATTAAGTTTTAAAGTTACTCTGTTTTAATTGTAGGAGGAAACAGTACACACACACATGCACACACACCTTCATATCTCTACAGGGTTGCCAACTCTAACGCAAGAAATCTTACGGAAAATCTATATTATTCCATTATAACCCTAAAATTAGCTACATTTAAATCGCTGGAGTAGTTTGCAAACCCAATAGACTATTTACAAGGTAATAAAACTCTCACATACATGTAAATGCGTGTACAGACTGGTCTAGAACTGAACATCTCACTCCAGCCAGCTGACCAAAGTTGGCAACCTTGTCTCTAAACTTCACGCTACAATGAAATAATCCGAACACCGCTAACTGTAAAAACGCTTAAAAAGAGCTTTTAACACGTGCCTCTTGGGCATAGAAAGCTGAAAGGCTACACCAAGGGTCCACCACTATTTTTCCCCGAGGGCCAAATTCCATTAACAATACAAAGCCGGAGCTCACTGGGTTCGCTGGGGGAGGGAGCGATCGCGCCAGTCCGCCAGTTCCTGACCGCTGGCGCACACGTTCACCTACGGTGTTGCATCGGCAGTACCGGGGGACATCGTTGTAGACTGGCCCGTCATTCATAGGTCTTTAATACAATCAGATGGTGAAAACAAACTAGATGTTTTAGTGCAAAATGCCCACGCGGTATGGTTCCGCCCCGTGTCCAGGGGCGTCGGAAATGGGGGGGGGGGGGGGGGGGCTGGG
>JAODJW010000117.1:28210119-28222576 GCA_026777045.1 Hyperopisus bebe | reverse complement strand
GGGGGTCTGGGTTCTGTTACCTTCTATCTAAGGCTCTCTGTCATGCATGGAAAGATTATATGTACACAGAAAGTTATCAATACGTGAATACTTGTCACGACCACTTATATGCACTTTTCAGCAAATTTTAAGCATGAGGGTACCAAGTGAAAAATACCTGCAGCATTAGCAAGACCTCTATCAAACTGGGTTAATTACGTATTGATAGTTAATTGAAAGGTATAACTCAAGGGGCATATGTTTGATAAAGCATTGTAAGAATTGTATTAATTTTACTTCAAGACATTACACATAAAAACTCACTAGGGAATACAGGATGTTAACATTTCATCATCAATTATGACACTTTATACCCCTATTTTGGAAGACACTGTTATCCATGTGTGTATCTATGCACGTATGTATAACTGTAGACCATATAACTGCTTATGATGCAGTCAATAATTGGCGTCATATTTTTGACTGATGTAGCATAGTATTCCTGAAAGATAAACTGCAGTTTGAAATATATTTACTACGTTTAGAAAAGTACATTTGTGTGGATCTAACCTGCCTGTAAGGAAATGCTCAGGACCCACAACCTAACACTCCTGGCAGTATTGTGATTCAAGTTCTTTCGATTGATAGCTTTTAATCAAGCTTTCAGTCACCTTTCTGTTAGTTCTTCGGTTTCTTTGCCTTGATTTTTACAAACTGAAGGTATAAAAAAGAAGCGTAGATTTGGATTTTTTCTTGCTGTTGTTATTACAGCCAAACACATGACAGTCGATAGTCATGATGGTCTAACTCTTTCCCCAGTAAAACGGACGCCCCTTCGAATTTATTTATGCGTACTTCGACAATGTCAGGTTAATTACAACCCTTTGTTTTCGCACACTGTTGAATCAAATGGTGTTACCAGCATGTGTTTTAGACAGTTTTGGCTTAACAGTGTAAATTTTAGATATGCTTCAGGCAGCTGAAAAAAGGGTGATGCAAATTTCGGCAACTAGAAAATTGGGCTTATCATATAATGCATCCCCCTGTACTATTGTTTTTCATAAGCCTTAGGATGAAATGGTGCCACCAGCACATATACTTTTGGCTTAGTTATCATCAGCTCTGCAATGTAATACGTCCTCTGTTAACGTTTCTTTTAAGACGTTAAGATTACATTCTATCTGTGCATGTTTTTGTATGAATCAAAAGGGGATGCATTACTTAACAGTTATAATCGGAAGTTTATGAGACGAAAAACAAAACCTAGTATGGTGCATGCTGTTCTTTGCGGACATGCAAAACTCGTACATAACCGGTCCTGGTAAAAGGATTTTACGTAGGCCTATGTTCATATCTATCAGATGAGAACGAGGAGTTGACAAATGACACATTAAATTGCATTTTACTGAAGTGGAAGTATAGTCAGGATTTAACTCTGAGTAGATGTGGAATCTTCCAGTATTATAAATCTACTATATACATTTCCAGTCAGAGTGGGTTGTATGCGCTAAATGTTGGCCTGTCTTTGCGTTATAGATGATAATTTTTAAGTTATTACTCATGTATTAGCCAATGTGTTTTCAGTAAATAACGATCCAGCCATGTAGTTATTTTCTTAAAAAACAAAAGCTATTAGTGCTGGCACGCCAATGGCTGTAGAGCAATTTGAGAGAAAATTTATCTTTAACTTAGCAATGCCCTTTCCCTGGTTAAGCAGTCTAACATAAGTCCTCGTCACGTCAAGAGCCAGTATTGGGTGCTTGACAATTTGATGTTAGACTTTTGTGAACTGAATACACATAGGCGCAAACATTTCCACAATTCCACAATGTATCTGTACAATTCCAAGACAAAATTAACTCCAATGGCAACTTTGACACAGAATAACAGCCTGTTCCCTGATGAATTCTGGTACATCTATGATGTATGAAACAGGATCAGTTCCTCAACACCAGAACAGGAAGAATGATATTTAGATCAAGAAATTACCTTTTCAACCTAATCTAGAATGAGCAATACATTTTCATTAAAACCCTGCACCCTGGAAACCAGAGTACTGTTGGACTTGCGGTACTCACTGAATACCAAAGGCTTCTGTGTGGCATTGAAGTTTGGTCAGTTGGCATGACATCATTATTTATTATGCAACCAACAGTAAGTATGATTGCAGCGTGTTTTCTTTTTTTAAAAAAATTATACCTACTACATATTAAACAAACAGCGAAATCACCCAATGTCATTTTGTGTGCTTCATTTCTCATTGGTTAAATGTTGGAGGCAAAATGCAACATACAATTACAAACGATGAAAGTATCTTCCGAACTAAGAATTAATCCCACAGCCCTGTACCAGACAAGCAGCTGGAAGATGAATGGGTATAAGCATTAATCTTCACAATTTGGAGCACAATTCATTAACATATGATTGTTTAAAAAAACACACACACAAACACACTTGCTAAGTAACACTTGTTAAATTTAGCATTATTCATTGTTTTTTTTTTTTTTAATCAGGTGTAACCTGGATTACACAGATAATCAACAGACAAAGAAAGTACAGTTACAAAATCCACATCTCCTTTGTACAAACAGTCCTTAGAAGTCATCAAACAGGTCATCTGCCTCAGGATCAACCCGGGCTTTGGCGGCAGCAGCATGTTCTTCCCGAATGAGAAGTGGATCCTGTTTTGTCTCCTTCCTAGAAACAGTGAACAAACCACAGACAAAGAAAGTGGATGTTTCAGAATGAAAGCAGAATGGTGCGAAGTTCACACGCGTCGTGATGAGCAAATACACTTCACTTTAAAATTAAGGTTGCATTCTCCTCTGCCATCCCGGGTAGTTCCCCGCCCTTCACGGACAGCCTCAGGAACCCCCGCCACCCTGAATAGGTTAAGAGGTTTCACAAAATGGATGGATGGATGGATGGATAGTCATTCTCGTCTCCACTGCAGTGTGTTCTAGAAATGTGTTTGCTTCAGTCCTGCCCCTTACCAAGGTTAAAGCACAGCAAATACTCATCAGGTTCACAGCAAGCCAATATAAGAGGAATCAAAACACAGAAACGCTAAAACACTTTATTGGTACATTGTGCACATGGCCACAATCCCCAGGTCCGTGTTCCAGGAGCCGATTTATAGCAACTAAATATGATTTCCCCCCCCCTTTTTTCAATTTCAATTACTTTAAATTTTAAAAAAGAAAATAAGTGTTCAAAACTTAAGCTTATCACCAGTGCAATATTTAAAACTGAGGATGGAACACAAGTACACTTTTTATATTTGTATCTTATTGTATTATGTTATGTTGTTGATGTTTTTTGCATTTGTATTTATGTGTAGCACCACAGAGGGCCCATGGGAAAAGGCATTTCAATGCACTGTGTACTCGTACATGGATATATTGACAATGAAGAACTCTGGGGTCTTGGAACATGTACTTTATGATCTTAAACCTCATTTACATGTATACATCCCAACTGGGAACCTCAGTGATTAACTACTTCGGCAGAAAATTAACATGACAGCCAACTATATTTCAAGTAACCTGAACGAGATTGGGTACAAGAATAAGAAAGCATATTTACTGTTTAGTTTGCCCATAAAATCTGAAATCATGTATCTTGTAGCCTGCAAAGGAAGGCCTTACATTCTACTAAATATTTTTATTGAGGGGCAGCAGATGTATGAGGCAGTATGTACTTGTCATGGGAAAATGGCTCAAATACAATACCCTGCTATTATTCACTGCCTTAGAACACACTATGTTTACAAGTCACTAAATGCCATGTACAGATGTAATTCAGGGCAGACATACTCAGCAGCATCAGTGTTGATATGCAAGTTCATTTGCACCGGCATATGAAAATTGCTCCAGATCATAATGAATTCATATGCAGCCTCAATGGAAATATATGTGAACAATTTGATGATCCTTATTTGGTTGCAGGATTTGTTTCTGGCTAACAGGCCAAAATACAATCATCTCATTCGGCTACAGGCGTCTGCAGCTAAATGATTCCAGGCTAACTCTTACCGTAAATGCTGAATCAGTTCCATCTGCAAAGATGATGATTCGGGGGTAACTCTATCATTTGCGGACATTAGAAAGAATTCCTCCAAACCTTTTGAGCAGTGATATGACTCTGCTTTAAAAGAACATAGTTGCTTTATTGACTGACCATGGATTAAATCAGCAGCGTTGAGGAAGAAGAGGTCAGCACCAGTATTTTTATTACGATTTTAAAAACCCACGGCATGCTTCTAGTATTTCAAGAGTTAATAACTTTCAAATGTGCACAGGTTTAAGAGAAGACGTTTCTCAAGGTTTATGAGTTCATACATGTGTGGTAAATGCATGAATACAAATGAGGGACCTCATTTGTCCCCATAGTGACCTCTGGTTCTTTGAGAATGAAGGGGTCAAGGACCAGGTGCCTTGTGAAGTGGTAAAACCTGACCAGGAGGTGTATTAATCAACAATTCATTATTAACCTAATCAACATTACCGGGACACATGTCACTGTGACCCTTCAAAGGACTTCAAAAGGGGCAGTCACATTCCAAAAACAGTTGGAAGATGTCAAACTGTTAAAACGAGCACATGGCTAGTATTAGAGGATACAAATCCATACCTATATAAGTCCCACTATGTAGTGCGAATGATATATTGTTTAACAACCTCTTCAATGTACAGTTCAGTGGAAGTTACGAAAACTACAAATAGGAGGTTCCGAAGTTTAATGATGGAAGTGATGGAACTTTCCTTCTTGGTAATAAAAATGGTTCCTAGAATCTACACCATGACCAGCAGTTCGTTCCTATAATTACTTTTCTGCGGAAGCAGCTGGCAGGATTGTTCTTCTTTATTTTAATTTGCATTTGAGATTTAGTAATTCTGGACATTATGAGAGGAGATGAAGTTTATAGTATGTAGGTAAACCTTTCATACTCTCCCCAAAAGGCTTTTCTGTAAACCAAATAATGCATTTTAGGAAGCACTTTTAGCTGAACTGCTCGCCATTAACTGATTAGGGAAAGAAAATGCTGAACCATTATATATTTTAACTGGAAAATACCGAAGTATCTCGAAATACTATCTTTAAGTCAACATGTCAAATACATAATTCACATCCATGCAGCTATAATGGTGTTGCTTACAGAGCCACACAGAACATAAATACACGCAAACATTGTGTTTATTCAGTGGGACATATTTATACGCACTCAAAACTCAAAAACATGCAGTTCTTGAACTAGAAAAATAAAGACTGCAAAGAGTCTGTGTGATTTTTCCTACACATACTGTAGATGCTGCAGACTCTCAAGCGAGAGATGCAGCAAAGGCAGAACTTGCTGTTCTGTTCAGAAGGCAAGACCCCGTCCCTGGCTGATCTCGCTCTGACACCGGAGAGGAACATGCAGGGATTAGATACAGCCACTGAAAAGGCAAACAAACTCCACTAGTAGCTTTTTTATTACTTTACTTCGAGTTGCACCGCATATATAGTAGTAATGGGGCAGTAATGGGGTATGAAGGCTCTCATCTTCTGGTTTTGGATTCGAATTCTGCCTCCGCTTTCTGTGTAAGTAAGGTGCTTCTTGTGCCAGTGTCGACTGGGCTTCCTCCCACAGCTCAAAGCCATACAGTTAAGGGTTAACTGGCATCTTTAAATTGCCCACGGAGTATGTATGCGCTTATGTGCCCTACAATTCACCAGCATCTCCTCCAGGGTGTGCCCCTCCCTCATGCCCTATGGTGCCTGGCATAGGGTCCAGTACCCCCTGCAACCATTACCAGGATGGGCTGCTGGAATATCAATGGATTTTAACATTATATATCCTGAAAATCTGCAAAGCAAAAAGAGTGAAAAGATTCAATATCCGCATACACAATAAAGAAACTACCATTGTTGACACAGGGTCAGTGGGCCTCATTCACCAACCATTCTTACGAACAAATTTGTTCTTAAACCCCGCGTACGCACCTTTTTTTTTTTTTTTTTACAAAGATTCTGACATTCCTCAATGTTTTCTTATCTGAATTTGTTCTTAGCTAAGAACAGAATCTATGCACACTCAAGACCATTCGTACGCACATTTGAGTAATGATAGTTTGTTCAAAATAATTGGTTATAGCAGTTTTGTTTGTTAATAGTATTTTAATAATTTATAAAAGTAAAATATAAAAAATAATTTTAAAGTGTAAAAATTATTTTCATGGTAGTAAAGGCGATCATTCGGATTATAAATAGGTCAGAATCTTCGTAAAAAAGTGGTTACGTGGGGTTTAAGAACAAATTTGTTGGTAAGAACGGTTGGTGAATGAGGCCCAGTGATTGCAGATATGGGGGAGATGGTCTACTCTTCAACAGAAGCAGTCTGCATAGGCACACAGAGTGGGCTGTTATGTTGATGACTGATGGTGGCTGAACGAGCCCAAGGGCTGCCTTGTCTATCTGACTATGACAGAAATTCACTGGCTGCTGTCCCAAAATGCACTGGGGAGACAAGGAACACAGCAACAGCCTATGGCCCCAATAAGACAGATTATTCCCTATGAAATGCACATTCTTTCCAGATGGTTTTGCAAAATAAATGTCATTAAATATGTATAATCTTTTACAAATATACTTAAGCACATTATTTCAGAAGTACAGCAAACTATTTAGGCAACTGTAATATAAAAACTGGATTCCCCCCCCATATTTCCAGATAATCTTCCATAATTTGTAGTACATACCATTTTGTCAAACTGTGATCTGATTTACGAACAAGAACAGAAAATGAAAAATTATATAAATGATATTTCCAAACAGGAACGCTTGACCATTTTTGTTGTCAGCTAGTGATTCATGATCCTTCCCTAAACAGTTTCACACCTCAACTTTTTTTCAATCAATATTTCCTAAAAAAAAAAAAAAAAAAAAAATCATGTGGTGTTTTAGAAGCAAAGTCAGTACTGTTTGTCATATCACTAATTAATTGAAAAAACCTAAGCTGAAAAGATGAATGCAAGATTGCCCATTGTGCTCCGAATTCCTTTCGGCCTGATGGAGAAATGATAAATGCATCTGTTCTCTACACACAATTAGAGCAATAATTTTGGAATATTTTTTTCTTCACCAACATGAGTTTTGGTTTTGAAGGCATCATGAGGATGTACTGTAAAATGCAAGATTTTCTCCTCTCCACATTAGATGGATCGCAGAGCACATTTTATCCATTTGTTAAACGTAGAAATACAGAGAGAGAGTGTGTCTGGGGTGGGAACATTCTAGTAAGGCAGCCCAGCATTTAACACTTTGCTTCCAACTGTTCTGTGCCAAAGTCAATCAGACAGTTTGGCTCATAGCAGTGATTCTGCAGCCAAGATGGACTCGTCATTAGTGGAGAAAATTAAAGGCTTGACGTCTGCAAGACTGTGAAACCTGGGAAGACTCTGCATCATTATTTGTTGTGTTGGCAGCGTAAAGTCTGCTTTAGAGTGAAAATTGACTAAATTCACCTCCACTGCAAAGGTCTATGAACAAAGCTATCGCGGTTGCTACTGTTACCATCATCTGCATCACTTTGTATCCCACTAGAGTCAAACCTGAGGTGGACTGCCAGCCTTTATGCCGAAGAAAGCATGTATACCTTGGCTTAGCACATCGAAGTAATGGAAAAATCAGAGAAGGTGAGGCAACCTGACAGGAGAATAAGGTGGGATGTGCGAAAACTAGAGAAAAAGCAAAATTAGATAACCGAATTCTGACAGGAAATGGTGATTTTGCTTGATTTTATTGCACCATGCCAATGCTAAGCTAACATGCTTGCTAAGCGTTCAGACAGTAGTCTGCATAGTAGGTAATGTAAAGCGTTACTCTGAGACACGCTATAACCACTTCAGTGACAACTACCCTGCAAAATCATAGTCACAAACAAAAGTGAATTTGATTGCTGAATACAATCATTCTGTTATCACCACCCACAAAACTACATACGGTGCCTCTATATGTTTCATGGAACTTAGCTAAAGATGCTGAGGGCAAGAAAACATGAGCAATTGAAATGGTAGAAGGTGTTTTAAGTTATGATGGAAAAACAAAAAAGTGGCTGCGATGTGGTTGATGCAAGTGCCAGTATCTAATAATGAGAGAAATGAAGCGCATTTTATGCCATTTGCCATAGACTCCTCCTGCGGCGTGACCAACAAAGCAGTGAGATTTTTAAATTTGTTTTTGATAGGAGGACTTTTTAGGAAAGAGCTTCTGCATCTGCTCCCCATACATGGGAGTACGACTGTTGGAATAGTTTTTAATGAACCGAGTCAGGTCCAGTAAAGAAACGTCACGGACATGGCTGAAGTCACACCTGTTGTCAATAAAGGTGCTCTGCCCAATAATAATAAATTATGCATGTACAACAACAACAACATTAATAACAACAATAACAACAACAACAACTAGAGTAATCAAATCAAATGAAGCTGTCACACTGGGTGTTTGCATTTTTTGCTGGAATTTGGAATTTTGCTGGACAGAGGACATAGAAATTTGCCAGATTTTTCAAACAGGCGCAGGTTCCTTGCTAATCTGATGGATGTTTCTAAGACAGGTATGTGCCAAAACGATGAAACTGAATTCTCTCATTAGACAATGTTCAACAGTGGAACGCCACAGGAAACTGGTTAAAACTACCAGCTATTGAGATACTGTGCTTGTTAGTCCTGATGGATAATAATCTGATGGATAATAATCTCTGGTGCTTGAATAACAAATAGCGGATTAAACAGAGGTTTCCAGGATGGTAAATTAGGTTTTGTGGGGGGGGGGACCTCAAAGTAGAGGCTGCTATATATCTGCAGGTCATGAAGAATCTAATGGCCAATACTATTAATACAAAACATGAAATATAACAGTTAGGGGCAATCAATAGGAACGGCTCAGAAGTTAAATATCTGAATTTCATATGAAATATCTGATGCTATGTGGGGGGGAAGGTAACATAAGACAAGATGTAACCTGCCATAGTTAGATCTCTGAATATGTTCTCCATTCACTAATGTGACGCTGAAATTGCTTTAGGGAACACACATGTTTTTAAGCCGATTTTGGCTGATTATGCTACACTAAGCTGATTTTGGAAATGCGAAATAAATAAATAAAACATTACTGCATACTCCAAAAGAAGCAATTACAGATGAACATAAAGGATTTATAGAATGGCTATTTATGCTTTTTTATCTCGAGGTTTTTGGGCTCATCTGGTATCAATAAGTCCTTCCTCTACAAAACCATTTAAAAAGCTCTTCAAAAAGGTAGGTGCGTTTCGGCCTGTCACTGGTTTCACAAGTTCTCGATGGGGGGGTTTTCGTTTTCATTTCACATGGTCCGTGTGGGTATAAATGTCCAATTAAGGCCAATATTCCTCAGCTTGTAATTCAGAAAAAGTGCTTTGTTGCTTTGCAGGGACTGAAGGGGAAAATGCTCCCAGGCCTTTGAAACAGAAACAGCATCACCTGTTCCACATTAGCCACCCCACCCCCACCCTGGCTTCATTCAGACACTGTCAGTTTGATGCCCGCAGTTTTCAAAACTGCACCTTGACCCTTTGAAATCTTGCCTTCTTATCAATTAATTTTGGGCTGGAAAAGGCCAAAGCTAGACCCCCCTCGTCTATCACTGCTAACTGTATGATGTTTCTCATGTGAAAACTAAGCAGGCAGCTGCATGGCAGACCCAGGAAGGGGTGAGGTGAACGACACATGGAGAAGACCTTGGCACATGCTGAACGCTGGATCAAGGTCCCCCAAGAGTGTGCTAATGTTTGTTAGCGAGCTACATCTCCATTGTGGATGTAGCACAGAGTAGCACACTGTAATAGTATCCTGTTAGAAGTAACAACACACAGCACAGATTTAGCAGTGTTAGCCGTGGGTAAAAGATGTTGCATTACATTTAGCAGATGCTTTCATCCAAAGCAACATGCAATTGAGAAAGCAAGGTCAGACAGTCCTTAGAGTAATTGGGGTTAAGGGGCTTGCTCAAGGGCCCAATGGAGAAATCACTCTGCTTACGGGTTTTGAACCGAAAACCTTCTGATCAAAGGAACTGGAGTTCTAACCCAAAGAACCGCACACCTCTCTCCTGTGATGAACAGTTTTGTTTGATGGACATCAGACAAGGCATATATACCCTGGTTTAAGTCCGTTAAAAAAAGGAGTCTAGAAGCTCATGTGAACTAGCGATGAAATACCACTCGCACATTTAGCGATAGATTTCAGTAAGCAATTGAATTGGGGACATTTGAGGCTCATGACCACTTAGCAACCTTGTCCTACATCAATGAGTTCCCCAGAAATCTTAGTCACGTTTCGTGTACCGCGGGTGCCTCCTAACTAACTCCGGACCCCACCTGCCAGGTTTCACACTAGTAAGGGATAAAAGACCATAATTCCACAGCAAGACCTATTCTTAATTCTGAAAGCGTAACCGAAGACATGTATCAATGCCAGTACAATGCTTACTTAATGGGCTGTAGTTCTTTTTTTAAAAAAAAAAAAAAAACAAGGCAGAGTCATTTATCAAAATTTGGCAACATTTCCTATTCTGTTAGTCCGCAGGGAATCAAATACCTGTACATAATATAGGCTCCACCGCATCCACCTTGTTCTGACTCTGCACTCCACACTGACACATTAGACATTATCCTGCACCTATGTGGCGACACCTCTAATTGTCGTGAAGGTTCATTTCTGGGCTGAGAAGTCCCAGGTCGTGACCACAGCCCTTACGGACATGTTAGCATGTGGGCTAAGCATATCACTGACCTCTGTGTGTTATAACAACAAACAAAGGGCTGTCCCATATATCCCTGCTGCAGTTCCTCACGCTCGGTCAGCTAAAAAATTAACGTTTAGCAAAATAAAAAAAACCCTGCATTAAAATCAAATAAATTTTAAATGTTTTTTTTAAGTATGCTAAATAAAGTAAAATTACTAGATGGGTCATTTTGAGCAAGAGCTCTGTATTCAGGACACCTTAACCTATACTCGCAAAATAACTTAACATTTACCATAATTATTGACAGTAATGCACTGTGTAAAACTGCCAAAAAAGAGAATATGGTGTGACATACGCAGAGTATTATTCAGCACGATATGACATGTACGGTATGCATCCACATACAGTCGGTCCTGCTGCAACATGTGATGTCACACCGTGAATCTGTTCTAATGCAACTGATATATTAGTATCTAAGTCCAATACAACACGGAATCGCATTTGTATTTGCGCCATTTTCAGATGGAGAGAAAAGCACTACATGAACTACAACGCGATGTGGTGTTAGTGAGAAACACTACTACATGCAAAAACAGCTATCCAAGTGAATGATAGTGATGTCCGATTCCTGAACAAATTGTTCTTTTGAACTGGTTCTTATCAGTGAATGTCATATAAGAACATTAACCTTTTTTTAAAATTTACTTATATTTGCTTTTCGTAGACTCTTGGTAGCCGTGTTGCCCTCATTGCCCCTCCGCGTACCGTAATTCATCGTATTTGTGCTGTCCTCATGCCCAGCCACATGATGGACGGCTCTGAGTCACTAATCTCGACTCTCAGCAATCGACAAATTAGCGGATTCAGCATATTTGGTTGGAGCAGTCACTAGGTGATTCTCCTGAGACTTATAAGACCCATAGGAGATGTTTATAATATAGTTAATTAACGTATTATTATCATTTCTTATTTTAAATGCAAATAGTTGCATTACACACCACTAGCAGCAATGATTTTTCTATTTAATTCATTTCATTCAGCTTAAGTTATTAAGTTTTGGTGTTGCATTCCCCTAACCCTATTTTTCCCATTGGATATTTGCATTTTCGTATGGGATTTTTGTGAATCCAAGATTTTTTAGGAACACAATACTTGCATGGGAGCAAGACTGACTGTATGTATGCAGACGTCTCCAGATGCATGGACACATATGTTGGCTGGCAGAGAATGTCTCCTATTGCTGTATCATGTATTGTAGGGAAAAGCGCACTCATGATTTGATTTGTATGGTCTTCCTCACCATCTGGAAGCTATTTAGGAGCATTACAGCTACACAAATACAGGGGTAGTGAGATCTGCATTCCCAGTGATACTGACAGAAAGTGAGATGCATTGCTGCTTGCTGTATTTTACTGACTCAGTACAATCACATCTGTGTCAGGAGCACTGCTTCAAGTTCTTCAGCAACATCCAAATCCAAAAAAAAAAAAAAAAATTAGGAAGAGTCCCAACAGGCTTGGCCAGACACATTTTTTAGTCATTTCCCTCAGATTACAATACTTTCCATGACTTTTCTGCTTGGGACAGTGACTAAGAAAACAGTTATCCTCAGAGTGAGATTTTTTTTTGTAGTTCTTCAGCAGCTGCATGTGACCAACCTGCCAAATTCACAAAAGATAAGATTCATGTAACATAGGTAGGAGAAGCACATATC
>JAODJW010000117.1:28172364-28183777 GCA_026777045.1 Hyperopisus bebe | reverse complement strand
GGGGAGGTGGATTGCGTGTCCTCCGTATGCTGGGTTTTCTCCAGGTACCGCGGTTTCCTGCAGTCCAAAGACAGTTAGGCAAACTCTGAGAGTATCAACATTGCCAATAATGCATAAGGGCGCTTTACTACTGAATGCAATTAAAGATTGGGCCTCCATTTGTCCACACATCCATTATTATTACTTGTTATACATTTTTTCCCACGATTACACTTTTTCAAGATCCTGGTTGCATTTTGTATTTGCATAGCAGGTTATTTGCATGACCAATTAACAAAAAACACTTTTCAAGTCCCACCTCAAAGTACCGAAGTAACGAAGTCTTCAGCCATATTACTTCTTAAAGTACTCAAATATCAGTGCATAAGATATTACATAGACCTTTTCACTAACATCAGTATTTCTTCTACCTTTATGTTAGCCAGTTAGCAGTGTAAACTGTGAGAGGGGCTTCTCAACCATGAACAGGGTAATAAATACGTTTCACAATGGGATTTCTGCTTTAAACTATCACTATTTTAAGCTATCAGCTATCACTTTTAAAGCCTAACAGTTAATGTATCTGCAGGTCAAGGCAAACATCCGCAATAGGCTGCAAGGAGACCATGTAGCAGCCTGCACGCGGATCTCAATAAATGGGTCAGACTTCCCATATCAAGAGGCTCTAGAAATGTTCTTCCAGAAGCCCAGAAAGATACACCGCAGTGACAAAAGCTGCACACTTTGTGGATAATTGTCATAAAATGAAATGTTCTGATGTTTATTTCAGTTGTTATACTGACTGCTATTATTAAAAGAAACACATGAACACCATGAATCCTGTAGGTGTCCGTCTGCCCCCCCAAAAAAAAGCTATAACCTTGGGAAAATACTGAACATACTAACATACTGCATGTGCAAACACAACTCATGTAGCTCATGTGCAATGTTGACCTGCAGGTCAGGAAGACAAAAGCAGACGAGAGCAGAGGGTAAGGCAGGGATCTGTCCACATCACTGCATGGTCCTCAGGTTGGGGGATGAGTAAGGTTCCCATTTACACTCTGTTTTGTACTATATAATGGAGCCCCAAAATTTCATTTCAAATTCCATTTTGTGAGGCTTGCGTAAAACATCGAATCCATGGGACATGGGCCCTTAATTAGCAGGCAGGGGTCAGTCCTCCTGCGTTCTGATGGCTTGCATTTCTGAGTGGCAGGTGGGGACTCTTCTAAGAAACACTTGGCCCAGATGTGCTACAGACCTGCCAAGCCCAGAGAGACAGCCATCCCTTAAAATACTGTGCCAGACTTCTGGGATATGATTCAATTCAGCCAACTTTTACTGGAACTCCTGTTCATGATGCAATTCTAAACACGGTCTTTCACCAATGAAGAGAAACGTTAAATTAACACTGTTTATTTTACTATTATTTGTATTTACTAATGTATTTTTCACTTTGCATTTGCCAAAAAGAAAATCCTGATATAAATTTATTTTTATGTACTAAATTTATCAAAAATGCAAATATTACCCACTGAGAGTAAGCTGCAATTTGATGCTTACTAATCAACTGGTTAAAGATAATTAATATAATAATACATTCTACAAGCATAGGGAAAAGCATCTGCAGCTTGCAAATTAATGCAAACTTTAAATACGCGAATAGTATTGCACTATAGCCCAAAATGTGGAATAATAAAAAAGTGCTTGTTGCTATGGGGTAAAACAATAACTTAACAAGGCTGTACAATAGTCACATTGTTCCTAGCTGGTCTGGAAAGCAGACTCCCATATTTCCACAATCAATCACCTTGCCCGTGATGTGTTCAGATGATCTGGGGGAGACGAGGAAACAGCCTAATGCCACTGTGACGTTTCCCAGTATAATGTGGTGGGACTGCTTTCTGATGGATATGGGCCTCTCATTGTGTGCTGCACATTTGGCCAGAGAGGAGATCAGCACACGATGACAGATTCCAGCTGAAAGCCCCTCTCACCACTTATAGGCACCAACTGCTTCATTGCACTTACGTTATTTAGCAGACGCTTTTGCGCAAACGGACATATAACTGAGGCAAACAGCACATTAACATATGGCTGTCAAGGAGTCGCCAAGGCGTAAGTGCAGCTGGGCTGAGCTTCCAGCGATTCTCCGTTAGAAAGTGTAGAACATCTTTCAAACAAAGCAAGAATCCCATAAGACAACCTTTCACATAAGCAGACAAAGGGTAGCACTAAGAGCATTCGGCGAACCAACATGGCGCAGGTTAGTCGAGCTGTTTCTTAAACGTAAGGGTCTTCAGAACTGTAACATATCTCTGCTGTCTGAATTATGATTATGTAAATTGTGTACATTGTTATGCACACTGAACAGGGTTTACTTTTTAACTTAAAACTTAATGCTTTATGCGGTCGTTAAAATACAGAAATGACACTAAAAATCAATCTGCCTTGTAGTCCCTGTTTTTGCAGTGTGGAGTCTATCTTGGAAATTACACAGTGTGAAGCAGAAGCACATCATAGAGAACATGCCAATTCAACACAGGGAATACTCTCATACTCACAAACATTAATATTAACATCTCCCGCATCAACCTAGACCCTGGGGAGGAAACATGGCGGAGATTCACAGACGCAAAGACAGTCAAAAGCAGAATCCTAATTTGGGCACATGACAGTGCTTAATGCTAAACTTGCAAACCCAGCTAACCTAAATAATTAGCTAATCAGTATCGTTCATGTGAGGGTCTTTGTTTAACTCCTAACTTAAAAGCAAAGCGTAAAAATTTGATCTCCTTTACAGGACCTGCATTCCAGAGCACGAGTCGCGCATATGGGAACAAGGCCCTAAAACAGCCCCACAGGAAGGAGATCCTGGGAGAGCTCAGCCTGCTCTGATACAGCCAGAGCCAGGCAGCATTCAGTGGTAATGGGATCCCCTCTGAGTGTTCACTAATCCCCCCCCCCACCCCATATGGAAATGCCCCGGAGAAGGTTTACAGAACATTAATGAGTGGGCCCCCTGGATGGAAGTCACGTTTTGACACTCGAGACCTCCTACGGCACATGCTCCATCACCTAGCCCTTCATATCCTTGACAATTTAATCTGAACAATACCAGGATAAGTAGTACTTGGTCTACACAGAAGAATAGAATTTAGAGATTTTGATACGGAGTGCGGTTTTTCCTTTCTCCCATTAGGAGACAGTGTTTTCATTCTGCTGTTGAAATCTGGGTTGGAGTTGCTGATTAGAAACAACAAAAATGTTATCGATTCCTCAGCATTTCATACACACTGTAATACAACAATAATCTTTGAACATTACCTAAAATGCTGTTATTCATCTGTAAATACCCTACAAAATTTGAATCACACATAACATTATGGGCAATTTTTTCCACATAATTTAGTTAGTTTTCCTGCTCCTGGGCTGCAGAAATTAATTCAAAACATCACAATTCAGCATTTATATGTAAAGATACAATACTTATATGGAAAGAAACAAGGTACTGTATTTTGAAATTCCACTTTTCACCATGCAAATGATATATTACCTATAATTTAAGACTATTACATGACAATGACTCTTTCACCTTGAAGTGCTCCTAGACTCATGACTTTTAGCAGTTGTGTTTTTGAGGAGCATCTTTTAGTCTTAGAGCATATATTTTCATAGTAGGATTATTAACCCTCTAAGTAAAATAAACAAACAGACATAGAAAGTCGTTATAAAACTAAATGAGAAGATTAACTTTTCCTGATGAGCTTGTGAGTGTGAGGAGGTCATTTGAAAGCCAAGCTGTCTCTGTCACAGGGACACGGTGTGCATTCATCGGCCTGGTATTTCCCACACAGCAGAATAGGTCAGAGGGACAACCGAGAACTTGCTTCTGCATGTTGGCTTCAATTATCGGCTCTGCTGTGGAGACCTTGTAATTTTCAACTTCAAAAGAAATATAAAACAGCAGGGAAACCTGAAAATGTACCTTGGTTTCCTGGTAGGAAGGCTGTGCCATATAGCATATCATATGACCTCTATTCCTGAGAGTCTCTCATAGTTATAGTCAATGCTGCCTTAATTAACGCATCACAGGCGTGATCTGATGAATTTGTACTGAAACTGAAATCCCTTTCCTTCCCAAAGACTTGACAAAAATAGATATGTTATTTTTCATAGGTGCAAAATTTAGATACTGGGAGATTCAGTTTTCATGTTAGTTACAACACTGCAAAATATATTATTGGAGCTCTCACGAAGCCTGAGTGTGTATTTCTGTGCCAGCGCAGGCAAACTATGGTGGGGCTGATGTGGAATAATAATAAATAAATAATGTTAAGGGAAAAGAATGAAGGAAAAGGGCAAATCTGCTCCACTGCAGGATTTTCCAATGAGCAGCATGATCTGGAAGCGATTAGACATCGTAAAGACAAGAAGACAATAAAGTAAAAAAGAGAAGTGATGGAAAAAAACACATTTAAAACAATGATATACTGACAACATTATCACTTAAGGTAAATAATCAGGACTCATGCTAATCTTTTTTTACTATACTATATGTAAAGAAGTACAAAACAAAAACCAAGCAAGTTACATGCCAAAATACTTCCTACAATACACTAAATGTATGTTTACATTAAACAATTCATTCGTTTTATAGCATAAGAGAGCCAGATACTGATTTACTACTATAGACTGACTGACACACAAAGGATTTTCATTGCATTTCTGCAAAATGTCCTTAGAGTCTTAATGTAATGCAATAAATGACTTCTGATTTCCTCCACAAAACAGATGAAAAGCAGTAACGCGGAAAAGGCTTGGCACTTTTAGATTCTTAACAAAAGCTGTTGAAAACTGTCAAAGACGACAACGGAGACATCCTTAAAACATCCTGCATGCTTTTGAAGATTTTCTTAAATGTATTTCCTTTACATCTGTCCCCACAAAGTGTATCCTCATGCACAATTTTCTGGGGTTGCAGCTGCAGGTAATGAGTTGGTGGCCCCTCCTAAGTCTTTGGAGGGGTCAAGCCCCTGTCGCCATAAAGCCCAGCTTTATAAATCCCAGCTTTATACTATTTTATGCTGGCTTGAACAGGCTGGCAAGCCAAAACTCTTACTTCATTTATAGATCTGCTTATTTCAAAATGATGCTCTTTTCAAAGACCAGCATTCCTCTCCTATACCATAACATGGCCCTGCATGTGCAGCTGTCAGAACCCTCAAGTCCATGCATATAAGCCATGTATGACGCCTTCTTTAAGCACATCGTTAGCTGCTTCTGCAAAGGAACAACACTCATGCACTGTAATGTTGTAGGAATTTCCTTTGTGTCTGACTTTAATGCAATTAATTATCCCTTAGGCCAAACTAATTACAATTCTGAAATGAGATTACAGCTAGCCGTCCGTATCTGAGAGTTCCGCATCCGCAGATTCAACCAACCAAAGAAAAAAAGAAAAGGAAAAATATAAACAAACAAAAAAACTCCAGAAAGTTCCAAAAAGCCGTGTGCTGAGCGCTACCCAGAATTAAGTGATTTTCTCCTTTTATAATCATATTCTCCATGATGTTTGCATCTGTACTGGACATATACCCACTTTTTTCCCCCGTCATTATTCCCTCTACAATACAGCATAACAGGTATTTACATAGCATTTACACTGTATTAGTTATCACAAGTAATCTAAAAATGACAGAGTGTATGGAAGGATGTACACAGGGTACATGCAGAATTGCAGATAGCATGCCACATTATATGAGGGACGTGAGAATGTGTGGATTTTGGTATCTGTGGGGGGCCCTGGAAGCAATCTTTCGTGGATGCCACTGCTCTTCGGTGGCTGTGTGTTTTATTTCCATTCTTACTGTGAACATTTCATGTTGGTAGAAATGGCTAAACCACCACCATCAGGAGAAGCCAGGAGAAGAGGTCTGAAGACAGATGGAAGGACAGCCCCCGCCACACACACGCACGCACGCACGCTCTCAGTTAAGCACCAATTGAAAGGTTAACCACTCTTGCAATTACCTCTGTGCCTATGCCCCATCTCTAGTGCCCGATAAGACTATAAACCCCAGAGGGTTACCAGCTGATCAGTGTGCTTTTCTCTATAAAAATCTACTGTAAATAATACGTAATGAATATAATTCATTAAAAAAAATTATGAGGCCCCACTTAAAAATTAGACTTAAAAAAATGCTAAAAGGTATCAGCATTCAAAATAAAATGTACTACACCTTTAAAACACACAGCTGTATGTCTGGTAAGGGTTCAATTTGCAAATTAATAGCAGAATTTGTTAGTTACTCGGCATCTGTTTTACCCAAACGCTAATCACCAGCAAGTGCCATAAAACGACTATAGGTTTAGAAAATCACTGTGTTTAGAAATCACTGAGGAGTGCCTATTTATATTATGAGACACTGTTTATGTAGTCCAGCAGGACTCTGGCAAAATGCAGAATGTCATAAAGAGGTCTGTGCCATTGTGTATCGCAGAAGCGGGGAAATGCAATCATTTATTGAAGCCATACTATATTTCAACACTTCTTCCAACCATGAAAAAACAACCTATATAGCGCTACTCCCAGTTATGCAGACTATCATACCATATATATGATGCTGCAGGTATATGTTAAGCAAACATTGACTCATCACATCCGCTACTGCTGCAGGGCAGGCGAAGGTACACATTACAAATTTAGATAAACAAAATTAAACATTTTTGACTCCTGTCAGCTCTAATCTTCATAGATGAGAGATAACTAAGGTTTCCTCCCCCCTTCCTCAAAAACCTTAAATGTCAATAAAAAGAGGACTTCAGCAAGCAAATGATTACAGAAAGCAGAACTGTTTATTTCAGCCTGTCTCTATTACTTAAAGCAGTAGAGTATATTAAAACAGAGCACACTCTGGAGAGGGGCTGATGCCAAAAACACAGAACAAAGAGATGCATAGCTCTACAGCAGGGTAGAAACAGGGGAGACAAAAAAAATTGGGCCACGGCGTCCATGCCAGCCTCCCCCCCCCCCCCCCCCACTGACTTTCGGGGCTGGTGGGACGGCAGAGTGCAGCTGCGGGTGGTTGCCAGAGACGCACGTCTCCTATGGACTGAAAACCCTTCTAATCACTGCACACCCTGTGGGTCCAGCACTGTGTTCAATAGGAGGTAATGGGAACCGTACAGATCACGTGGAGTGTGCCCCCCAACGCACACACACAAACCAAATACCCCCCCCCCCAACAAAACCACCCCCACCAACACCACCACATGCTTGAGCATGCCGCAGCTTAAAGTGAGAATCAGCTGGCTCTCTCACACACTAACCTGTCCAGTCCAAATCACTATCCAGAGAGTTCACACCTTAAGACTGTTGAGCTCACTCTCCAGTCATACTGCTAATCAGTGATTTTGGTTCTCGATTGGAGTTGCACGTAATAGTGGTTAAGTAGATTATTCCTGTTGCCTCAGGCCATTCGATAGGCTGATTTCCTTCAAATCTTAGGGTTTAAGGTATTACTTAAGTCATTACTTGGACAATAAGTCACCCAACTTAAAGTATATATCAATCACCAACCGTAAGGAGACTCCAAACGTACAAGACTATAGCCATTGAAGGACCGGATCCAGCTACTCCTATTGAAGAGGCTGCCACTTTAGCACTCCAACTTTCACTTCCACATTTGTCATGACAGCAATGACCTGTCTTCAAGAACAAATTCACTGATTCAATCTATCATTCAGGTGGCATCTCCTGGTGAGAGCCGCAAAGTCATCATGCCTCTGTTCCCTGATCCTAACTCCTTTTTGTGCGATTCTCAATCTATAAAGGATGGAAACTCTTGATTACTGCACTATAAAACTGCGGATCTGACATAAGTTCACGCCAACATTCTTTCTGAAATAGTCTAAGCAAAAATTTTATTTCAGAACAGATGTTATCTGAATTGCTTTCCATTCAGTAATTGTTGCTTTGAGAACATAACACAGTTTTTCTTAGAGCAAATTTTCTTCAGCTACTGCTTTGAAAGCATTGTAATAATAATAAATCATATACATACTCCTTGCTTTATATGACAGTACTGTAAAGTCTTAACCAATCAATAAAATTGCTTAACTGATTATCATATTGTAGCTTGTTTTTTCACGTGTGTATCAATATTGTGATATTTTCCAATATCTGACAATGAAAAACTTTTTAAGGTGCACAAAACAACATACAGTGGTACCTCAGAACTCAAATTTAATCTGTTCAGAACTCCGGATCAAATCCTAAAAAGTTTGAGTTCTGATCGAATTTTCCCTATAAGAAATAATGGAAAACCAATTAATTTGTTTCCGGCCCACAAAAAATTATACCTAAATATGTTTTTTTAGCATTTAAACACAAAATGAACTGGATAAAACAAGAAGAACATATACTGTACTAAACACATTTCCCGTGACTCATTTCCCCGCGCGTACAAGTTATCTTAGGTCGGCGTTCACGGTTTGACTTCTGAGATTCAGATCGAGCTCTAGATAATTTTTTTTCGAACTGATTGGTTCGACTTTTAAGAAATTCAAGTTCTAATGAGTTTGAGAACTGAGGTACCACTGTATAAGCAGTCGTAACAAAGCAGCGCTAAAGAAAATTGTCGCTAAATTTAGAATTCCCCAAAATAGCCACCATTTGCCTTGATAACAGCTTCAGAAAAAACAGCTATTTGGTCAACAGCTTTCAGCAAGAGACCGCACAACACACTTCCCACAACACACTTCCCTAGCTCATTTGCAGCAATTATCCAGGGATGCAGGCTGCCTAGTGGTAGCTTGGTCGTTACTCTCCTCCTCTCAACTTTGAGGTGTTTTTTGGGTCATCATCTTGCTGAAGAATGAAGGACAGACATAATCATGATGGAATGGCATGGATAGCAGGTCACCAACAAAGCAGCCCTAGCTCCGTTACAAAGTTCTCAGTTTTATTGCCATTCAATTAATTCAATAGTGGAGGGGAAAATAGTGGAATTTTCTTCTCACCTACCCCATCTTACTCTTTATAAAACACAGTGCAAGGTCAACCAGCATCCCTGAAGCAAGTAGAGTTTAAGGGTCTTGCTCAAAGGTTCAATGGTGACATCACTCTGGTGACATCACTCTGGTGTCATCACTCTTCAGGCCACTGGATTTGCGACACAGGCACAGAGTCAGAACACGTCACTAGCTTACTATTTTCAAAGTATCTTCAAGATTAAAAAATATCTTGACAGCTAAAAAACACGACTTTTATTGACCAGTGGTGAACAAAAGCTACAGGTTCTGAAGTGTAGCCAGGAACCAAACCCAGCACATGTTAGCATGCAGCACTTGGCATATCATCCAAGCTGGGTCTGTGGGTGCTGCATGGTTAACCTCAAGCAAAGAAACGTGATGTTAGCTTTTCATCTACAAAGGAGACGCAGGAGTCTACATCACATCGCATTGACGTTAGCTATTACCCCCACACGACTGAGAGGACGTTCTTCCTGCAGCCTTCTAATATTCCTCTACTCTGCCTATTTAAAAAAAGAAAACATTAACAATCCTATCACCACGCAAACAATCGCATCTGGGGTCATTCCCACGGCACCACACGTTGTCTTTATAAGATTCGGCACAGATCTGATCCAGATGAAGCAAATCGGTCTCAGGCCACAGTCTTAGTTGTGTGCCTCTGACAAAGCATTTGAACGGGTCCTTCTGCATCTGGTTGGCCTGAAACAATTAATCTGCTGGCTTGGAGGTTTATAAGACAAAACCCACTAAATGGTTTGCTTATTCTGGGGCAAGAAGGGGCACAGCAGTTGATTATTTAAAATGCAGCATTCTGAAGTGAGTACAAGTAATGTATAGACACCAAATACAATACATCATTCAGAATTTCTCTTGGAACAAGGCTGAGTGAGCACAGTTAAATGTAAACGATTTCAAATGTCATCTTTTACCAAGTAAAAAAAGACTTTCAAGGCAAACAAACAAGTGAACATGCAAACACACTGTTCTCCAAGAGATTCTGAGATGCTCAAGACAGTGTGCATCCAAAATGATTAAATCCAGGCAAACTGCCTCAGGAAAACGTGACGACAGTTGAAATTCGTCACAGATGGGGGGAGAACGGATAGCTGGTTGTAAGGCATGTAAGCGTCAGCCCATGCCTGAAAGGAGGTGGAGATTGCAGGCAAGGAAATTGCAATCATTTTATTCTCCATGCAAAAGTCTTTAGAGAGTTGTAATGTGTAAGAGTTGACAGCCTAAGAAAAAGTGGCAGTTTGTTAATGGAGCGACAGCTGTCAGTTTTCTGAGAGTAAGATTTGTATACCACTGCATATATAAACCAACAATGTGGGCTACACATTTCTGTTCATTCGTAATAGCTGTTATATCAGTTGAAAAAATTAAATGCGGATTCTATAAGTAGATGACAGAATGCCCTATAATATTTTAAACATGCATCTGATACATGCCCATCTCTTCCCATGGCTGAAATTTTACCGACAAGTCCCTCAATGCAGATGTGGTTCTACGGATAGCTGCAGGAAGCCCCATAACACTCCTGTCAGTACCTCTGATGCTAACAGCTGACTTTTGCATCTCCCTTGGTACAGACGCAATCACACAGCAGCTTAACGCACCCGGAAATCATTCCCACCATTCCATGTGCCAAACTGCACCCATTACATTTGCTCCAGGAAAATAACATGTTCAGCGTTCAATTTATGGGGCTTAGATTCAGTTAGTTCAGAGGCTTTTGCATCAGCATCAAAAGTACTTCTGCCATTAATTATTCAATCAAATTAGAAGCCTTAAGTAACAAGTCTACACTGTATGTCGCAAGTTCTCAAACTAAATACTTCCCATGAGAATACACTTGGGATACCGTCAGCATTGCTTGTGCCTTAGTGGCTACAATGTTACATGGACTCAGCAACTCTATTTACGCTTCCAAACATCTAAAAGCAGCTGACAGAAATACAATTACACATACGGTTTCACGACAGTGGCACTGCAGCTACAACAGCCGTACTCCATTCCCGTTCACCTCGTTTATTTCATTAGAGGAAGCGATTAAGTGCATATTTATTACAGGGAGGAAACCGGAGTCAAACATACAAAGTTTATAGAGGCAACAGATAAGCCTCCGCACTACTTTTCTAGGCAAAACAAATGGGGGTTTGCAGGAGATCATCCATCACTCTTTGTAGGGAAGGAGGAAATAAATTTAGTATGAATAAGCCAGTTATCTTCAGCTTGCTACTATTTCGGCTTTGTGCTGAAAGCACCCCCCAGCTCGGATGCAGTAACCACATGGGTCATGTGAACATTAAAGTCGGTGGGAGAGGGGTTCCTTTCCCATGATCAAAGGGCTAGGCTTCCCGCCCCACCCCCCCCCCCCCCCCCCCCCCCCCAC
>JAODJW010000117.1:28133784-28146928 GCA_026777045.1 Hyperopisus bebe | reverse complement strand
AGCCTGGGCCACAAAATGGGGGGGGGGGGCACGTAAATTCCACACACACAGCAAAGTGAGATTCAAGCCCTCAATCCTGGAGTTGTGAGGCCACAATGGTACCTGGAGAGTCAATATGCTACCATAGAACCAGTCAAGGTTGTTTGAAGTTGAACTTTTCTAAGAGTTCGACCCCCAGTTATTTTTCTCTGAGTGGACAAACTAAGGATTTTGCCTGATGGTGATGCTGTCTTACCTAAACACACTGCTGCATGTGGCAAGCATTTTACTCTCCCTATATGGAACCCCTGGTGTACACTATATGACAAAAGAATAAGGTTTTTTTAAAAAAAAAAAAAAAAAACAGTTTTACTAACTAACTAGCAAAGAATATAATCAGAATTCTTGGCAAGGTTCCATGTCAACCTAAGCATTCGTGTGGTCTTTCGCAGTTCCAGTCTTTATCCAAATGCATTGCTCAAGATACCATGTGTCATATCTCTACTGATATAGACAGTATATCAATTCTTCAGGATGCAATAATTAGGCCAGAATTCAATATTTATAGTACAATACACAGTCTTGTGGTGGTATTGCATATTAATAGGAGTAATATAGTAGCAATATCTGTATGCCCTAACAGTGTTTGTGCAGTGATAAGCTCATATGTAAAGCCAGTAAATACAACTTTTTCATTACTGAGTGATATACTTTAAATTTATTTAAAGTAGCTTCTCTGCAACATAGGCTGAATTAGGACTGGGTTTCCGACTGTCACGCCTCTGGCATGACACTCATGCTTTCACACTCTCACAAGAATTTAGGGCAAATCTATATTATTCCATTGGAAACCTAAAATTGGCTATATCAAAATCATTGAAGTAGTTTGCAAACCCAACCGACTGTTTACAAGGTAATACAAGTGTTACATACGTGTAAATGCGTGTGCAGACTTGTATCCAATTGAAAATCTCACTCCAGCTAGCTGACCAGAGTTGGCAACCCTGTTACGATGTATTATAAAGCTGTTTGTGGATACAGGCCATCGGTGTCATGTCATACACTACTACAACGGCAGGACAAAGACGCTAAGACGCACAGCAAGACTGTGGGAACTGTCCCAGAGTAGGTATTAAGTGATGCACAGTTCAGTTTTTGCCGCCATGCTTGGATTTTTTAGGCAGCTAGATTTAAATCCTTGGTAAGAGTTAAATACGTGCAAAACTATGTGCTTTTATGAATATACTGCGTCCTAATGGTATGGAAACCACGCATTTGTGTTTTGTAAGTATTCTTGTGCCCGACTTAGTTTTATGTGTATAATTGCTGTTACATATATTCAAGGACTGCATTTAGTTCATTTCCAACTACGTTATATTTTAGTTCGAGTGGACCTATAGAGTGCGGTTTGCTAACGTGTTTTGTTATAAAACGCCACTAATATATTTATTCTGCAAACCAGTTGAACTTGGAAAACACACTAATATTGATAACTACATAAACAGATGGAGATGAACGTTAATAACTCGCCGTAGACAGGATTATGCTTGCCAAAATAGATAGTTACCAAACTCGATGTGCTGAACACCGCTACTTGATTTTAAGAGAGTGTGGGAACCTATAGGGCGTTAAACTTTACATGGTACAAACGAAAAGCTAGCAGCCACCAGACCATGGGTTTAAATGGGCAGGGAACCTACCTCAGCTATTCAGCTTCCGCGTTGTTCCAACAAGTACATAACGACAAACGGACTGTCTGAGGAAAAAATGAACCAATCAAATGTCCCCTACGAGATTGGGCAGTGTCCTATCAAATTTATCTGCAACCAAACCGAATGGTCCAATCACGCCCGCTCCGTAAGATCATCTCATACGTCATTTCCTTTCTCGTAACGGAAGGGTGATGTGGCTGTAAGAAAATTGTGAAAATGGTAAGTGAAAGGTATTCGTAACTCTCCATTAGCTGACAGTAATGATCACGAGAATAACGCGTAACACTTGATTTGTAGCTTACTTTGTTAACATTGAAGTTTAAGATAATAATGATCAACTATAGCAGATGCAGTCACTTGGCTAATGTATACGCTGTGCTAAAATGATTCAAGATTCAAGATTCAAAGCATCATTTAAGATCTAGATCGAATTCTTCAGATGCAATATGTTAGTTATTTTTATTGCAGTTTAGGCGGTTATTTTACTTCCAGTTCCTCTAACTATAAATGTATTCATTTATAGTTAAAACATGCCGTGTTGCAGACCGTGTATTTCATTGACATTAAGTGGCGGTATTATGAAGACTACAAAATCTGGCAGTTACACGGACTGCTTATCAAATATGTTTTGGCAGTTTTTACTCCTAAAAAAAAATCGGTATCTTCCATGTTTTTTAACAGTCTAATTGCAGGTTAGACGTAGTCTGTCTGATCGTGCTCAGGGTAACCATGTCTTTTTTATACAGTTACAAA
Organism: Hyperopisus bebe; assembly: GCA_026777045.1. NCBI lineage: Eukaryota > Metazoa > Chordata > Actinopteri > Osteoglossiformes > Mormyridae > Hyperopisus > Hyperopisus bebe. The sequence continues at coordinate 28,144,484 of JAODJW010000117.1, read as the reverse complement.
CCATGAACTCTAGATTAACTGGTGCATCTGATCAGTGAGCACAACACAAAGGTACTGACTATTATATTTATTTCAGAACCTACATTGAATTTAATTACTATTCATATACTTACGGCTAGGTTTATATCAAAATAAAAATATTTGTCAAATAAGTTACCCACACACATACACAAACAGGGAATTTGTCTCCAGTTGTCAGGAAAGAGCCCTGTTCAAAAGTAGCCTGTTGAAGAAATGACCATATAGTGGTTTGGCTGATTAATGATTTTAAATATTTTTGAAATGTTGTGCATCAGTAATCATAAATTGTTCCATCTTTGATATGCATCTGATGCATATTTGATATTTCAGTGTTCAGAGCCTGTCAGATTTGTGCTGTGACCTTGCAGGAGGACCTCTGCTTGGGATTGAAGAAAGCTTTAGCACTGCGTGATACTAATTTGAGTACAGTGGTACCTAGACCCACAAACAGTCCTGTTCACGAACAAATCGGGTTACGAACCAGATGTTCGAAAAATCTTTGTACCGGTTCGCGAACCATGTTTCAGGCTGCGAACACACAAACATCTCCCAAAGGCACCCCAAAGAACCACCTGAAACACGAAGAAGTGTACATTATGCCCAAGAACGGTTGTGGAATGTATAAAAAACATTGTTGTAGATGTATGTCTTTACTATATCTCTTCAGAGGTCAAATATCTGAAAAAAGAAAAAAAATTGAGGGAGAACGTTCTGTTTTTGTGGTACCTTTCAGTGATTGATAAACACGTTTGTGATGGTTTTTAACAGTTTTTTTACATAAAATTACAATACTTCATCAAAAACATAAATTAAGTAACTCCTATTTAAGTGTTATATTGTCTATTCACACACTGTGGCAACTGCGTATTGTTTGTTTACAGTACAAACAAAGAAGTTTATCACCATACAACACGTCGCATCACGAAATGTACATAAAAATTTTGGGCATATGAAAATAATGTACAATATAATAAAAAAATCACTTTCAAAATTACTGTATTGTTTTTGACTGTTACTCAGTCTTTTAATGTTAATTGTTTAGTCTTTTTGGGGGGGATGTTTTGTGGTTCTTTTCCGTATTTTGCCGTCTTTTGAGGGACCAGCTCGCCCACAAGCATATGCTCAGTTGTACTGTTTTATTTAATTTAACATTATTTGTGTATAATTAAGGTTAATTTAAGTGTATATTCTTGGTTACAGAAAAAATTCAGTGTTTCTGAGGTTTGAACGAATTTGTATCTACATTATTTTAAATGGGAAAAATTGATTCGGGCCACAAGCTGAGTCCTTGAACGAATTAAGTTCGTGAGCAGAGGTACCACTGTACCTCTGTATTTTGATGATATGGATGTAGCATCTTATGAACATGAGCCACTGTTTCAGGTCTTCCTGCTGTTTGTAGCATTATATTAAAAAGGGAGATGGGAAACAACTGCCCCTGGTTGGCTTAATGGATCGTTCCACTTTGTTTTGTGTTGAAACAGCAGATGTGTTCAAGAGTCAGGTGCTTGTTAAACTTAAAAGGGGAGCGAATGCGTCTCTCTTGGTTTTCATTCTTCAGCAAGGAAATGTGTAATACTTGTTTAAAGCTAACCGAGCTGTGCTGACTTGATTTCTTGCTGCTGTTCTTTTCCAGTCTGCCATCTTTAATTTCCAGAGTCTCCTGACGGTCATCCTCCTCCTCATTTGTACATGTGCTTACATCCGTGCCCTCGCTCCCAACCTGCTGGACAAAAACAAAACTGGGTATGAGTGTTTAGCAGCGAGCTTAAGTATGATTATCACTGATGAGTTTAAGGGCACAACTGCAGCCAAGGCCTTAAACTAAAATACACTTTTACATTTGAATGCGACTCATGTAATTTTGGACTATCAGAAGTTTTTTTCCTGAGATGTCATCATTTTCACTTGATTAGTGTGTCTGTAGCAGGGGGAAATCAAAGACCCAGTGAACCCAGACTGATACCAGCTGATGAATATAATGGGACACATTCTGTAAGTCAGGGGTCTCCAACTCCAGTCCTGGAGAGCTACTATCCAGGAGGTTTTCTATCCTACCTGGCTTCTGATGAGCCACATCTGTTCCTGGTATTTACCTGAGAACAGCCTCAGTTTATTAGTGTCTGATGTCTCACTTCTTAGTAAAGCACCTGTGTTAAGCGATTAGCAGATGATGACATCTTTTCTGAAGCTAAGAAGAACATTCTCCTACAGAGCTTTGCTTATTGGCAAGTCACTATTGTAATTACTTTTTTCCCCTTTTCAAAATAGAGCTTTTGTTAAATGCCTTTGACGTAACAGGATGTTGCCACATGTTTGGACATCCAGCCGGACGACATGAAAACGAACAGAAATGACTTGTTCTCCAGCAGTTATCCTCCTTCTGAAAAACAGACACAGATTTTAACACGTTTGGCATCTCATAGCTTTGAGGTCTTTGTTAGTTTAAGTGCTTGTTCTTTGCTGGGCAGAACTGTTCCCATATTCTGCTACACGTCAGCAATATGAACTGTGAGTGACGCTGTAATATATCGCAAACCTAAGAAACCATTAATAACTGTTTTCGGGCACCAACAGAAAAGCAGTTAATTGACACTGATGGTCAAGAAATGTCACTGCTTGCAGTCCCTCACTATTATCCACCAATTAATCACATGGATTTACATGTGTATTTCACACAGACATTACTTATTGCACAACAGTAAATTATCAGAATGGGTTTCAGCCATGTGTAAATATTCTGCTGTGTTTACATTGCTGTTAAATCTTTATTATCCATCCCTGATCCCCAGCCATATTCTTAGTCCATGCCGCAAAAATCTACAGCCATTCTTGGGAAGCATAGAGAATAAGGCTGGCGTACCCTGAATGGTACTTAAGGAATTTGCACGTGGACACGTTCATTCTTGCGTCATTCTCCGAAGGCAATTTACAGTCACCCAGAGAGTCCATGGAACATGGGAAGCCAGGCTATTTAATAATCAGCTGATTAACTTTAGGATGTATCTGCTGTATGCCACTTAAATGATCATTAGTGGGCAGTGTTAAGACCCATTGCCTTAAGTGCTAGTGTATGTAATTGTGTTTAATTTAGTAAAATGGAGTGCAAACGCCCTCTGACTAAAAAGATCACAGAGGAAATCCTAAGCTGTATTTTTAATAGCTTCCAAAGTCTTGCAGTAACATTAACCCTCAAATGTTTTCCAGTTCCCAGCGGGCATGGATGTTGTAAAGCATTTAAAGATTTATTAGTTGTTTATGTCTTTTATTTAGAGCAGACTGGGGTAGAATTATTTGAATTTTTCTTCTTTTTTGTAAATCAACTACATGGAAAAGTTGGGTTTAAAATGGGAAAATATGCTTTTAGCATGTTTGTTTATAAATGTGAAAGTTATGGAAATGGGCTTAATTAGAGGACACTTCCATTGTAATGATTCCTAGTCCATCCTTGGGTATTGTGTTATACAGCCCTGTCCTCATTTCTTCTGGTCTCAGGATGCATCAGCACTCAGATGATTTAAGGCTCCTGCGGCTTCCCATACGTTGGCCTGTTTGCATGTTCAGTTCCCGCCTCCTGGCTTCATCACGTACTGCACATCATCCAGACATTTTTATGGTCCCTAATTGGTAACAGCCACTTTTCCAGCTGTCAGTTTGTAAAACTTTACTGCTTGACTCTGTTTCCAGGATTCAGTTTGTGAAATGATAAGCATTGCTGTTCTTCTCTTGCTAATCGGGCGACTCGCAGAATTTAATTAACGGGTTCTGCAAATAAATATCCCTACTTTATTATTCCTGCAAAAATGGAGACCATAATGGCTTTATTGAGAACACTGCTAGAGTTTCTGATAGTAGTATGAGTGTATAGTTAAGACGGAGCTGTCTTTAGCTGTGGTTTTTTTCTTTGGCTAGAATCTCCTCTCTTAAAAGCCAAAAACAAATGGGGAGTTTCAGAGGGATTCTGTGAGTTAAGGGCATTTCTCTTATGGCATTAATGTCAGGTTCTCTTTAATCCCCTCTGGTTCTCCTCCCAGAGCCTCCATAAGTTAGAGGAGAGTGCCGTTTGGCTGTTCTTGTGCTTCACTGCCAACTTGCTGGATCAGGAATTGTTTCCCCACTGCTGGAGAACAGAGGCTCTTGTGTTTTATCGGATGTGTCCAGTTAATGTTCGCTGGGGCGCTAATCAATGGGGCGTTTCTCAGTGAGGCCCCGGTGCTGGCAGATGCTGCAGCTGGTCCATTGTCTGCCTGTAGAAAGGAGAGTGTCGATTCTATAAAACGGATCAGCCGCCCTGCTACACTGACCCCTAGTGGCCATGGTTCTTCAGGCTCTTCCAGAGAGAGGCTTCGAGTTTTTGTACGAGCACTAATAATGTGGTGATTTTACATTATGTTGGGGCAGTTAAATTTGGCTTTATCACACGCACATTCTCTGGCCCACTTAAAATCTTACAAGTTAAAAAAAAAAGCCAAGAACCATGGGAATCAAATAGTTCCTGGAGCTATAAAGGTGTATACATGGTTAAGACCTTAAATTGTAAATTTCTTTGGACTGATGCCTCTGCTAAGATGTTTTTTTTCTTCGTAAAATCATGCCATGTAAAACCGTTAGTTTTTCCCTGCTGATTACTATGCATTTGAGCAGTGGCGCCATACTTACGGTTTGCAAATTTGTCTGCACCAGGATATGGTGGCATTTATTTTTTAAATTCGGCCTCTACAGCCAAAAGCCCCTTTGCATGTTTGTACTTAGACACTGCAAAAGTTTCTTTTGGGTGTTTTCCCAGGAGAGGTTACTTTTTAATATGCTAGAAACGCGTTTTGCTGAAACAACGTCAGAATTTAACATTTTTGGAATGTTAAATTAGCGTATGGCTGTCACTAAGAGAAAGCAGTAATAAAGGACACAAATCTACTGTTTTATTATGTGACAAACACAACTTATACAGTCAGATCTAGTTTATTGTAGTGGCAGAATGTCCATGAAATCAGGAAGCCTACCCATCCATCCATCCATCCATCTATTTTTCATAACCTCTTACCCAGTGCAAGGTTCTAGTAACCTGAAGCATGTCCCACAAAACAGGCGACATAAAGAAGGATCTCCTGACTTAATGGAGGACAAAATCAAAAAGTGTTTTAAAAGAATTTTTATATAAAGGGTCTCTATATAAATGTTCCTTTGTCTTGCTGAATTTTTCTCCAGATAGAGTAGGAAAAGATGCATTTAGCGTGTTTGTTTAGAAATGTGAAAGTTATGGGAATGGGCTTAATTAGAGGACACTTCCATTGTAATGATACAGACAAATGTAGTTTGACTAGATTTTGGGTAGGAGATCCTAACACCACAATAGTGATACGCTGCAGTTGTTACAGCCAGTGAATTCTTGCGTGTGTGTTTTGGGTTGGTTTTGATGCCGCTGATGTGATGTTAACATTTCTTCTGCTCCTTTTCAGAATTCTGGGCATATTTTGGAAATGTGCAAGGATAGGTAAGCTTTATGAATGTCAAACTTTGCTCTTTATTAGATTTTGCCTGGTATGTTTTATTGAGCCAAGTCTGACTTGTCACATCTGTGCCTATTTATGATTTGTAGAGGAACAAAATGCATCTTTTACTCCTGTGTAGCCCCATTCTGGTCTGCTCCAGTTTAGTATCCCAGTGCTTGGCTGGTCTGCCATTACTGGTATACCTTCCTAACTGGGAGTTCAGCTTGACTCTTGAGCCCCTGCCAGATTGGCTGATCGCATTGCACGCTTTGACGCAGCTGAGACAGCAGTGTGAAGCCACAGGGAATCACGTCTCCTCGTCAGTCTTAGCTGCATACTCAAGTGTTCATGCGGTATAATTGCATCGTCAGATGTTTTAATCACTTGGTTATAACTCCAGTTCAGAGAAGAGCACAATCTTTGCGTGTTGGGTAGAGCAAATCCAGTATGGCTGAACCAGTGTATAGTGCAAAAGATACATACACAGTAGTTAGCTAAATCTTTCTTTTGATTTAGGGTATTTCGGAATTTGCTGTGCAGTAGTAATTTAGTTTCTGATCCTGTCTGTGGGTAGGTGACCCTCTCCTGGGTTGCCTGGGATGCTTTTCCTCATCATATTTACTCTTTGGGATCAGCTATGTTGTGTCTTTATTGCGGCTAGCAGTGTACTGATATGTATGTAGTGGAGGAACAGTATCTAGGGTCATCCTGCTCCTATAGATCTTATCCATGTGATAATGTCAAGAAGCAAAGTCCTAGCCATATAGGTATAGTAGAATGTTTGGTAACGCTTTATATTAAACTACCTTCATAATGCACTCATAGAACATTCAGTGCACCTTCATAATGCATTCATAATGCACTTGTAGAACATTCATAAGCAGGATGCAAGTACACCTTAACATCCTAACATCCCTTAACAGCTTTATTATACATTATTAACAAACATTGCATGATTATACAATTATAATGTTTGTTATTATTATATAATGTTTGTTATTAATGTATATTACAGCTATTAAGGGATGTTAGGATGTTAAGGTATACATACATGATGTTTTATGAATACTTAATACATTATGAAGGTGTACTGAATGTTTTATGAATGCCATATAAAAGCATTATGAAGGTGCAGTTAATGTAAAGCGTTACCGAATATTTTGTTATGAACTTAATCTTCTTAAAGTAATAGGTACTTTTCCTCCATTTCTTCAGTGAATGGTTTCATTCTTTTGGGAGATAAGCTAGTGTCTGTAGGTTTTCAGATCCAGGTGGCCCTTTGCTGGACCTGTTTGGTTCTCTGTGTGTCCGTGTTGTGATGAGGGGGGGGGTCCAGTGGCCCGCCCTCTCATGGCTGTCGCCTGTCCTGTGTTACAGGTGAGCGGAAGAGCCCCTATGTAGCAGTCTGCTGCGTGATCATGGCCGTCACCATTCTGTTCTCAGAGTAGCTCCTTCAGCAGAGGGGGTCAGCCAGGTTCCCGACAACAGCGGCAAGGCAGCACCACAGAGGGGGGCCTGGATTCCCAGTGATGGCGCCCTTTCCCAGTGATGGAGCCCTCTCTGGCTTCCACATACTCCGATTCGGCCCAAGAAGCCTGAGGCACAAACGTCATGTCATTCAACTCCCGGACCCCTAAGCCTTTCAGACCATGGGGAGGTCAGATTCCTTTACCCCCTACAGTGTTTCCTAATACATTTGTTTTTATCTGCTGCACGACTGGGATACCAAGATCCTGGGGGTTCACGGTCAGCCAAAAATCGCAGCTCGGACTCGCTCTCGAACGTCAAGAACATATAGCCACTAAATTCAAAATTGGTGAAATTGTCAGGGTCATACTGTCATGTGATATCACCGTATCACATTCTTGGGTATTCACCAAAAAAATGAGAGTGCCACACAAGGATTGTTTGACCAAGAGCTTGATTACATCTAGATTTATTATCTATTTCTGGAAAATGGAATTTGTACATAAAGAAAAACGTTTGTTCTAGTGTTGTTTCCCTTAATTATTTCCAAGCGCAAATATCTCAGAACTTCATTCCTGCTGTTGAGAAAGGAATGTCAGTGTGAATGTGGAACCTGAACAGATGCTCATAATGGCTTACTGTCTTAATGCTGTCGTTAGGTAACATTGGGAAACCACACAATTTACAATGTGTTGATCTTGATCTGAGCTTTATTGAAAAGTGTAATCTGATGTTTCCTTAACCAAAATGATTAAAATTGGACTGGATTTCGTCCTTTGTGCTTCTGGGCTATTTGTATTACAGTCATGCTGTAATAATTCATTTTACAAGTATTGCTGGCTAAATTCGTTATATGATGTTCACCTTTTTCAGCTGGAAATGGCAGTTCCTTGTTTATAGATTTTTGTATTTAATGTGCAAAGCCATTTTGAAACCAAAATGTGGAATTAAAAAAATAACATTGCTATTTGCACAGTGGGTGATAAATGTTTTGATGCTATTAAACTGTTTCATTCATGAACCTCCTATTAACTGATTGAATTTTTGTATTCTCTTGGCCATAAATGTATATATGCAATCTCATAAATCTGTAAATTATGAAATCCTTCTCAGTTTGTTTTTGATAGCCAGAATGTGCAGTTGAATATTTAATAAACTGTCTTACCTTGGCAGTTATCTTGGCTATTAAATGCTAGAGCTATACTCACATAAATCTGTATAATATACTATTTTACCGCGGTGTTATTCTGGCAATTGTGACCAAGGGTACAGAGGCAGTTAACCTAAAGGTCTGCAATTTAAATAGGTTTTTTACACAGAGATATCTAAAAATAAAGTAAAAACATTATGGCTGATTAATCTCATAATAAAGTAGATTTTCTGGCAAAACTGTGGAGTGCGTGTCTGTGTGTGTACGCGTGTTTCTTTAAACTCGGGGTGTGACTACAGTTTTCCCACGGTTCAGTATGTGTCAGTTATCGGACCACAGAAACAGGACGGTTCCGGTATCTTTAAGAAGCAATAACATGACCCTTTAATTAAACAATGAACTCTTAACTTTTCCATATATCAACTCTCAGAAAATGACAGCATGACTAACTAGGTCTGTGCTGCGTGAAATCAAGCAGGAGAAAAACACTGAAATTAAAAGTGTTCAGTTTTGATGACCTATGGGTACTTTGCCTATTCCTCCTTAAATTTACAGCGTACATATGTACAGTACCTGTAGAGGAGGTATGAGCTTTTTGAAGAAAAGATCTGGTATTCCAAAAGTTATCGTTACAAAGAAAAGATCTATTTGACAAGAACATATACGAAGTTAAGCATATTGCTGTTAAAAATAAGCCACAGGCCATCACAACACAGTAATTGTAGATAATCGATATTACAAACTCCAAAACCCAGGAGAGCACAGAAAGTTTTTATTGTAGCCGCCCGACATAAAGAGGGAAAATAAAACGTGTGGTGAGAGGTTGAGTCATTTTAATAAAGGAATTTACATGGAATGGTTACATGCAAATGAAACGCACACATTTCACAGCAAACATTACACTGTTATGTTACGTTAACGAATGCACTCGTTCACGTTTACACCGTGTAAAGATAAGCACAGTGCAGTTTAAAGCATGCCAGCTGCTGATCAGCCGCACAGCGTCACGTCATGTCAGCCAATTGTCCACAGTCTGTGGGATCGCTGTTCATAAAGAACCGTTTTGCTGAAACAACGTCAGTTATGTTTGAAGTATGCGGCATCCTTTAGCTAGGTGGACAATTTACGTCGTCTGCTGTTGTATAATGACATTTACATTCTAGCCCTCGGAAATATGATGACCCCAATTTTTTTATATACATTTTTGGGAAAAAAAACACTGGGTTATTTTCACGCCAGTATGTATAGGAAAAAGACAAGCATACTGTAATACCTCGGTTCACATGTGCGTATTGAACCGTTAAGGGCATACCGAATGCTTTGATAATATACCGTGTACCGTTAATTTAAACCAAGGCCAAATCTGTAATTTTTTGTATAACATGGTAAATGCCTTTCCTAGACCTGACATTTCCCAATCAAGCGGACAAATACATTATCTCAGATGCTGGCGGCCGCCTATGTCACCTATAGAACTGACTGGCTCTGGGACATACCATGAACAGGATAAGGGGGTCATCACGCAGCAAAAGTGACACCGGGTAATTTAGAGACACTAATTCACCTAACTATGCGTATACAGTCAGGCCAGGAACTAAACTCATCCCTGGAGATTTGAGGTCACAGTCGTACCCATTATTCTTATACGTTATTTCTCGAGTTGAGTAATATATTCAATCTGGCACAGTGATTTACATGTCACCATGCCAACATGTAATGAGCTGAAATTAGACTGAGTATGGCTTTGAGGGTGTGACCTTAGTACTGTTACTAATTTCCATTGCTGTATAAGAGGAAAATTAATTAACAATGTGTGTAGGCACCACTGCACAGCTAACCAGTCTTAAACCTTAATAAACCAAGGTGTATTTACACTGCATAACCTCTGAAAGCTTTTCTCCATCATTAACCACAGTACTCACTCAAAAATTAGAGTCTTCCTAAGTCATATCTCAATCCAGGTCAATCGAAGTCACTTTTGTGGAATATAAAACAGTGAATCAGCTGCCTTTAATTCTGTGAGTAATTGTTTTCCTAAGCATATATTTTAAATAATCCAATAAAATATCCGCAGTCACAGATAGGCTAGATTCTTACACAGTTACACAGCTGGGGCTCACAGAGCAAGTGTTTCTTAAGTACTTTGGCTTTGGTTGTGAGTGAGATTTTATTATACAAACGACCTAAAAGTACGGCCATATTTCTCTAGTCGAGGCCAGAGGTGGACGTTTTCCTGGGCGCCGTTTCTTCTGGAGGGAGAACATAAAGTCGAGGAGTTTGAATAGTCCTACACAATGTTAGCCCACAAACAAACCTGCTGAAGCCATGATGTCACCATGCTGTCTGTCTGAAATGTGACATCATATTGGCCCAGCTGAAGACTTTCATTTTGTAAATCTGAGTCTTTTCTGGTCGCTTTCCTCATATTCTCAGATCTTCATGTACATATCTGTGGAGATCATGTTCACTGAATTGTATCAAATGTGAGAATTACCTTAGAGCAGGGGTCTCCAACTCCGGTCCTAGAGAGCTACTATCCAGTAGGTTTTCTGTCCCACTTGGCTTCTGATGAG
>JAODJW010000117.1:28094427-28119550 GCA_026777045.1 Hyperopisus bebe | reverse complement strand
GGCTTGCCTTTTTCCCATAGTGCACTCTGGCACCATCTCTTCCCTAAGTAAATGACGCAGACGCACCCGGCCGTCCACGTGATGTAACAGAGAACATTACATTATCAGCCCAGGCCACCTTCTTTCATTGCTCCATGGTCCAGGTCTGACGCTCACATGCCCGTTGTAGGCGTGGCCAGTAGTGGACAGGGGTCAGCATGGGCACTCTGACCAGGGTGTGTGTGTGTGTGTGTGTGGGAAGTGAATCAATAGTGTGTTTCGAAAAAATGGGACAAATTGTGCCCTGTCTTGGTTTATAATAGGTCACAGTATTTTTACAATACAAGACAATCACATAAAATACAAGATTGATGACAACTGTGCAATATAATTTTATATGGCCCTCAACCTGTTTATAATTCATTATCAAATCTGCCCAGCAGATTGATCTCTAGTTTCCCACAGGATTAAAAAACGCTTGTCAACGCTAATCAGCGTTGACAAATGTCACCACTGGCAACCCCCACAGCCCTCTCTCCACTTGGTATTAGCAATATTAGGCAAAAATATATCGATATCGATCAAAATTTATGTGTTGGTGCACCACTATAAAAATTACAGGAAAGTCAGAGCGATTTTATGTTGAAATGCAGAGATCGAATTTTTTAAGACAGAAATATGGAGACAAAAAGGTAATCATCAATGCATTTAATGTAATTGAAATAAATAAAATAAATGCATTTTTGCTCCACTACTTCTACGTAATTTCCAAGTTACTGCTGGTGCGTGTGGTCAACCAATCAGCAAGCTTTTTGTGATAAGCCCCGCCCCACTTTTTAATTCTGCTGCACTTTAGTGGTTGAGCAAAAGCTGGTGTTGTACAATGTATTTATCTGGTGTTATTTTAGGTGAATTGACACATAAATCTAAGATACAGCTTCATTTTGTAATTTATTTCTTAATTTATAGAAATCTACTGTATATTATACGATGACACATGACTTAAATGCTACCTCTGGCTCTATATGAGTGTTGCGAGTTTCGTCTATGTTTCTTCGGATTTTATCTGGGTTACTTTGTCCCACAGTCTAAAAAAAACGCAGTTAGGCCAATACATGAATGATGGCCTGGCATTGAATCCAGTGTGCCGTGCCTTGTGTTCTGTGCTGCCTAGGATGAGGTCCAGACTCACTTTGACCTTGTACAGAACAAGCAGTCATGCACGATGGATGGATGGATGGTGTACATTCTAGGACAAGGCTTGCAGGCAAATAGTGATTTAAATATTCAGTATTTTTTGGGTTTGTAATCCCATAGAGCTTTTCAACAACTGCCGTCCATTTCCGCACAGGAATTTTCCCCTCTCCTGATATTCAGAAGTACCCATGACTGTCAAAGCTGTCCACATTTCCCATGGTATTAGCGTAAGTCAGCAGAGCACTGAGCCCAGTGTGGCCTGACAGATATCGGGGGCTTAGACCATCACAGTAGCTGGCAGAGTTCCTGGCCAAGTCAGCAGGCGGGTTTGGCTCTGTCTCACCTAGCCTGTACTATGTATTTATTACTGTATTTGAGTTGCCTGGACAAGTTAGAGAGCAGTCCAAATTTTTATGAATGCTCTTTGTTTTAGTTTGTTTACTTATGGCTTTATTTGGTGGTAAGATTGAAAAGAATCATTCTTTTTCAACTTTCTTTTAAAATGTCGTGGTCCATATGGTTAACTGTTCATGCACATTCACTTTTTCATCTTCGGGATAATGAAAAGAGTAAATTCTGATCAACAAACAAGAAATAATCAGTCATGAAAGTTGTGTATAAACCTGTAATCTGGGTATAATTTTTTAACTAAAGGGACACAATCAGTTTCATATACATTCATACATATACAGTCTCTGGTTCCATGAGAAAGTCCAAAATATCAGTTTGTGCCCGGAGAATGCAGAATGTTTTCATCATAAACTAAATGTGGGAGATGCGACAGTCCATTTCTGTGAATGGATTCTCTGTCTATTTCATTTTGACTTTTCTTTCCCACCATCCCAGGATGAAACGCCTTCTAGACTGTATAATAAACATCCTGCTAATCACAGCTGGCAGGATCAACTCACTTTGGCCTGAATTCAACCATCATTTTAGAGGGAATTTAAAAACTGGGGCAAAAAACAATCTGTGAATAACTGGGAATTATGTGCAAATCCCTCTTAAACTAGGCTGTCAAGTAGAAAAATTACATCAAAATATGAAAAGCAATGCACGGTTTCATTATGAAAGAATAACACATTCTTTCTGGACCGTCCTTATTTTCAAAGATGACCAAAATGACAAGATGACAAAAATTCTTACACTGTGACTAAATCATTGGCTTTTCTGTTTCTACGACTGAATGATGCAGGTACTCCTGTGGTTTCCCTGTTTTTAGGACGGAATCATGCAGGTACTCCTGTGGTTTCCCTGTTTTTAGTAGTGAATGCTACAGGTACTCCTGTGGTTTCCCTGTTTTTAGGACTAAATCATGCAGGTAGTTCTGTGGTTTTCCTGTTTTTAGTAGTGAATGTTACAGGTATTCTTGTGGTTCCCCTGTTTTTAAGACTGAATGCTGCAGGTATTTTGGTGGTTTCCCTGTTTTAGGACTGAATGCTGCAGGTACTCCTATGGTTTTCCTGTTTTTAAGACTGAATCATGCAGGTACTCCCGTGGTTTCCCTGCTTTTAGGTACTCCAGGGGGTCGTATGATGAGAAGGACCCCACCGTAGCTGGAAAGCCTCAATACAGCTTTGTTTCAAGCCCTACAGAGATTTCAGTTTCACGCAAGTTTAAAGATGGCAGCCTGACAATTATTGGATAATGTTCTTGGTCACCGATCAGTAAAACTGCTGGTGAGTAAGCTTTTGTTCCCAGTTTTGCCTGGAAGCAAAAGATTGTGGGGGGTTGGAAAAACAATATAGGAACATCTATTGTGATATATGGAAATGCAGCCCATACTGTTTAAATAGTGAAAAAACCTCCTGGTTTTGTGCTATATCTGGGAATATAGCACAAAACCAGGGTTTTTTCTGTAAGCCATTAAAGCAGATTTTAAATATGTGCGTCATATATGTGAATGGTACTATTTAGTAAATATGGAAAATAAAGGGCACTCTGTTGATGATAATGTTAACAGAGTGTGATAATTGATATGAATTAATGGTTTGGAAAATGCTCTCTACTTTTCTTTGTCCATCTCAAGCAAAAAATTGATTTCACGCACAAAATTATTCTTTTGCAGTACAAATGTTTTCTGCTAAATCAGACACAAATAGACAGCTTAGTGCTCCCCCGTGCAAAACCTAATGCAATACGGCTACATGTTTATGAGAGAGATGCCATCGGGGGGGGGATTCATAAATCATGACCCTGGACTGCAGGAGACAGTCTAAGTTATTAAGCAAGAAAACTGGTGGCTCTGAAAAAGTGAAAAACTATAATAATAATAATAATAATAATAATAATAATAATAATAATAATAATAAAAGAAAGTTTGTGTCTGTGAAAACTTCTGGGGGGGGCCTTTAGGACAAACAACAATATGTGGCATCAGTGTGGGGGGCAGAGGTCAAAGGTCAACAATCCTGGAACACCTGTGAACACTGGTCTGCTGGGATGGGCCATGTAGACAAGCCTCTCTCTCCCCGAAAAGAAAGTTACTCCGTTAAAGAGAGACCCTCACAAGGGCTGAAGTGGTAAAAGCATGTAATTCTGAAAAAAACAGGAAGACCTCAGGCAACTTCTGCAGCTCTCCTTGAGACGGCTTTCTCACTAATCGTTGCCACATTGGGCTACAGTTTTGCAGGTCATTATTACAGTACAGAATAAGAGGTGCGATTAGCTAGCAGGAAATCATGAGGAAGAGACCTTTTAACACTTTCCAGGCCATTCGGGCTCAATAAAGGAGGGAAGAGGGGCCGCTCAGCCATGCAGCCTTCGCCTGGTACTGCTTCAAGACTTTCAGTTAGGTATGTAAGTAATGTCTGGTGGCAGTTCCTCAAAATACATGCCAGTTTGTCCAGATATTTTTTATAAATAAGAAAACATCATGTCACAAAAAACTCTTACTATATATGGTTTCATGTGATCAAAGGAGGCTGTGACAATATATTTAATTAATGACCTAATTACAGGCTGCTGCCATTGAGAGATTTACTCGTGGCCTCCAGTTCCAGGGAAAATGATAGAAAATCAGATACTTTCGTCTTGGAACAAAGTACGTATTACACAGCTGGTTAATGGTACCAAAACATTTCATATTTTCAATTATTTGAGAATTGTATGTGTGGTATTGTGAGAAAGGTGGAGTGGTGACTCTGAGGGTAGGGATCTGTGACAACAACTGGAAGGTTGCTGGTTCAAATCCCATGAATTCCCAGAGTAATTCTACTCCATTGGGCCCTTGAACAAGGCCCTTAACCTTCTTCATCCTGGGTATGATGTTAATCTACATCCAGCCCTATAAGGAGGTCCTACAACTTACAGGGAAATCTGGGGGTTGGTGGTAGGGTTGGCACTTCAGCCACTGGAAAAAAAAACTCTCACACTGGTCTATTCAGACTAATATGGTGCTGAGGTATCGCCTGCCACATGGCTGCACTCAGGCTCTCATCCCTGAGGTGGTTTGTAGTGTGGTAATGCACTGTATCACTGCATGCTCCTTACACACTGTAATCACTGCATGCTCCTTACACACTGTAATCACTGCATGCTCCTTACACACTGTATCAGTGCATGCTCCTTACACACTGTATCAGTGCATGCTCCTTACCTCTCTCTATTGTGAAAAAAATAATAAATGCATCACTGTAACTGTAACATCTGCATTTCCTGAGACATTGTGATGTCAATGATTTACTGAGATAAAAAATTTTATAAACTGTTTCCTTCAAAATCTGGCTACATTTCTCAAGAGCAATCTTTCTCCAGTAATTTAATCAAAGCCCTTCTAATAACTTCCAAGAAGACAAGTTTACTGAAGAAGGCAAGTTTCCTGAATTATGCAACTACATCACTAAATGCTGAATATGGCTGTTATCAGAATAAACAACTGATATGCGTTACACATGTAATATGCATCTAGCATTTATGACAGCAATGGATAAAAGCAGTGGTGAAAAATCAGCCTCATTCTCTGTTGAATGATAATTAAATGTCAGTATGTATGCTGCAGTGCAGTATTTATGAGCTGTTATACAGCAGGTCATTGATCCAGCTATCCATCTCATGCTCACTAACTCGCCAGTGACTCCCACTGCTTTCAAAGCAACAGTGATTCGTTGTGTTATTTTAATTATTTTTATGTGTACCACATTGGCTCGCTGACTGGTACAGCGCTAAAACAAGGCTGCAGTGTTTTCAGTGACGTTCAGACATGACTCAGATCGTGGAAGGGAGCCTTCCAATTTTGGGGTGTAACAGACTACTGACATCTAAATGACGTCTCAGTGCAACAGCTTCTCCCCCTTCCCATTTGGAGGGTAGTGTTTCTGGAGTGGGGAATTATACGTAAAATGATCCCTGCTTATGCAACCTGTCTGTACAGCACGTGGAGGAAAATATATGGAACTGCTAGGTCTGTTTTGTGCATGTGTCAATTAATGTCCAATGCAGAATTAATTTTGCCACTTAACACTAACTGCTAGAGTGTTAATCAAGCAGCAATGCAGCTAGAGATTCTGGCATTCAGAGTTGCTACATCCAGGACTCCATTTAACTTGAAGTGTTGCCATTAAATGAAAGTGATTTCAGATAAAACTCCTGACTAGGTAACACTGAGAATGAAGAAAGAAATGAAGAGGCAGTGTGGTAGTCAATGAGGATTCGTTCTTTAACCTCACTGGCTTAGACTTAATGGCAACATGACAAATGTCTGTATGGGTTGCTGCATTTGGGACAGTGAACAAATCAACATGCGCCGGGACTAAAGGACAGGACGGGGGGGTCATTAGCAGCCTTGGTATAGAGCAGAAAGGGACAGCAGGGCACGTATGGAAGACCGTCATTTTGGCTATAAGTGTGGACCAGCTTGCAGGCTAATCACAAGCATCTGAGCAAAGGTTGCTGGCTGTCTTGAAAAAAGTACTATTTTATATTCTTACCCATGAATAATCGATTACATGTGCGTGGGGCTGCTTGTCCCTAAGACGTATGCATTCTCCCGAACCTAACACACCCTATTTAAATGTCTTAAGACAACAGATCCAGCACAGCATTTAAAATTGAAATGTGACTTTTGGTATTCAAAGGTTGCGGGTGAAATACTCTGTACTCTTTACTGCCCACATCTGTTGTCCGACTATTGCAGTTTTTCTTTAAAAAAAATACAAATTCTCAATTTAAATTATTATCTTAAGCTTAAGTGAAGATAAAAAATTAAGGTTTAAATAGCCCATAACTAGATGATCCTGGTGAAATTTTTATTATGCCCATATGTCACTGGAGTTCATGGTGATAACTTGGCGATAACAAAAATAAGACAGAAATGATTTATAGTTATCCGAGGCTTTATTTCTTGCTTTAGGTCATTGAAACCAGATATTTCGACTTCCAGCCATTTTACAATCACTTTTAGTTTCCAGTGAGGGAGAGTTCTGTTTCAACTACTTGCAAAATCACTGAAGCTTTTAAATGGTGAATTACATCATGAGATGGTCAGAGTATGAATATGGGAGCTAGTGGAGTTGTAGTCAATATTTAACGAATCTCAGTGTTTGTGTATGTGTGCATGCAATTTAAATAACGTAACACCCAAAACACCAAACAAACAGCCCTTAAACTCCTTCATAAATATAAAATACTGTAGCTTTCTGTGTATATACCATTAATTGTGAGTAATATAAGGGTTTATGTTTGTTCAGTAATGATTTGTTAAGTAAGACTTCCTCAATGAATTATATCAAATTCTGAATTCATTCGCTGCTAATCACAAAAAATATTTATGCAGGCGTAAGGCACATGGTCCATAAGCCATTCTTGTGGATTGTGTCATTTCCTTAATAGTCTTGGTGATTTCTTTTTTTTTTGCCATTTGGTATATATTTTGTTTATATTCTGTAGCTGCCTGCCACTGCCCATAATTGAGGGTATGCTTTGAGCTCACTGGGCTATTCCCTGCAATAAATACAAAAAATTGTTTAAATGTGAAGCCATGTGGCTCTTGTCTCATTCTTTGGTCTCCTCCTGTGGTCACAGAAGGGCTTTCATGGAACACCAGAAGATAAATAACAATCATTTCACTTTGTCCGCCCTTCCTTTTTAATCTCGTCTCACCACACCAATGGAGAAACAGTCCCGGTGACACATCTGCCCACTCAGTTTGCCGGGGCGGACTTTGCAGGACAAACTGTGAATCTGAATGCCATGCCTCTTCGATGTTTTACGGAAATGCGTAACATCTTGATAGGAGAAAGGGGTGGCCAGGAGTCATTGTACTCATGCCAGAGTAGACAACTGAATAAGCACAGCTTTTAAGCAATGCAAGCACACATCAATAAACATGATCACTCTAGTTTCTGTGCTAGTAGATAGTTACACAATAGGGAAGGTCTCACTTTAAGGTATCATGTATAAAGACGTTTGAAAGGACTGCTTTTATTAATGATTTACAATAGCTGTACAACAGCACTGCATTCAGAAAGCAAGATTTGATATTTGGCACTATCTTTCAACACAAAAAGAGTACAATTTAAAAATATGTAAAATAAATTATTACCACATATTACTTATTTTGATTTTGTACAAATTTATACATGATAGAGGCCATATATCAGGGAAACTGAACTGAAACTGTTACATACCTATTTCTGTTAAATGTTGTTTTGCTGCTAAAATAAAGGAATATTATATCAAAGGTGATGAATTATTTCTAGATGTATGTAACAATTATAAAAGTGGAACATTGGCTCGTCCGCCAGTATAGTATATTTCTATATTGTATATTTAGTATGTGAAGCTGCTACTATGTGATTCAAGATGATTATTATTGATTTGTGTCAACATATGCTTCCCACAAGCTGGAAAATTGTGAAATGTTCCTGCGGAGTCAGAGGCACACGCCCCGTTGGCTTGGTGTTGGCAAAGGAACCGCACTGGCACAAACCCGTGGCAGCGGCAGTGGGCCGCGTGGTCCAATGACAAAGCATGAGCGTTTATCTTACCCCTGTTTTCCCTCAAAGCCCGTCTGGGTGAGATTTCTCGGAAACGGCCTGCTCTATTTAGTCATTTTTGTTTATTTATTGATTTTGCCACTTTGTTCCTTCTGTGGTCCATATGTATTTAGCATCTATTTTGCTATAAATATGACATAAATTTAATGAAATACGTGATATAACAAAAAGTGGGTATTATTATTAGTATTAGCATTAGTATTATTGGTAGTACTGTTATTGTTTATTTTTATTTAATACTATTATTAGTAGTAGTAGTAGTAATAGTAGTAGTATTATCATTATAATTACATAATTATTATTTTTCACACAGAACCACCTAACCTCATGGCCTATGTTTACATTTTCTGTCATTCATCAATTTCTATAATAGACTCCCAGGCCTTGCACTTTGGCTGCCGTTTGGTTGTTTGTTTACAGTACATCTGTGTGTGTGTGTGTGTGTGTGTGTGTGTGTATAAAACACACATGTCCTGTCATACTGTATATATTTATCTTATCCTATCTGATGACTCATATATACATTGTTCTTTATTTTTTAGTTCTTAGCCTCTCGGTTTTTATCTGTAAATTTCTCTGTAGCTCATCTTAATTCCGTTTTTTGCATCCTGTCTTGTTTTATTACTGTTATACTACAAGTCGCCATTCCTTACCATGCTAAATGCTAAATGCTTTTAAATGGTCACCGATCCTGCAAAGGCATCCCGGCTGACAAAGTAAACTTGGCTTTAAGCTTCTCTTTCTTTCTTACTTTAAGTCTTTAATTCTGCACCTTGGCACTTCTTAGCAATGACGGCTGCACACTCAGGCTGCCACTGAGTGAATTAATGTATTTATTCTGTGGCACAATAACTTTATTAATGACAAAGCAGTAACTTTATCGGCTAATGACAAACCGTGAAAGGCTTTACTGATCTGAAGTCTCACTACAAAGTGGAAATGAATGCAGTTAGCTAAAATAATTAGACAATTTAAATTAACTTGGGTCCTCTTTTTCACTGCTTTCCCCCACAACATCCCATCCTGGATTAAAACAGAGGAATTAAAACAGAAAGATACAAAAAAAAAACATATTGGTCAGAGACAAGAGGAGAGGGTGAAATGAAGCGGCTGTTCTGTGTTCCTACTGCGTGCAGTAAATGCTGCAATTTCACCGCAGCCAAGACCCCCCTGTACCACTGACCCACCCCTAACCACCTCGCCCCCACTGCCCAGGTGCCTGCGTCACCTTCATTGTGCGATAATGCGACCCACATGCGACTGCTTCCCTGTGCCTTGATCCAAGCTGCAGGGATGCAGAAGGGGTGGGAGGGGGGGGTCACCTTTAACGGGATCCCAGGGGCCACTGTTTCTTCAGCAGGTAACGGTTTTGTATCATTGCCTGGTTGAGCAGGAAAGTGGAAGAGAATCAGCAGCTTCCCATGTATCATAAAAAATGTCAGACAAATTATAAATTATGAAAAGATGTCGTCTCACCATGATGCATTTGGACACTGAGCAATTCGCCAGTGGCTTTCCCTCTATTCAAAACTGTACATCCAGTGTAAGAGCATGAAACAAGAATATGTGATGAATCAAAGGCAATGTCAGACCTAGTAAGCGCAATATTCCAGGTGATACTCATCAGGTAGTTTTGGTGCCATCAAATGTCACTGACCATGTAATCGCACCGGCACACCCTTCAAAATCTGGCAAAGATTTTCTACCAGATGCGTGAAATGTCGAAGTTCAGAATTGTTGCAGCTGAAATGTATCTGCCTTCAGCTCATTTTGACCAGCATGCTTTTCCAGTTCACGCCAGTTACGTTTGGCGCCTTCCCCATGGAAAACCTCACACCCTGTGTCCTCGTGGGCCCAGATTGAATCGCCACTCTCCTAGTTCATTTTGCGCTCACCAGTAAACAATTATCCTGTTACTCTGAAGCTGAGCATTAACTGCTTCAGGCTCTTTGGATGCAGAACTTGGTTATGCATCTATAACCTTGCCATAAAATAGAGATTCATTTAAACCATGCCTTTTGAGGTTCAAAATTAAATCTTCTTCCAATGGCTACAGGCCTTTGACTTACACACATAACAAAACAACATCCTACCCCCATATTGGTATTATCTTTACCCTGTTTGGACAGTTTCTCTAAACACATTTGACACAGAGTTTCAGCAGACGCAACACATCACTCTAGGCTATGAAAATAAGCGATGGGGCAGCCTTGGGTGAAGCAGGAGAGTCGAGGAAGAGGATGTTTTTGCATGGCCTCCCAGCAGAGCCCTTTGCTGGCCACCTCCGGAGGAGTAAGTGCACAAGCAGCCCATTGTGTGGAGCACAGCTTCAGGTTTGCAGTTTGGATGTGTTTCTTGACAGAGCTAGATAGACGTGACCTCCTCCTATTCTCCTCAGTGTTTGGCAAATAAAGACTTTCGTATTCATACTGCCTTTTACAATAGCATGTTGCTAATGTTAGGTACGAGACACTAATTTTCACAATAAAAAAATGTAAATGTCGTTACATCTAATTAAATCTGATTAGCATGGGGTTTTAGCACGAAGAGTTCTTGTGGCAGCCTCATTCATGTGAACTTGAACATCAGTCTACTGTTGACTTTGCCTAGTCAATGGTGAGAGTCGATATTCAAACCTCACTTCTGCTACAGCCAAAAACAATGTTATTTCTAAATATAAAGCTTGTTACAGATGTTTATCATTTGGGTCATGATTGGAAAATGGCATGATAATGTGATAAGACTAACAGTATAGTTCCCATTACCAGAGATAACAATACAGCACCAACTGTCAAGTTAAATTGTCCATGAACCGTCCATCCTATAATTTTCCAATTTCTCCATAAATAAGGTAACGCTCGTTTGAGCCCATTCAGCCAGTCCTGATCACAGTGGCTGAGAATCTGAAGTGTGGACAAACCGCAGCCTTCACAAGTGGGGCATAAGCGCAGAGAACATCCACGGACACGGAATGGAAAGGACACGTTCTCAGACCACCCAGATACCCGGGAACATTGCATTTCATGGGAGATGGAATGAAACCTTGTTTAAAGAAAATATGAGCAGGGGATTCCACTCATCTGACTTTCCCAGGTTGTATACAGTATACAGAAAAAGGCTATCAGTAACCTGCTGGATGATACCACTGGCTTATAGGTGTAACAACTCTTATTAATTAAACAGGAAAAGCCT
Organism: Hyperopisus bebe; assembly: GCA_026777045.1. NCBI lineage: Eukaryota > Metazoa > Chordata > Actinopteri > Osteoglossiformes > Mormyridae > Hyperopisus > Hyperopisus bebe. The sequence goes on along the minus strand of JAODJW010000117.1, from coordinate 28,108,187 downwards.
ATTTTGGGGTATAAGGTAACCTTTCTGGTAGCAGACCAGCAGGGCACGAAAAGCTTAGGTACATTTGTAAGCCGAAGACATTACAACATAAGAAAAATGCAGGAACAGATCAGGTCAACACTGAAGGGCAAAGTACAGCCATGTTTCTGGGTGCGAACAAAAAGGCTACAGTTCCAAGAATAGCGCAGTGAAGAGCAGCACTGCAACAGAGGACATACAGCTGGTTCAAGACAACAAAAAGGCAAATCCATCTAACATTTTTATTTTGTGTTTTTCTTGTTTTGTGTTTGGCAGCGTGGCTGCAGCATGGTGATGCAGCGGTCAGCACAGTCGCCTCACGCTACCAGAAAGCAGGGCCGGATTCCCTGGCCTGGATCTATGCATGTGGAGTTTGCATGTTTTCCCTGTGCCGTCACGTCCCCCGGTCCAGAAACATACTGAGGTGCACTGGAGTTGCCAAAATCTTGAATGGTGTCTGGTCCCTTATCCTGGGTTATTCCCTGTCCATAAGCTCGAAGACCCCCCCCATGACCCAGTATAGGATAAGTGAGTAATGCATTATAGATACCTTCATAACGCATTATAAGGGTCAGTATAAAAATTGATAAAGCATTACAGCATCAGTCAATAGGCATTATAGTGTTAATTATAATACTTCATAAGCTCTTATCTGTAATGCACTAGTTCATAATACATTATAATGGTCGGTACAAGAATTAAGGATGCTTTGTAATGCATTATAAAGTACATTATATAGTGCCATACTGATGAGAGCTTCATAGAGCATTTATAATGCATAATAAACATGGTTATAATGTTATGCCTTTTTATACATATTTTTAGCCATGTTTATAATGCTTTATGAATGCATTATAGTGTGTTATGATTGCATCCATAGATTCTTATAGACATGCCATTAATAGAAAGTGTTACCGACTTTGTGTTCTCCCACTGAGTTCAAAAAGACTGCAATAGACTAGGGTCTATAGGGTACCTTTGTAATTGTACATTTTAAGGTACAGAAATGGACTCTGAGAAACATTTCTGTACCATTTGAACCTTTGGGGTGTTCCTCAAAGTCCATTTCTGCACAAGGGTACAGCCGCAGTGAGAAGCAAACATACAGATTTTTACCCTTTTTTTGAGAATGTAGAAGATGAGCAGTTTCAGTCTGGTGTCCTGTGTGTGGTCAAGTTCAAAGCTAGCTTCAGTGAAAGCCTCCTGTGGTAGATGTTTCAGTTTGATTCTTAGGAGCTACAAACAGTTAGGTCAGGTCAGGCTGAGGAGCATGCCCTGGTACACATGACAAAACACCTCGGGATCCCAGTTGGTGACCCCCCAGGCCAACACGCGGTCCAGTCCCACCCTCCAGAAATGGCTGTCTATCTGCCGCAGCCAGGTCTTATGTGGGTGTCCCATTGGACTAGTCTGGTCGCTCAGCTCCTCAGCAATAAGGATCCCACGAGGCAGATCACCCTCAGGGAAAGACGCCACACGGCCATAGTGCCCTAACCTCACAATGCGGGTAATGTGCCTCATTCTGGACTCCCTGAGCAACCGTTCACTTGACAGAAAGTCAAATTAGCGGTACCCAAGGATTCGCCGAAGAGACACAGTACCGAAGGAGTTACAGTAGCGGTGCCCAATCTTATCTGCAAAGGGCCAGTGTGTATGTAGGTTTTTGGGGTAACCTTTAGGTCAGCTATTCAAACCCAGGTGTGAGGACTCTTCAGCCAATCAGTCCTCTAATTAGTAATATAATTAGGGAGCTGCAGCAAAAACCCACACACATACTCCGGCCCTTTGCGGATAAGATTGGGCACCGCTGAGTTACAATTACTTAAACTTGATTCCGGTTCCACCATCACAAAACTACTACATCCTGAACCTTAACCATCAGCTAAATAAAATACACCACACACCGCTTATTTAAAATATAATTCAAATAATGACAGGAATTCTTCCCACGAATAAAGTTATTTAAAACAGGTACCACTGTACACGCAATTCTTAAACTAAGAACTTTGTTGAGTGGGCCATTAATGTCGCATGGTCTGAGGAAAGTATTCATTTGAAGTCAACATATGTCAAACATCAGTACCTGTCATGAAAAACGTACAATTATAGTACCATTCTTCACGAGAGATAGTAATTTTCTCAGACAGTGCCTGAAAATTTAAATTATTTACTGTTATGTGTTGCCTTCAACATGTGTTACAAAAACATTAAATAAGACTTCCTGTGCATGTCAAAATAATCCTTTTTCCCAGTTGAAAGTATCATTTCATGTGCATTACAGCCTTACCACATTGGGATGTGTATGAAGAGTACATTCTTCACAGGCGCGAAACCTTAGTCAGCAAAATGTAGGGAAGAGAAGATAAATGACTGTGATTGCTGGAAAAGGGAACTCAGGAATTCACTGACCACATAACATGAATTTAATATGAAATACAGGCTTATATTTAAAGAATTGATTTTTAGTGCTTCTTTAAAAAAGAAAAAACATAACATCTATAAAAATGCACACAATTTTTCAAATAATAATAAGGGTTTTTTACTTAGAGGTCACTTTTAGTTGTCATATTACTGTTTATTAAATTCTTGTTCAAACTGTTGACAGCTGTAGTTCCAATATTTGGCAGGGTGCAGCTGAACAGATCCTCTTTGTTCCTCACAAAAATGGAACCATATTTGCTGTTTTGTGATGCTTCCACTGTTGTATTTTAAATCTAATGAGCAGAGTGGATCTACCATATCCTTTGTAATACTGGCTGATGAATGATCCACTTAGGCATATAAATGAAATATGTCCCATTTCTTGCCCTGGTTACTCATGAAAAGCACACCTGGATTCTATAGTATGGGCACTACATCCATCCCACTTCTCAGATTAAAAGAGTATATATATATATATATTTAGATTTAGACGTTACAAAAACTGTAATATATGATGGCCAGTGTCTCTAGTAACATATGCAGGTGATATACGGGTTTTACACACTTAGAGTGTAATGACTGTATCAGGCCTTGGTGCTAAAGTAGCCCTATTTCTTCAATAAATCCCCAAGTTCCCCAAAATCTGCAGCAGCATAGCAGTACAAATCTTCCAGTCTGCTTACTTTGTTACACCCTGGCCAAGGGCACCACCTACTGGAGCAGTCTGGGGCGGTGTTAAACCCATCGAGCTCCTGTGCCAAGATCCTGTTTCGTTTGGCAGCATGATGCAGCCAGCACACTAAACAGACGTCCACAGAGTTAGCAGCAAACGTGTGTCTTCACCACTGGAGCCACATCTGGATCACATTTTTGCGCATGTGTTGCAAATGTTGCCCTATACATACACAGATACACGTACATGAGGCTGACTTGCTCACAGTCCTTTGTGTAGGTGGGTATGTAGGATAAGCGTGTGACATCGGGCGGCTGTCCCTGACAGTGATTGATGGGAGTATCGAATAGCAGCAGTGGCGTTTTGAGACCAACTGCTTTCTGCTGTATGGTGGCCGCAGTGCGATTAATCTCTGTGAGAACGTTTAGAAGGAAAAAAAAAAAAAAACTTGGTTTCATGCGTTTCATGACTTTCTTCCTTCCTTGCCTCTCTTTTAGCAATTAGTGGGTAATTAGCTTCCCCTTCATGACTCTTCTGGCTTTTCAGTTGCCCGGGGTTAGGCATTGGGACGTCTGGCCTTTGACAAAGGGATGGATGGTTTGCTTGAGACTGAAGGTTTTGTTCTTTTATCTCCGAGGCTGTGCAAGGAACTGGTGACAGCCTGAGGTAAGGGCGAGGGCTTGTCCAAAGGCCACGCCGTAGGGGACGGCATTGGCTTTTCCAAAATGCTAATGCGGACCTTCATTCTCAGCCTTGTGAAGACCTCCCAGGGGAACCTGAATTTATGGTAGTCTTTTCATCACTCCCATAGGACACTGTAAGCATATACGGCAACAATAGGGGAGAGCGAGAGAGACGAGGCTGTCTCCCATTAAAGCTAGCACAACTTCAGCCACTTGGCCTGACTGCCTCCGAGTTCACTGAAAGCAGATGAATGGCGTTTTGCGATGGGCCCCAGTCCCTCCGCGAGTCAGCCAACCTGCTCCCAGCTCCCCAAGGACGTGGCGTAATCCCCCCCGGATGAGCGCCTGGATATGGGCCCGTGGGAACAGACCGAGACAGAAGCCCACTGTGGCCCATCGATGGGAACCACTAACAAACATACACAGACAAACACATGTAACGCAAATACACCCAGGCACATGAATACAGGCAGTCACAACAAATACACCCAGGCACATGAATACAGACAGTCACAACAAATACACCCAGGCACATGAATACAGGCAGTCACAACAAATACACCCAGGCACATGAATACAGGCAGTCGCAACAAATACACAGGGCACCAGCACAAAGAGGCATAAAACAACAATATGTGAGGTACAGAGGTTCAAGTAAAACATAAAAGGGAGAAAAATGTACAGGGGCGATCCACTAAATCAGTAGCGATTTAAAATAAAACCCATTCATCTTCATTGTTACTATATTCACCGACCAAAAACTTTGAATATTGATGCTCATTGAAATTCACCAGCTTACACTTTGTTCCCGATTATACTATCTTATTACCAAACATGAAGGAAGCTGGTATTAAGTTTGTTTTTGGATCTTTCAGGACAGAGAGAGCAGTTCAGGCATTATGTTCTGGTAGGCCCAAGTCGGGTTTATCCTTCATAAGAAAAAGTGATGCAGCGACCACAGAGGATGCGGAATGCGTGCTTTGCAGTGCAATTACAGTGTGTGGGGACAAACACCATCCCATCAACACTGTGAGAGTGCCATTGAGTGTAAACTCCCCTCTAACATCTGGACACAAGAAATGAGATGGAAAATGTTCCACAAGAAGCATGTGAATCTCTTTTTTAAAGGTTGCGTTCCCAGACAGAAGAGAAGGCTGACGCAACATCTTTGGCCACCAAAGGAGATGTACACTTCACAAGAACGAGGGCCAGAATGCAACAGCGTACTGCCTTCTGTGTCTGTACTGCACTTCACATTCAATTCTATTTAAGGAATTAAAGGAATAGACTGAATAAATATCTAATACAATAATCAATAACATACCCGTCAGATTAAAGAGGAATGTTGGAGATATTTAAAAACTGGATTCCTCTTCCCTGAGACAGGATCGCTGGAGAGACCTGAAGCTTCTCCCACACAGCCGTCAGGATGCCAGCGCATCACAGGGCATATGCCCCCCACACACAATGGACGGTGAGGATGTGCAGACTCCGCACACAGGGCGGGGTGCGAGCCCAACCCTAGAGGTGCCAGCCGATGGTCCATTAGCTGTGCCCCCCATGCAGAGTGAATTCTGAGAGGTGTGGATCTGCACTGATAATAATAAGTCAGTCTTTTCCGTCTGAAGCTTCTTTTGATTTTGCGTGATTTCATAACCTCCCACTCACAGCTTGTCTTGCTCTGATGCTTTCATGCTGTTATCCTGGAGATGGATGAAAGAAGTCTAGCTGTTTGTTATTAATTTATTCAGTAATGTATTTACATGTTTAATCAAAATATTGTTGTATATAAAATAATTACTGAAACAATTGCAGCTAAAATAGTAGTTCGTAATTTAATTTCAGTGTGATGGGAGGTTTTTGAGGGGGGGGCACGAGCAATAATGAATTTTCTGGGCAAGTTGCTTCACTTCTTCCGATCGCTCTCACGCTGTTTTCGCTGCATAATTAAAGCCACATAATGGCTCTTTGACAGGCTTCAATATTCAACAGAGTGAGGACGACCTTTGACTTGCAGCCCAGGGCCCTCGTATATCTGCCAAAAGCAAGAGTTCCTCAATCCTTGTTTGTTTGGGTTGTTGCCCATCCATGGCCTTGGCTCTTGATGCAACAAAGGACTGCAGGAACATATTTTACTGGCTTTATGATTTGTTAACATGTGAATGTTACTTTACAAACAATTGCTCAATAAATGGAAAGTCACTGAGTCTCAATCTGTTAATAACATTCAGTGTAAGAATCAAGAGTTCCCATGCTGCCTTCAACAAATGAAAATCTTAAGCTTTTGCGGTTAGTTTATTTTTATAGGAGATTATTCAGTCAGGAGAAGACAAAAATCTTGATATTATATCTTGACGAGTGAAACTCAAAATTTAAAAGTGTTTATTTGACAGGATTTATCTGGGATTCTGGCACAGATTAAACTCTCGGAATGTGGAAGAGGGTGGTTGTTCTGCCCATGGTTCTCATTTTCGGTTGCCTTAAGAGGTGCTAAGATACTAACTATTCTTATATATATGTGTGTGTGTCTGGACTAGGTTTATATTACTTTGTGGGGACTGAATGTCCTCCACAATGTAATAAAAACCTGTTTTTTGACATTGAGGGGACCATTTTTCAGGTCCCCACAAAGATCTGTGAATGCAATCAAAAAAGTAAGAACGCCTTGTAAGTAAAAAAGTCTTGTATTTTGTTTGGTTACTTATGGTTAAGGTTAGGGCAGGGTAGGGGTTAAGGGCATTATGTTGGGATTAGAGTAGTCCCCATAGAAATTAATAGAGAGTCCCCACAAAGACATAATTACAATGTATGTGCGTGTACGTGTGTGTGTGTGTGTGTGTACCCACCCTCGTTTTAGGGTTTTCCTGAAAATGGCTACAATGGCTTCCTGTAATCCTGCATTGAATAATCTGTTATGGAAGGTGGATTAGTGGATGTAGACACCCATACAGCATATGCGCAGTTATTGAGAAAATTGAAAGATGCCATTTGGGAGCAACCACAACTTTGTTGGACACGTTTTGGTCTTGGAAAAGGGGCACGTTGCAATTTATTAACAAATCGTGTTAGGTGTGGCATGTGGTGGTGAAAAGATCGCTGAAGGACCTTCAATATTATCCTGGCATCCATTGTGACACAAATGAATCAATGCACTGATCAATAAACCATTTTCAGCCGTGGTGGTTGCTGTCTCGCCTCACGTCACACAGTATCCTACTGCTTACTTAATAAGGAGCCTCATAGCTCTATAGAGTTCACACAGAGGAAATGCCGAGATTAGCACATCAGAAAGCTTCAGTTTAGCCGGAGCGATATTTACTCTCCAGCGGTTACTTTGAAATACAAAACGATACTCGATATTGCGTCAATAAACATGGTTCTCCTTGTAAATTTGCTTATTTTTTTAACTGCTTGATCCTAAGCAGGGGAGGAAAGGTTATTTTATCATTTGCATTAGTGATCTGATTTTCACCAATTGCACAGAACCACCCGATCACAGGCATTTCTTTTGCCAGACAGAAGACCTTATGAAATTCAAACTCAAGGGTTCGTTTTCTTTGTTTGTATTAGTGTGATCTGCCAGAGGGCTTGGCAATAGAAGAGAAAATACATACTGCATAATGAGTACAGCTCTAGGTAAGAATGTGTGTTACATTATTTATGAAATTCTGTAATATGTGCCAAACAAAACTGAATCCTTTGAACAGAAATGTTTATACATTGTCACTTCCATGACATCACACGATGCCACAGCTGAGAACTGGCCATTTTAAAGTGCTCTGTCATAATCACAAGTTAGCAAATCAATACATTAATAAATATAATGTCTCTGTAACAATTCAGTCTTGTTTTACAATGGCAAGACAAAATAAACAGCAACTGGACATTTAGATACGGGCCAGAAGACTGAATGCTTGGCATGTCAGCATCAATAAGAACTTGGATGAACGTTATGAATCTGGTCCTGCAGCATATCAGTATGCAGTATTTTTGTAACCATGACACAACTTTTTGAAATATTTTCAAAACAACATCTTGGCAGAAATGGCTACTACTTCCAGAAGGCTTAAATAAGCTACGAGAAACTAATTAATCAAAGCCTCACTTGGTTTCCAACACCTCAAGAGGACATATACCTTAAAATGTGCATCCCGTTAGTGCAGACCTAGTGCAGAGATCAAAGGCTGGGTAACGTGGGTACAGATTTCACACCATGAAATAAGCGCCAGGTTTTGTCCTGGGCCCTGCGTCATTTCATGAGACCAGTTCAGATACATCACAAACATTGGGTTCCTGGCTCTCCAGACTGGCCATTCACCAAGCTTCCAGTCCCAAATGGAAACAGGATCCTTTGCCTGCTTCCAGATATAACTGAAACAAATGACCAAGCTCGTTTTCTCAAAGCTTTGGTTCCTAGGTTCAAGCCAGAAGGGTGTCATTAGAAGACCTTGGCACAGGCCCGTAGTGGACATTGTGGGAAGGCTGCAGCACCACTCGCGGTGGATAGAGAGACCAGCGGCACATCTGTGGAGTCCTGCCCAAGAGACCGACTGTCCAGGAACAAAATGTGCCATAAAGAAATGGAGGAGTCATCACAGATGTTGCTGAGGATAACTCAAGGGCCCCTGTTTCTACCATCGAACGGAGATGCAAAAAACTGATGTCATACTCTCTACATGAGAAAACGCTTTAATCTCAAAGGACGGAGGATGACCACTAACATTGTCTATACAAAAAGTGCAATTCCGATGGCTTCTGTTGTATATAACATTGAAAATTTGCAATATAAAAACATTTACGAGGAATGGTGAAAGAGTAGTGTACAGTACTGATAGAGAGAGCAGATGGTCACTCGTGTTATTACTCAAATGCAGTGTATCTGTATTAAAATGAAATGCAAGGGAATCATTATGTGCTTTACCTCGATGGTTGAGGAGAATTGCATGCATCCTGTTCATCTTATAAGCAGCCTGGAATAACACTCACTGCGTGTGCTGCTAATGGATTTGGTTGCACGACGTCGTACACGGACGCAGTTCTCGGCTGCTTCCTTCCGATTGTCGGGCTAAGCTTCCTCCCTCGGCCTCCCCTGCCAGGGATGATTGCTTTCCAAACAAAACCCAACGGGGGAAAAACTGACTTCCCAGGACAGATGCAGCTGGGCATCAAATACTGTACTTCTGTCTCCAGATCTAGATGTTGGAGAAATGTTTACTGGTCGTATTTTTACAGATTTCTTAACAAAATATTGATCCATTTTCCACCTAATCACTTATCTACTTACTTCACACTAATCACGTGCTATAATATTTCTAATCTAGATTTACTGCACATTAATTGCATTAGCTTGATTAGAAAATTACTAAGTTTTTATCTAAACTAACGAACAGGCTGGTTAAGCATGGCACACTACATTTTGATCTAATTCAGACTGACACGTAGCATGTGTTTTTTTGTTTGATTATCCTGTAAATAAGTCTGGAATGTTCCTGCCTTAATGTCTTGCAAGTTCTGCGATCTCTGATGGAGCTGAATGGGCTCTGGTTAGGGATATTGACTGAAGACTGTCTGTTTATGAGTCATGAGAGGTACCACTAAAGCATTCCTTAATAATATAATACCTTTATTTTCACTGTATGCAGCAGGTACAATATCCAATAAATACAATACTCCTATCCATGTAGTGATATAAATGTTACCTTGAACATTAGAATCACATCGTTAAATGTAGGTCTTAAATTAATCCTGCAAACAAATTTTTGATATTGGATATTGAAACTCCCTACTGTGCAGTAGTTCTGCTGCAAAATCTTACTAATTAATAATGTCCTGTAATTAGCCACTTTTTATGCATGCGATACATGGATGCCTTTGATGTAGTGATACCATCTGGCACCCGTCATGATGCACTGTATGAATTAATAGGTCCGTTTGTATTTTTTATTCAGAAACACTTTATACTACCAATTAAGGTCAGGGAAGCAATGGACGTCTCCTGGGACTTTGTCAACTGGCAATATTAATTTGTACTGGACTACTTGACAGCACCATAAGAACAAGAAACCTGTTAGACCAGGCTGAGGATGATGGAAGAAAATAAGGTAATATTGATCTTTCATGTAGGCCTACTTTTAACATGATTAACTATAAATATTACAGGACAAGTATAAAGAATGAACAAAAACTCAAAGGATAAGGATTTGATTTTGTGTAGTATCTATTAAAGCAATATTGCAGCAAATTTGGAAATTATTGTCTTGTCTATAGGCATACTAGCTGCAGTAGACTGGTGTTTGGGGTCAAAATACCATTTCGGTATCAGTTATCTGGTCATTGCTGTTATGTCTAGACAGGGGACTGTGATCCTCATATTTAAAAAAAAAAAAAAAAAAAATAGGAGTTGTGTAACTGTCTTTTCAGTAACCTCACCCACATACACCCACTAGAGTCCATTCAGTATGAACACAGGACAAAAGGTTCCCTTCAGTTTATGAAATTTGTTAAACATAACGTCTGCTTAAGGGCCAAATTGTAGTCATGTAAATTCAGTGTACAGTTTACTTTGAATAGGAGTCTTTGATTTCTTTCTTCCCAAAATTATTACAAATAAATGCTACTGTTTCAAGAAAACGGCACAACATTACAAATCAGCTACTTTTTTCAAGGAAAGTTTGAAGTTTAATAAAAAGGTTGCATGTTTCCATAAGATGACTAGGAGAACTAACTGAGATTAATTCAAATGATGAAGGTTCCAACATCAGAATAGCGATGCCCATTTAAAACTTCCATATGAAAGAAATAGTGATACAGGTTATATCACTAGAAACAATTCTGCTAGTATATGACAGATGAAGATGAAGATGAAGATGAAGACTTTCCCCTGATACCATTAGTTGTAAGTAGGGAATTATCAGAAAGGTTTACTCAGTCAACATTACCAGCGGCAGTACCAAGAACAGGAAGTAAAAGTGACCTATGAAAAGGAGGTGACATCATCTGTAAAATCATTTCTGACTCTCAGGGGTATACTGATGCTCCAGTGGACACCAACACCATTTAAGAGTTCCCAAGCCAAGGAACTTTCTGGATGTTTTAGCATCAGCCCTATGAAGCCTAAAAGTATTGACCCTGAAACACCAAGATGTGTATTCTTGAATACATGAAACAAGAATGTAAAAAATGAGGTCTGTCTGTACTAATGGGGTTAAATAGTTTATGAAAAAAAGCAGATTATAGAAGAAAGGATGAAATTTGTGAATGATAACAGTAAAAAGTATCTGAGGTTCACCGCTGAATATCAGTTGGAGTGTATGGGCCTCAAATTAAAGGATGAGCCCGGCCTGTACCCAAAACCTGAACATATTCATCCCGGCCCAAATAGTACTAGCAAATCTAAAAACCAAACCAGAGTTGTGGAAATATTAGTTGTATTCGGAGACATCTGCGAGTTTTAGCTGAATCATTTCCATTGCTAGTTTCATGTTTGCTGGGTAGAGTCACAGACCTCTGATTTCGGTTGTTTTGCTTAATGCTGTTTCCTTCATGTTATTATCAGACGATAATGCCTGAAATATACTGTTGTGGTTTTTTAACATACAGTCGGCATGTTCTCTCTGTGTAACCCCCTTTAAGGTGCTGAGATTTTTGCACACAAAGACATGCAGCTTACATGCACTGGTGACTAAATTTTCCCTAGCGTGTGAATGACGTCTCGGCCAGTTTTTTTTTTTTTCTTTAATAGACTGGTGTCCCATCCAGGATTTATGCAGCCTTATGCCCTGTGCTTCCCGGAACAGGCATTGGACCACCGTGACCATGACTGGATAAGCATTTATTGAAAATGGATGGATGGACTTTATGTGCCTTGGAGCGCAGCCTGCATGGACCGGGTTCAGGAATCGCTTTACCAGCAGAAACTAGAGCGATGCGTTCTCATGCGTTATTATGTGGGCATAGAAATGCTAGAAATTTCTAAGTGAAACCAATGAGAACGTTTAGCCAGAGTCTGAGCTGAAGGATAAAGTTTGACATTCAGCAGTGGCCAAAGACACCTCTGCGCCCATAGTGGTCATATTTTCAAGCCTGATATTCCTTGTCCAGGCCTCGTTTCATTCTCCCAACTGCATCCCCAAGCGCCCCAACCCCCCCAAAACTGTAGTGTTATTTTTTCCAGTGATTCATCTCCTGTAAGAGACTCGGTGGGGGCATGAACCACTTTATAGCTTACAGATGTGAGAAAGCCAGCTTTGCTGACAAATAAATAACTACACTTTTGTTCCTGGCCTCTATCTCTCAGCTCCACAGGTAAAGGGTTAGGATGTGGCTTTCTGGCTGCACAGTCTAATGAATCACTCGCTGGTGATCTCAGGAAGAACATGGTACATAAGACTCCATTGTTCTCTGTAATGAATACTCACCTCCCAATTGGTACTTTTGCTGATATGCACAGGAATGAATGACCTGAGAAGCAGTCTATGCAGACCTTTGATGTTGGTTTATTCCATTTAAAGTTACCTTATTTCGTTTTAGTTATTGGACAATATTTTATGTGTTATTATATTATATTCTTAAATTATCATTGCAACCCTAATGAATTGTCGAATGACCACTATGACTGCAAATAAAATACAAAATAAAAGTCAAATAAAAAATTAAAATCATTAGAGCAGACCTTTTGAAATTGTAATGTATTAAATAACAATTATCATACACGCAAATTTCTATCAGCATAAGAGATGACAAAGTTGCATCTGATAATCACGTTTTAAGATGTTAGGCTGTCAATCAACTGCAAACTACAAAGTATAAAATTAACCTTGAAAGACAATAGCATGATTTGTTTTTCTGTGTGCATGCCGATATTTTTCCTGCCCTTTTATCCGATTCAAGTCCCTGCATGGTGCTGCCAATTACTTTGCTCCAAAAACCTGCATATTTATGGCATAGATAGTAAAGCCATTTGTAATTTTTACTGGGCAGGAGAGAATTCACCATTTAGATATAGGGGATGATTGGAGGCCGGATCTGATAGGGCCACAGTGGGCAATATTAGCCAGGACATTGGGCTACCTCCCCTACTCATTTCCTTTTTAAATTTCTCATAACACAGGTAATTTATTGAGCATGTTAGAATGAACATTATGAAGTGGGCATTCATTTTCAACAGCTGCACACCTCAAAGTCAAATTCTGACTGATGAAAGAGAGAAATATATATAAGACTGCTGTTATTTCTGCACCACTGGGTTTTGAATTGAGATGATCTTGGAACTTGTTTATTTCCTCCATGTTGCATATCTTGGCAGGCATTGTGACATTTCATTGTTCTATGTAGAAAAAAGTTCACAAATCTCTGGAGAACTGTATTGCAAATCAGGCAATCACTTTTCACGTTCTAGTTTTTAAATCTGTGGTGTTAGCAGCCTCTGCTGGACTAATAAGTAACAGTTCCCATGAATTTAAAATAATCTGACCCTCTTTAAATCCACATACTCAGCAGAAGGTTGTGAATAGCGTAACAAAGCATCCATTAATAGCATAATCTTTCAATGTGTGTATTTCATTCAGTGCAGAATTTGCTTATTAATCTGACCTTGAAGATTATGGCTGAACAGCTGAGGGGTTTGAATTGAGAAGTGTGTTTTCTGAGAATTTTACATGTTTTACCTATTTTAAGATGGGTTTCCTTCTGTACCCCAAAGAAATGCAAAATCATCAGCTGCAGATCAAAGCATTGGCAATCCAAACCCCCACCCCCCTCCACCAGTGGGGAAAAATGGAACAGTTAGTTAAACCATCAAAACCCGAGTGCCCATGCTGATGTGCTGATGTCAGCCCAAGACCCCAGATAAGTTAATCCCACCCAGACAATCATTTCTCTAAACAATTGTTGGGGGTATTTAGGATAACTGCCCCATATTTTTTGCAAGCCTTGCTATCATTTAGCAAGTCATTTCATATTGTCTC
>JAODJW010000117.1:28061088-28076333 GCA_026777045.1 Hyperopisus bebe | reverse complement strand
ACCTTGTTCCTCTTCCCTAGATATGATTTACTTTATTTCAATATTTCACTCACCTGTTCAGTGTCACCATGACCAAACCACACATTCACACCTAAATAAATGACATGTAACAACCTATTCAGATGGTAAAAACACCTGAGAAGAGAGCAGATGAAGGTATATTGGCAGTTATATACAGAGCGTACATAAATACTCTAATGAATGATGAAACAAGAGAGACAAACATGGGGAAATCAGGGACCAGTATGAACAATACAGCCTTTGAGAACTTTGTCTTGATCATAACATTCTGCAACAATTCCATCCATTGGTCTAACAGAGAGGTGAAGTGGCCAGTGTGTAATTTAAGCCAAAGAGTATCTTGCTCTCTATATGTGGTAAAAGCATGTTTTACATCGGTACTTGTTGCCTGAACTTGTACCCGCAGTACCTGTGAGCATGTTGAAACAAATACCCCTACAATACAGTCTTAAAACTAGAAAGGGGGGGCTGCTAGAAGCAGCAGCATTGTATTCCCAAGATGGCCCCCTCCGCCCATCTAATCCATACTCGCCCCACACTCACCAACCGATACAACTTAGGTCAATGTCTTAAGATAATTAATATTATTCATATTTTAAATACCTAAGTATTTATATTCTATTTAATTCTTCCACAATGACCCACATTTTCCAGGAAATACCAGTAGTAACTTTAACATGCACTAAAGGTATAGACAGGGCCCAGGAGGAGCCATAGATGCCCCCCCCCCCCATGTATCAGATACTATGTGTGTGTACTTTCCATGATTTGAACACAGAAGCTCTGTATTGTTAGAGCAATGCTGTGGCTGTTAAGCTAAAGGAAACATAACACTGCCTTTTAGTTTAACGTGTCCATAAAATACTAAACTGAAGTGCAGAACTGAACAAAAGTGAACTAAATAAAAAATGAACACTGTATAATAAAAATATTAAAGCCACCTTACCCACTCTCCCCACATTTCCAAAAAACCTGACAATTAAATTCCCAAAACAATAAAAATTGGGGAATCTAGCAACGAAATAATATCAGGGATGCCAACTATCATACATCTGGTGTGCGACACTCGGACCTTTAGACAGACGATCATCCAAGAAATCTTATGCCAAATCTATATCAGTCCATTATACACTTAAAATGACGAGCAGCATGGTGGTGTGGTGGTTAGTACTGCCGCCTCACACCTTTGGGACCCGGGTTCGAGTCTCCACTGAGGGTCTGTGTGTGGGGTTTTCTCTGGGTACTCTGGTTTTGTCCCCCACCGTCCCAAAACACGCTGAAGCCAACTGGAGTTGGCAAATTGCCCATAGGTGTGCAAGTGCCCTGTGATGGGTTGGCGCTCCATCCAGGGTTGTTCCCTGCCTTGTGCCCAGACCCTCTGGAAAAGGCTCTGAACCCCATGCCACCCTGAAGAGGACAAGTTGTTTCAGAAAATGGACAGAAAGCTAAAATTAGCTACATCAAAAGCATTGGATTAGTCTGCAATCCCAAAAGACTATTTACAAGGTGATACAATTGTTATGTGCATGCAGACTTGTTTAATATTGAAAATCATACTTCAGACAGCTCCCTAAAGCTGGTAACTCCAATAATATCCTACAATAAAAAGTTAATATTAAGAAAATCATTTCGCATCCCACAGTTTTAGGATCACTGATCTGTACAATTTTCCTGGGAGGTTTGCAGAAAGATCCACAGAATATGTTTAGGTGACAGATGGTTGTGTTCACAAGATGGCGGCTGTAGCCTCTGTCTGTGCCCTCGGCTGCTCTCTGTTGTGCAGTTCCAATTTCAGCTTGATTTGGGGTCTATCATGGGGAAGTTTTTCAGGTGTAGATTTTCACCCATATAATGTTACTGTGAAGTTGTAACAAGATATGTCAAAGATCAAATAGAGTAAATACAGTAATAATAACAAAATTATGCTGTTCATGAGGATAATCCTTGGTGATAATCATCTCATCCTTTTCTTTGCTTTCACCAAGTGTCATTGCTTCTTTTTGGTGAAATTTGTCTTTGCCCGTACAACGAGCCTGCAAAGTTTGGAAAAGACTGAACATATAATTTGTCATCATGCTGACAAGATCAAGGGTCTGAGCTACTCTTCCATCCCTCTGCAGCGCTGCTTCAGTTTTGGGGTGATCAATCTCAAAATTTTACCACGTCCAGCATCTAACCCCTATAACTTGCCGGCAAAGTTTGAAAAAGATCTACAAAATACTTTTAGAGTTACTGTGTTCAGAAGACCGAGTGTCTTCTACAGATGCCGTTTCCAGCCACCGCACAGTGCTACTGATTCATTTTTTGGGTAATTTGCTTGAAAATGAAGATCAGGTGTAAATCCACATAATGTTTTGTGAAGCAGTAATAATATCAAATATTTTTGGCTCATCACATTTGCAATGTCGAATGTGGTCTGCTTCCACCGTTCCTTTTGCAGCCACTATGCGGTGCTGCTTAAGTTTTGGGCAAATGGTCTCAAAGTTTAATCAGTTCCATTTCGTCACTCCTACATTAATGTCAAAACCACCCTTTGTTATGCATCACTACTTCAGTTTTGTATTATCATCTTAACAAGCAAAACGTCTGCGGTGATGCCAGACTGGTCCCAAAACCGTATGTGTTCCCCAGCGTTCAGGGAAGAGAAGAAGCCAGCCTGGTTTATGTCAGTACAGCACTTTCATAATGGGCAATGTCCTGCGATGAAACGTTCATCTTTCATACCAGGTAAGGAAGAATCTTAATATTTTCACGTATCATTGCTAAAAAAAATCCTAATGGAGGGGCTAGATCAATATAAACCAAAGGCAGTTCATACTTAAGCAAGATCTCCCATCCATGATTCACACCAGCCTTGAGCCCAGCACTGCCTGGGACAGGTTCCAAGACCTTCTGCAATCCTGCCTGGGATCAGCAGCTAGTAGATGGATTGCTGGATAGATTGATGGATGGATTTGGACATTGAGTGCATGCTTTAAGATGACCTGGGAAAAACCCATCATCATAACCACATAACGACAATATTTTTGGGTTCATTCACCAGTTTCTCATGTCTTGTCTCCATCAACTTCAATGGGTGCCTTCGTCATAAAGTAATTTATTTGGAATTGACTCCGAACCCACTTCCAAGTGATTCCTACTGAGGTCCCCCAACCTGAATTGGGGACACTGCCAGACTACATCTCGAGACACATGTACCCTACCCCCCAAGAGCAAAATCCTGCTCACCATGCAAGCCAGTTTCTGTAACAGCAGCAAAAACGTGCTAGAACTTACAAATGACGGACAGTAAGACATGATGTCATACATTGCTATGAAATTACAAAAAAAGTTAATATTTTTCATCCACCAAGTTTAACTTTTTCCTTGTACACTATTCAAGCATGGTAACTTTACATTTTTTTAAAATTGCCGATACTTACTCAATCACTGCACATATCAATACCTTCTTTGCAATTTTAAGATATTGAATATTTACAAAACCTTTTACCTTAAATACAGTGGTACCCCAGCATTAGAACTCGAATTTCTTAAAAGTCGAACCAACCAGTTAGGAAAAAACAAAATACCTAGAGCTCGATCTGAATCTCAGAATTCAAACCGTGAACGCCGACCTAAGATAACTTGTATGTGCGGGGAAATGAGTCACGCTGCACATCTCTCAGCGGAAACAAAGGGTAAAGCTTCAGTCTCAGCCTTGCATTCGCTGTGATAGCATGTTTACACTTGCTGAATGCATATATTTAGACAGTAAAAATACATTTAGACAATGAGACAGTAATTATTATATAATAAAATACATTTAAAATAAAGATTTCTTATTATTTTAATATTAATACTAAACCATTAATACATTTAATTATAATAATATTGTCGTGCCCAGCGGGGACGGAACAGAGACAAAGGCGCAGACATCAGGGTATCGGGGAATACGGGGTTTAATTACAGGTAAGGCTGGCAAAACGCAGACGGACAATACAATGACCGGACTGGGGAAACAAACTGAAGCGCGGACTAAATACGGAGGACTAATGACAACCAGAAACAGCTGATCACACGGGGATTCCACACGGGGTTAACGGAAGGAGCAGACGATCAGGGCAGAACACATTGTTTTTTTTTTAACTTTACACATTGTTTGGTTACATTTATTTCTACTTTACAGACTGCTGTTTTGATAAATGTGCTTAAATGTGTTTAGTACAGTATATGCTCTTCTTGTTTTATCTAGTTCATTTTGTGTTTAAATGCTAAAAAAACAAAAAAAAAAAAAAAAAAAAAAAAAAAAAAAACATATTTAGGTGTAATTTTTTGGGACCGGGAACCAATTAGTTGGTTTTTCATTATTTCTTATGGGGAAAATTTGATCAGAACTCGAACTTTTTAGGGTTCAATCCGGAGTTCTGAACGGATTAAGTTGGAGTTCTGAGGTACCACTGTATACCTAAATCGTTCACTTTAAACCAAAATTAGCCACGTCATTCCACTTGTGTGGCCAAGGCAGCCCACACTACAACGGCCCAGCCCTCGTAATGCTTCATGAAGCAGATGACTTTTACAGCAAATCATGCTCACAAACTCACTATTTGTGATGGGGCAACTAAATTTACTTCAGACCATTCAGTCACAATGCCTGTAAAGACAAAAAAGCAAGACCAAAACATAAAAGCAGTGATATAAAAGTGAAGAAATGACTGAAACATTGGATTCCCATAAAAGAGAAAAAAAAGAAGAAAAAAAACTTCTACTGTCACTTGCAAAAGCAAAGAAAAGAAGACACGTATCCATCTCTTGTTGGACTGCACCCTAACCCAACACCTTTATCATACTATAACATCAAACAATGCTTGTCCTTCATGGAGTAATAGTTCAGTTATCCAAAGAATTGTTTTCTTCTGCACAACAAAAAAGTTCTTTCAGAATCAATTGGGATAATCTGCATGTAAAATATGTAAATAAAGAACTGCGAACAAGTAAAAAGCAGAATAAAGTTCTTTCTTTGCGATTGTTTGGAATCACAATCTTTCCAACCGTTTTCCTTCAGATATAAGTATGTAAAAATCACTTTGTGGAAAGGTTAGAGTTGCCCAGGAAGGAGAGGGTTAACCCTGATGGATTTTTCTACACTGAGGCATTTTGCGTAGCCTCAAAGAATTCCACTTCCAAAACAGGAAGCCACAAAATGGAATGGCAGGGTACACTAATCTTCCACACATCTCCAGGAACATTTTTTTTTTTTTTCACCAAACAATGGCTGAAAGAGCTTTTCTCCTAGGCTGCGTGCTGCTGCTTGCATCTGGCCGCCCGCAAGCAATCGCAGCAGCCTGTCAATCGCTCAGGCAACCTCCGCCCATCAGCCAACCCCTGCAAGGTATATAAAACGGCAAGGAAGAGCCCCCCCACCCCCCCGGAAGACATCACACCTCTGGCTTTGGCCTACCGCTGGAAAACCGGAGATGCTTCCCAACTTGCAAGTCAGGCCAATGGCCACAGCTATTAAGTACGACACAAGCAAAATCTAACTTGTCTAAAACTACAGGTTTAAGCTGGGTGATGCTTTCAGCCCTTGCCAAAAAACACAGGATGGTGTTTCTGTAATAAAGAAAGGCGTGCGGGGGGGGGGGGGGGGTAATTGTAAAAAAGAAACAGTGGATGATATCATAACCGCAACAGCAAAATTATAGCTAATGACCTCAGCAGAGCCAGAGGCTCAACAAATCTGCCTTCTTCTGTAGCTCCAGTGATCGAATGAAGGTGTCTGAGGGTCAAACCAAGCAGTGGCCTCCTACCTTAGACCATCTGCAATGCAGGAGAAATATAAAGAAATATACAGTCGAAAACATAAGTGTGGTGATCCTACACAACACAATTTTGAGCTGTTATTTTTGACATTTCCATTGCACACCAAATCTCTTTGTGAATATACTTCTTTACCTCCTAGAGGTAAAAAGTTACGTAAAACATACCATTTTCAAAAACAATTCAGCGTCACTATAGACTAGAAATAATCTTCTCAGAAACACATTAAAAAGCCATTTAAAAAAGTGTTATACTTTGAAACGATGTCTAAATTAAGAAATGTCTTGGAATGTTCTTAAAGCTTTGCAGAAAATAAAGATTACAAATAAAATGTAAATGAGAGTTTCTCATTTACAACTATCCAATCATTAACACATTTAAATCCTCACATACAAACTCAATAGCCGTGGAATATCATCAAAACACATGTGAGGACGAGACAGAGAGTCAAAAATATTTAGGAGCTGGGGGTACAGGAACACAGCAGGAATAGGGGTAACATGAGGAAATGTTGACCTTACGTAGGTCAACAGCTCATGCATTACATTAACAATGCAAAGGTCGTGGGTTTAAAATTCCAGGGATTACGCATAAATCGTAAATCTTCCCTGTACTGCAAGTCGCTTTGGATAAAAAAATGAATAAAAATGGAGACACAAAAAGGGGTAGTTTTTGAGGAGAAAGCTAAAAATAGGGAAATAGCGACTGGAGAAAAGATGAGCACAAGGCAGGTGTACTGTGAGTGACAGAAAATAAAAACAAGCAAATCTTTATATTGCCAGTGAAATGGGTAACAGGTACACAGAAAAAATGTAATATTTAATATTCACAAAACTGATTTACTCTCCTAAGACAGCCTGCCATCCACCTAATCTAACAGTACTTTTACTGAACAAAATACATACTTCAGTAACTTTAATACAGCCCTTGCATAACCTGTCCCAAGCAGAACTGCATTAAATAATTGGTATCTTATCATAAGTGACCAATCATACAATTTTTCACCTTCCCCTCACAGGTGTAAACTCTTCAAAATACACCAGCAAAATACACCAGTAATAAAATACACACTCTGGTACTACTGTAGGTACAGGGTTAACAGTACGGCAACTCGGCTCGAACGTGGAACAGGAATCACAAAACATGGAGGAGAGAGACCGCGGCTATGCGTGAGGAAAGGGGGCTGTTCTAAGTTCGAGCAGGAAAGCTTTACAAGGGTACAGCAGTGGAGAATGAACATTTCAAACACAGTTTACACTACTGTAAATGAACCCTTTCATAAACAATGGCCTTACAGTACAATGGCGGACTAGGCAGCCAAATCTCAGTCACTCTTCATTTACATTGCATCATATTTGGTAAATACATGTTTGTAATTAAAATCTCACCTGTTTTTGTTTTGTTTAAAAAAAATCTGTCAAACTAGTTCAGGAAAGTTGCCATTTGTTTTCTGCTCATGCATAGAATGGGGATAAAATCCCGATATGGAGTGTGGAGGAAGAACTGCTGAGCAAGAAAAAGTGGTGCACGTCATGGTCATGTTTGAAAATTACATAAAATAACTGGAGATTGGGCGTGCTTGTCAGAGATGACAGTGAGGCCTAACACTATTGCTAGATAGGAGTGTTTTATACTGCAATACATGAAACCAGGTTTTGAAGATTGCATGCTCCTCCTGGTGAAGGATTTTGACAGACTAGTGATGGAGAACTTTAACCACAGGAGACAGCTTCAGAACGTTGCTTTCTAAGTGGTGGAGACATCTACAAGTCCTACGCACGAGGACTAATTTTTGAGAATGTTTGTTTATGCTAGTTCACAATGTGGCGTGAAATCTAATTGCTTTAATCTATGTTTTGAAATTGTATATGTTGTGTATTTGGATAATTCATCTGGTTTTCACCGCTGTGAAGTCCTTACAGACATTGGTGGTCTGTGCTGATGCATCAGGTGCAACGATATCATAAAATGACCTTATTGAGTCCTGCACACTTTTTGCCCTGTAATGCATTTAACCATCTTCCCAATCTCCCGGACCAGCATAACTTTAATGTTTAAAATGAAGTTTCTTCCAGCCAACTTTCTTTTCATAAACTCCATCCTGAATTGTCTCCTGCCTGAAAAAGGAGAGCTTAGGACTCCTGTCCTTTCGATCATGTACCTTTGCTGAAGGCAGTGCCTGAAGCTTGTGAGAACATCCCTATAGGAGACTGTAGGGAGTACATACAGAGCAAAGCAGCCCCCCCACCCCATAAAGCCCCCTCCGTGTCCCCTTCTCATACATTGTTGACAAACACAGGTGGGCTAATATGGTTTGGGTGAAATCTCTGTAATATTCATACCTATGGTTTTCATTCAGATCAGACCTTCTGCTTTTGATTACATTAGTGGGATTTTGCAGGATCCACTAATGTCATACTGCATAGTAAGGGCTTTGTGAGCCGCCCCCCCCCACCTCCACCCCAGCTGCTTCTTGCAGAGAATGAGGAAAAGAGGAGGAGGTCAAAACTATTTACAGTAATTCTGGGTGGCACCATCTGTACTCAGTGCAACAGGATGATGCAATGTTACTGTAATGTCAGTGACCAACCTGGCTTAACCATGTGATATTAAATCTGATATTTATATTTTTTTTGCTTACTGTTGCTCAAAAGGATGGTGTCACATAATTTGAGCCAAAATACATTTTTGCCAAGTTACACCATTTTAAGACTCAGGTTGCTTCATCATAGAGCGTAGCTTGATTTAAAAGAAAAAAGAAAAAAAACAAAAAAAAAAATACAAAACACCCAGCGCACACTGTGAATGATTGCCACTCCAGACTCACTGCTTTTACTCACCTAAGAGCTGGACCCCACACTTTGAGAGCTGCAAACTATGCAGACTGTCTGAATGACCTCAGCTCTTAATCGCTTAATTGAAGCCATCATTTAGGTGGATACCAGCATCAACAGACACCCTCGATGAACCAGGACTCCAGACCACCACCTACTCCGCGCCCCCCACCCTCACTGACCGTCTGATTTACTGATTAAAATCAGACTCCTCATTCTTCTTGAAGTCCATTACACAAGATTAGTTAAAGATTTGCAAGTCTTGTTCATTCCACACCCCCCTGGCTGTTCGGAACAGGACATTTGGGGATTTCCAGCACCAGGTTTGGACCCCCAATAAATATACCGTCAGATTTAAAAAAAAAATCACTGGAAAAAAGGGCTTTTCTATAGGCTACATCGAAGGGGGGGGGGGCATGAACACGCCCAGGCAAAGGCCATTAGCTCGTATTCAGCTTCCTGCATTAGTCATGCAGTTGGGCAAACAAAGGCAGATTTCCAGCTGAAATGGTCCTTGGAAACAACCAGCTTTGGCCTAGAAACAGGGCACCAAGGAAAAAAAAAAGACACGTAAATCTAAAAATTATGGAAATCAGATGCTCATAGTAGAACTCAAGGGGTGTCAAATCTAGTATGTACTGAGGGGGTCCAGAGCTCCTTGCTATGCCCCTGCATGGGGCCTGCCTGTTTTCATTCCAGCTGAACTCCTAAATGAGTCGCATTTGACTTACAGTGATGTGACTTACTCTGATGCTACGCTGGAATTATTTTCTGGAGACATTTTCCAAGTGCATGTGCAGATAAGAAAGCTTCAGTATAATAAGCCCATTCCAGCTGCTCGATATTAAACTTACTTTAAAATGGGGGGGGGGGGAAACAAAATTAACTGAACAACTCTGAAAACTTCTTAGGTTTCACCAAAAACAGCCCATGTTTACACCGGCACTGCAGAGCGTTCACATATTTATGCTCCGTTAAAAACAGCCTTCACTAGTAGGTGATACTGACCATAATTCTGTAGCAGCCCTATTTAAACCTCATTAAGAGTCAAGTGGACATGAAATACACTGGATAGGAGTCCGCTGACCTGGGAGCTTGCTTATGATTATTTATATAGCTATTAAAGATTAATATTAAATACCCCCCCAAAATAGCAAGCATTTAGACCTCCTCCCCCAGTGGCATCCTGAGAGCTTCCACAAACAATCGACCCCACCAATTATGGGTCGCAGGTACAATGGTAGTTAGGAACATGCACCTTTAATTAAAATGTTACTGGTACAAGTAGCTGTCATTCTTGTGCTTCAGGAAATAAGCAGCTGTGTGTTTTTTGAAACGAGGAGATGCAAGACCGTGTGAGAATGCTGCGTGGATCCTGTTTGAAACGGCGGCATGGAGAAACAATCCCCCCCTTGTGGAAACACTGCCCCATTTAATCAGGTATCAACATCTTTATCAGTCCCACATTGCAAAGCATGGACAGACCCACGGCCATACAATAACCATGAATAACTGTGGCAGGCTTCCGTTTCATGCACGTCAAGTTACATTGTGACGAGCTCTTCATCAGCGTCAAAGGCTGCCCAAGAGGAGAGGGGTATTGAGGGGGGGTTGGGAAGCCAGACAGGATCTCTTAGCAGATATGAAATCTGATTACACACTTTTAAAAATAAGGTTTGATAATTAAAGCGATACTGCAAGTTTTATTGGATAAAACTGATTATTTTACTTTGGTCACTGCCCAAAACAAAAAGAGCTAGAATGAGCATCTCGCTGGATAAAAGCACAGAGATATGAATTTTTAATGCGGTTTAGCTAATTTAACATTTAACTGCTTGTGCAGTTAAATGCTGGCTCTCCCCTGGATAAAGAAAGGAAATATACATTTTTAGTGCTGGAAGTCCTTTAGCCTCTTCGTATTACCTTTGATCACATAAGAGGCACACTGCTAACAGTGTAAATTCCACTTTAAGGCCGAATGCCATTCTGATTTATATTCCCCTTTGAGGCCTGCCATTTATGCGGCCTACTCTCTTAAGCAGTGTCCTAATGTTGACTTTGATGTGACAGCTCCTCCACATTTCTCCCCTTGCCTTTACAGAAATGAGCCTGTCATTGAAGCCAGTTGTCAGTAAGGTGCAGGGCTGCAACACAAGCCCCAATGCCCCCCCCCCCCCAAACAAACAATTGCATATATCACTGCCTAGCGGAGGATAGAGTGAAGAAAAATATGTAGAATACCAGCACAAACAGAGCGGGAAATAGTGATGTGTGAGTCATGTGATTTTTAAAGGTATGTGCAGTAGGTGAAATATTGGATATGGGCAAGAATTTCTACTAGTCCTTTGGGCAAGGTATTTAAGCTGAAGTGTGCCAGCAAAATATACAGCTGCATAAAGGGTAAAATTATAAGTCACCCTTTAACCAAAAATTCAGCCCAACAAAATAAACAAAAACAAAGAATGTGTGACAGGTTTACAGAGGGAGGAAAGCAACCCTGGCCTAGTATCCGTCATCTTATAAAATGCGCATCTCAGGGCTCTGCTGACTCACCTGTAGAGCGGACTTGACATTATCAGATAAGTACATTATCAAGCATAAACAGACCAAAAGAACAAATTCGGAAAGCCTGTTAAAAAGGACAGGATAATAAACCCATCCGTTTGCTGCATGGTTAGCTTAATTAACATCCTTACTGCATTGTATCCTTTTATAGCTATGCCTAATATGTGACGGTTCCTGCTTTATTGTGGCCTTAATGTTTATATTGTTAATCTTTCTCACTTTAAAGCATGCAAAAAAGTGCCTGACTTTCATCTTGATTCAAGCACGCTACATCAAAGCGTGACATTTTACAGGGCCAATGTTACGCCTAGCCGTTTGGGGCGCGGTGCATGTTCAGGATGTTAGCAAAACTCCCAACACGCATTTCAAAATTTTCACACCAACCACAAGCACTAAAAGAGAAAATGAAGGAACTAAAAACATCATTCCAGACTCCGACGATGGCTGCAAGTCTTACAAGACATTATTCCTTGCACTCACAGGCAAAGCTAAACTTCAGTCCCCTAGGTGTCAAGAGTCCTGCTGGAAAAACAAAAAACTATTAATTAGCACCTAGTTAACACCTCAAACAGCAAACAAAGAAAGTTCCCACTAAATCAATCACTTCAACAAGAGCTACTGGTACTGAACATAAGAACATCCAAATTCTGCTGCTTAATGATATTTTATGGCTCTCAATGCCCAAACGTGGCTTCTTCTTTTGGATCTATTGTTGCTTTGCTACAGCTATTATTTTAAGGTAAATATTAATGTCAAGTATTTTTCTTTTCTTATTAAATATTGCGGACCTTCTCCAGAATAATTAAAATCTTGAGTTTTCCTTGGGTTCCCTACCCTCCCTTAGGGTGCAGGTTAAGCTAAAGGGGGTTCCTTGGGTTCCCTATGTTCCGTTAGCATGCGAGTTAAGCTAAAGGGGGTTCCTTGGGTTCCCTATGTTCCGTTAGCATGCGAGTTAAGCTAAAGGGGTCTCCTTGGGTTCCCTATGTTCCGTTAGCATGCGAGTTAAGCTAAAGGGGGCTCCTTGGGTTCCCTATGTTCCGTTAGCATGTGAGTTAAGCTAAAGGGGGCTCCTTGGGTTCCCTATCCTCCCGTAGGGTGCAAATTAAGCTAGATCGGTCACAGTCATCCCGTCAATAAGGTGGGAAGGAACATTTTTCTCCAACATTTAATATGCCACATTTTAACGCAAAAAAAGATGTGCTTTTGTTATAGGCCTATTTAAACCTCTGCAAAATCGGGCTTTTAACTGCATTTGTGTGTGTGGGGGGGGGGGGGAGTTCTGTGAATTATCACCAGACACATCCATCCTTTCATGTGAAATATTACACTAAAAGAAATCAAAAGTAATCATTTTTAGACGTCCCATAACAACACGCTTCCTTTAAGATGTTGACAAGGAAGATTCCTTTAAGATGTTGACAAGGAAGATATAAAGAACTATAGTTAAACGTAAAAAATCAATATAGTAATAAAAGCTGAGACAGTAACGTACAGTATGCTAACAGATAAGGGTAGATGAACACAGATCTGCGTGGACAACAGACAGGCTGAAAAACTTTAAATAGTCCAAAATGTCAGATGTTACATTATACAATTGACCCCACTATTATAAAATAGCTGTACAGCACACTGAAAACCAACACAGAGTACGTAAGTGCAGACCAGAATAGAAAATAAAACATGCAGAATGTATGGATGCGTTAAGTATGTGATATACAAGGAGTAAATAAAAATTAAGTAGGCAAAAAACAGCCATATAAAAACAGTGTCAGGAGATTTAATAACGGAAAATCTTGCTAACACTAGTATAAATTGCAGGGTTTCCTTTTAGGTCCTCTGTGAGCTTCCTTTAGCTAATTGGTCCCATGTGTGAGCACACCGGTGTCTCCCTGCCTTAGCATATTCTTCTTATACTAATTTCAACAGGCAAGGAATTCACATTTTTAGGATGACTAGAAAGGGGGGAAGCAGTCACGTTATGGCGCTGGCTATGGACATGTTCTTGATTATCAATAAGAATGTGCTCTATAAACAAGAAGTAGAACCCCTTCAGTAAACAGAGAGAACGACTTCATTTTGAATGTTTGAAAACCTGCCCCCCCCAATACAGGGCTGTTAGCAATTACCAGGTTGGGGGAGCAGGCCTTGCCGTCACTGGTTCATGGAATGTGGAACGCCCTTAGTCCGGTTTGGGGGGGTAACTTGGAGAGAAGCTGGATCTCCACACCTGACCGAGCTAAAGGGGAATCTACGACTTCATGCAGAATATTCCCAGGGCAGATGCGCTGCTCTGCAGATACCGTCTCCTGCGGGGCCTTCTGACGGCAAGTCAAGGCAGGCCTTGCAGATTCGTTTACGGCCTGCTTGAACGGCCAATCCCTCGCGCTGACAGCTACGCCACACAGACGACGGCTATGGACTTGCCGCTTCTTGCGGAATTAGTGGGAAGAGACCAAAAAAAAAAAAAAACCGACAACACGAGTCTAGACAGCTAGATTTCCTTTAGCTTTCCCGGGTTGCATGGTACAGATCAGGGAAACCCATATCTTTCCAAGATACTTCAATTAACATGAATGTACGTATGAAGAGCTCATATTTCTACAAACACACGCGTAGTCTTGTCTCCCACTGCGACCGTGAAGAGAGATCACGGCACTACCTGCACGTCCTCTCCTAGCATATCCAGGTCCTTGCCAAGCCTGCAGGGTCCATCCGGGGCTTCTGTGTTGATCTTCCCAGTAACCAGAACAGTTTTCTTCAGGAATCCTTCATCAGACCCCTAGAACAAAGTCAAAGCCATGATATAACATTAGGTCCCACAATGTCAACTATACTTAGAAGTCTAGAAACTAGTCGACTAGAGACCTGCAAAGGGAAGCTTTTAAATATAACCTTAATTAGTGTTTTGTTTTGATACTGAAATTTTTCTTGAAGGTAAAAAAGAAAACACAGGAATCCTTGCTCATTGAGCTGTATCATTCACATTTTTAACAAAAACCGTAATAACTTGGTCTCACACGCTGTAATGCTCATTCTTTATTCTCATCCTTTCTTTTAAAGCAGATATTATGATTTACTTTTACAGAACTTTATGAATCTTGGACGCTTTTATTAACAGCCACATAAAAGTTTTGTTCATTGATAAATAAATGGAACAGTGCAGTTAAAGTGTCTTATAGCAGAAGAAGTGTTTGTGGTTTTCTGAGCATCCCAGTCACTGACAGCAGAGCGACCTTCAAAGCAGCCGTCTGTTTCGCAGATATTCCCGGAGCAAAGCTGGTCACAGTCAGCGACTGGCGACAATATGGGATACAAATGTGTCTGGACGTGGGACGCCCCCAGGAGCAGGTGGCGAGGCTGAGACAGCCGGCATCAGAGGCGACTGCGGGCGCTTACGTTGAGGCTGCCCCAGGACCACCCGTCATCTAGCGAGCGCGCGTGCTGGAGGAAGAGCTCGCAACACCGCAAGAAGGCGTCCTCGTCCAGGCCGCCCAGCCCCACGTCCCAAGCTCCAGACATCTAACAAGAAGGAGATAACATGTGTTAGGCAGTGGCTTCAGAACGTGACTCCTGGTCCATAAGGTGCGCTCCTGCCCTCCCTCCTTCCTATATATCACAACACTGCAGCATTTACTTAACATGCTAGTCAAACGTCTGGTTTCTCAGCTGCTTCTTCTCAGCGTCCCCCTGCTGGAAACCTTGGCGTGACATTCCTGTTCAGTCCCTGTGCTGCTGATTACCATTCACATCACATACAGCTGCTCCAATCGGATGCCTCATTTGCTAAAACAGAATGAATTTAGAGGACTTTTAAACATCCAGTGGTCGGTGTGCTTTTATGCAGTTTAAAACAAAAATAAATCTAATGGATATTGATGGCTGAGCAGGTATCACTGACATGCAAAAGCATGCATTTAGGCTAACTGTTGTTTCCATAAAAACCCACAGCGTGTGTGTGTGTGTGTGTGTGTGTGTGTGTGTGTGTGTGTGTGTGTGTGTGTGTGTGTGTGTGTGTGCGCGCGCGCG
>JAODJW010000117.1:28036462-28059317 GCA_026777045.1 Hyperopisus bebe | reverse complement strand
GTCACAAAGTGAAGTAGTAATAAAAAAAAAAATCATCAAGTTAAATGCAAGGCTGACAACCCCCTCTCTGAATCTTGGATGTCAGGGGGCCACTGACGTCAATAATACTCTACATTTGTTTAACCTGACTAAACTGGAAAACACGCAAGTCTGGTTTTAATAATCAGTAAACGGTAAATAAATCCGTTTTTTTCCATAAGGCAGCATAATACCAGCAGGAGGTAGATAAAGTAAAATTAATGAAACAATAGCTGAATGAATACACTTTCCCTCCGCAGCCGTGCATTCAAGGAACATGTAATACCCACTTAACCCACGGTTATTACACATTTGGCTTACACGACTGTACATAAAGACAGCAGGCAATTTCAGAACTAACGACTGGCTTATGGTCTTAGCAATAGAGAATTAAAGGCGGTGGCTTGGGTCATATATAACTGAAACATTTTATTGTAGTAGGCGTTACCCAATTCTTGATACCGTCCAGACATTACACTTAGGTATACGGTATTTCAACTGCATTTTAAAAAGCAATACTATTCTAGTATTCTGAATTACAGTTTCACCAAAAGGAAATACCGTTGTATGCTGTGCTGCCATTATACCACCCTAACCTAAATAGTGGTTCCAGTAATAAATACATTTTGGTTCGTAATCATGAAAATAAATGTGTAAATGAAGTTGCCATACATTAACCTTTACACACTTGATTAAAATGCGAGTGCAGGAATCCACAGGTAGAACCATAATTCAAATGCCTTATCCCCAGCTCTTTAAAATTTAGAACCTTTTCTAGTTTGGAAACGGTTCTCAGTATCCAACCCTACACACAAATCCCTCCTGGTGTTTCACATGACATACAATGATAGTCCAAAAAAAAAAAGTTATGAAATGACTTTATGAGTTATGAAATTTCGGTTGCACTGTCTCCAAAAATTGTCAACAAAATGCAAGTAAAAGTTCACAGTCCGGAGCCCTGTTCTATATTTAAAATGTTATGTTACATTCTACCATTTTTAAAAGGAATGTTGTTTAGATACGCCTTTTTCGCTTAACTTGGGAAATAAGCAACTTTTATAAATCTAAATCCATCAGAATCTCTGAGCTTAATAAACACTGACCGACCCAAGATGTTCCCCATAAGTACAGAGAGCTGGTGGTACTGGGTGAGGGGCGTTTTTCTATCCTTTCATAAAGTGGAAAATAATGAAGCATACGGATCATGTTAGGGGACTGAGGCTGGCTAAATCAGAGACCTTTCAACTTTCATCTTGACTACACTCTGGGTTATATTATCCTGAAGGAAGTGGGTAGCAGCCAAAGGCTCTGTTCCTCCCTGCAACGTTCTTATCAATAGAGAGGCGGATTTTGAATGGACAAAAAGGACAAACACTGGGCACCAACGGAGAATGCCATTCCCATAAACTCTCTGAGGTTCTGTAACCATTCACCAAGTATTCCAAAATGATAAATCTCTGAGCAGAAGAACCCCACAGAAATCCTGAAGCATGCTCTTTGTGTTGGCGGGTGGTGAGTTTGGACTTTGCTCTGCTGGCTTCCAGGTCCTGGGGCATGTTGCCAATACCCATCAAATTCCACACCATGACACGGTGGTATTGCAGAAGAAAATGGAATGCATCTGATCTCAAAGTAGTTTAAAATCAAGGAACCCAAAACACAAAATCTGTTACATAAATACTGAAATACAAGACTGCAGTAGTGCAATAGAGATGCACAAAAAGGCAAGATATAAAGAGCATCTAGGCTACAAAGAATGTGAGAGGGATGGATCAGGTCTTAAAACCAAATTGTTTTTATTGCCATTATAGCGCATCAAGGGATTCAATTACTGTCACACAATGGTGTTGAATGATATTCGATTTCTGCTGACAACATGCAATTTGAGTGCATCATTCATCAGCTGCGATTTGTTATGTACTCATCAGGACTTTGTAAAGACTGGGTAAAGATCCAAATATCTATAAACAAAAACCATAAAAATCACACAATGTGGTGTATGTCTCACCACACTTCCGGATCTGTTTAAGTTGGTCCATCACATCACTTAACTAAGAAGAAATACTATAGTTTTTTGTTTTTTTGTTTTTTGTTTTTTAAAAAAGAATCGGTTGCTGTAGTTTTTCCTCTTTGTAGTTGTTCCCAGTTGAACCAAAACCCAATTGCCACCATCTACTAGAACAATACTTACAACATGTAAGCCTACTACATTGACTCTGTTTAACTGTTCCTTTAACTTTGCAGGACTGACATAGTATTCAAAGTATGAAACACATTAAAACAGCAAGAACAATACATAAATCAATATTTCAAATAAATTCAACCAATAATGTGAGGTTAGTCATATGTAACTCTAAGCTATGTCCCCTTTAGCGTCTTGGGAGTAGCCTAGCATGTCTCTGCCATTACTTTGACTTAAATTATTTTGCTTAACTTTACTTCCTACTAAGACTGCCCATCACTTAGCTGAATCATCTTACATAATACGGTACACAATAATCATAAATATTAGTTTTGTGAAAATATTGCACGTGTTGATTCATTATAGGGCTGAATGATAATGGGAAAAAAGGTCACATTACGATATAAAAAATTTGTCGAAGGGAGTGGAACGATATCGATATGACAAGTGCTCGGGGAAAGTTTGATGGAAAACGACGCCACAGCAAACATGCAGGCACAGAGACGATGGAGTACCAGGGCAGACAGAGCCGAAAGAACACAAAGGGGGAACTGAGCGATTTACTGAACAAATTAGTCAACAGTCAACAGGACAACTCACCAGGAGAGCAGGTAAGTCCAAAGCATCCCATCTAATAAGGGTAATCCAGCAAAATCCAAAACGAAAGTCCTCAGTAAAATTCAGTCCACAAGAAATCCAGACCGTAATAATCCAGAGAATTCAGAAATGCTAAGAACGTGAGCAGTGGCATTTTGTCGGTGCTGACTAAAATAACGTGACCTACCACCAATCAGTGTTTTGAGAATGGACAACCTATGCAACCTCTCTTATTTCGAGATGCTAAGTCATTATTTCAAAATACTAAGTCATTATTTTGAGAAAGTTTCTCATTATTTCCAAAGTTTCACTGAGATAAAGTTATTTTGAGATGCCAAGTCATAATTTTAAGGTTGCAAGTCATTATTTCAAGATACTAAGTCATTATTTTGAGACAGCAAGTTGTTATTTCTAGATAGCAAGCCATTATTGAGAACATTTCTCATTATAATGACTTTCATCACATTGGCAGAAATGGCTTTCCATATTAATCTCTGCTGAAAACTTATGCCAACTAAAACTGGTAATACTACGAATATATTTTACCACTGGAATCATCTCCATATGGTAGAATACTCAGGATGCAAACTCATACAGCTCACAGATACCAGCAATTAGTGTTGAAACTTTTAGTCGCTTCCCATTTTGGTTCAAAACGGCATACAACACTTTAACTTTTCAATGAGATATGTCAAACCCGCCCCCTGGAACGAGCAGCAAGGCATTCAGAGAAAAAAAAGCCAGGAATAAAGCATTCTCTGAGTGTATTACTAGTGCGACAACAAAACATATCATTGTATGATTTATTAACATTATATTTCAGTTTACAATCGATGTAATATGTCGTTTTCTTCCGATTAAGGGGAATCAGCCTAAGGGAATTTAAAGCATAAATAGAATCTCAAAATAAAAATAATTCAAAAGAATAACTGAAGTATAATATCGTGATAATTATCAACATCAACTGATTTGGGAAAAAATCATTGCGATAAAATATTCTGCCATATCTACCAACCCTATAGCCAAATAAAGTTTATCAGGCAATAGCCTGTCAAATAATTTTGTGGCGTAGCCGTGAGTTTGGCCAACAGACATAAAGCAGTGCGGAGAAATTGAATACTCAGTATCGTCTCTGCAGGATCCAAAATATTTCCTTCGCAGTGGAAGTTGAATGTCTTTTAGTGACCAATTATTTGTTGCTTTTCTCTTCCTCACTCATTTTGTCAAAATTTCGCACAAATGCACCACACTGTGTCCAACAGCATGGAGTAAAATATGACTTGATTGAGAGCATATGCAGATCTCACACAAAAACAATGATGATAAACTTTAGACTCATTTTTTTAGAATATCTAGATTTGTTGAATGGACTTTCATTAAAATTGCAAAGCTTGCTAGATTTTGTTTCCTAGGACAGAGAAAAATGTTCTTATGATAACTTCTTGATGGTCTTAACCCAACTGACTATTGCGGCCATGTAACAACTGCATGTGGATAATATGCAATGTCAATATTAATATTGCATATGATGAAGGCGATGGCTGGATTGTGGACTGGGCCAATGCCCGTGGCCCTCAGGCAGCAAGGGGCCCCATAGCGCTAGTACCCGTGAGGTTCCAACGTTCATAGCACAAGCTAAACGGCTCTGCTCATACACAACACGAGCTGACCATCGGGGCCCTTTGTGTACAGAACAAGAACTGACCACCAGAAGCACTCAGGGACTTCTCCACGTACAACACAAGATGACCCCATCACCAGCCCACCCCTTTGCTCTGAACAATGAGTGCAGACCACCAGGAAAGTTCTGAGCAAAGTATCCTCCTCAGCGTGCACAGCGGTACAAGCTTAACATCACTGAAATGACTCAACATTTTCATGCTGTGCTGCCATAGTATCATTGTTAATTTTACTAAAAGCATGTTTTGGATTAACGATCGACACGCCTTTGAAATACTTCGGAAAGCATATCACGCAAACTTTGACCTCATGCGCAGGATCAGTCACATACAATTCAGTTCAGCTTGTAGGTCAACTAAGGCTGGGTGACCGGCAATTTGTCGAGTTATCAGGATATGCAATCTGAACGATTAGAAGATGGGGAACTTCAATAAACTGTCAATATTGAACATTGTGGATAAACAAGGTAAAAACAGATCAGGGGTGTGTGGTTTAAACTCCGACATGCAACACACTGGTGCTGTGTACTATAAACTCTGCTGAAAACTTGTGCCAACTAAAACTGGAAATGCTGCCGTAGTTTCATTGTTAATCCAAAACATGCTTTTAGCAAAATTACCTCACTGTGTCAGTTAAAAATAATGGCCAATAGAGCTACGCTACAATGCCTCTGTAACCCCTCAGATGATGTTAACTCATTCTATACTTGACAAGCCACACAATAGCAAGCAAGGTATAACTTAAGGCCTCAGTAAGGTGGCAGGATCCAGACCTTGTACTAGACCTTCGTCATGGACCCCCCCCCCTCCTAAAGGCAGGTGGTCTGGGGCCTTACAGGACCACGATCTGGCCCAGTTGCAGGCCAGTGGTACAGTACTTGTGTAACAGTAATGGTGAACTGCTTAATCACCACTCAAAGATGGCTTACTTCTGACCTGTGCTATATTTTTTCACCTCCTAGCTTGCTTAATTGCCATGCCAATCTGCAATCATTAACAGGCCAAGGATTTCTAAATGAACAATAAACTTACAGAAGGATGCCGTAAACCTTACTGTGGGCTTCAATCATTTGGAGACAGTTTTGTTCCAAGACATCAGACACTGACCAGATGGCTGTACACACACACACACACACACACACACACACACACACACACACAAACTATACAGAGACTGTTGCAGCAAAGGATAGTAACACATCTAATCTCTTCCATCTCCTGAGGCAATACCACAGAGAAGGGAGTGGAACACAATATTCTGTTAAAGGACTGCAGAAAAGAAAAACAAAAAAAAATCAGGTGTAGATGAAAGACCATAACAAACAGCTAAACAATAACAGGAAAACACATCATTTCCAGTTCCACACCTCAGAATACAAAGAGCAGATGATGCTGACATCACAAACGAAATCCACAGAGAGAGAAATAAAATGCAGAAAGTGTATGAAGATGTTGGTGCCAACGTATTTTCAAGAGAAAAATTACTCGGTACTTCAGTGTATACAATGATCCTGACCAGAATAAACTGATGGATGGACGGACGGATGGATGGATATATGCATCTCTAGCAGAAACGCTGTAGGACTGGAGCCAACATTATTATGCAATGCAATGCAATTTTATTTATATAGCGCATTATCACAACATTACATTGTCTCAATGCGCTTTACATTTCTGCCACGTAAAGACCCCCCAGTGAGTAAGCCAAAGGCTGACTTGTATTACACACAAGTCAGTATTAGTGAAGAGTCTGCTTATCACCTGCGGCATCTCCGCATATGGATAGTGTTGAACGTTAGCTACTATTTATCTATAGCAAATAGCATATGCTATAGGATATGTGGGTAACCAACAAACAATTCTACCACATCTACCTAATAAACTCTCCTAACACAATCACACTCATACTATAATCATACTGTTAAAAAACACATTATACAGAGACTGTTGCAACTCAACTAAAACAGGGAATGGAAATATTGTATTACTGTATGTCTCACAAAAATTCAAGTGAGTTTTTGAGTTCATTTACTAAGGTGCTTTTGTCAAGAACCGACAATGCACATTAAATAAATTCAAAAGAGTTCTTTTTTCCCTTATAAAGTGACTTGTTTTATATTAAGATTGAGTTTCTGCAGTTCGAGTTCGACAATGAATATAGTAATCAAGTACTAAAGGCCTTTTAAAACCAATGGATCTAAAAATTATGCTGACCCATGCTGAGAATTTTAGCTCTGTATTAAACTGGTATCGGGAAAAAAAATTTAATTGATCAATTCGGCGATTTATTTTTTATTTTTTGGTCAGTTAATCTACTAATTTGTTGAATAACCCAATAACCTAATAAAACAAAACCGATTACTCCATTAAAAAAAAAAAAAAAAAAAACTAAAATGCCAAGAAGCGTTAAACACCATTAGAATGTCAACATTTTATTATCTAATAAAGTGCAACAAGGTATCCAAACTAAAAATATCATTCCAAATTAAAATGATCAATTCCAGTTCAGGAATAAAGGACTCAAAGCAAAAACAATGCAGTTAAGGCAGCACTGAAAATACAAAAGATTTGTGCAGCTCCAGTGCTGACATCCAACAGTCATATCAAATTTCAAGTTCAAGTAACAATGGAGACACACTAGTTTGAATCTGATTTTAATAACATACAAATAATGTGTTTAGAAATTCAACATTAGTGCAAAGTATATGCAACACTTGAACACGGCTTACAATATATCTGTATCACCTGATATTAGTTTAAAAAAAAATAAAAATCAGCACCAGTTCAACATGTCAATCTTAACCAATATTGCCAGCAGATATTTAAATTTAGTCAGTTTTCAAAGTCAGCAGCACCAGAACTAAAGACACAATTACTAAAATATTGGCGATGACTGCATGGGACCATCAGCAATTTTCCGTTTTGGAGGATGAGGAAGTCAAGTGGAATATGGTCACACTGACCATGTTCTGTATGCTGCATACGGTGATGCAAAATAACATTCCCTGAACTACAATGCCACATATATACATGAAGTACAGGGATAGACGGGGTGGGGAGACACGCTAACAACATTCACACACAACGTACAAGTAAAGACTGATGGAATGTTTCAGATGGGTAACGATGGAGCAGCAGAGTCGTATGCAGGAGCAATAAATAAATAAATAAAATACAGGTAAAAGATAAATACAGGAAATGGTGCAATGACTGTGCAAACAGCAATAAAACACTGGCCAACGACATGTTTATAATTCATTATTAAATCACGCCCGCAGATCGATCTTCCGTTTTCCACATAATACAAAATGATGTAACATTATTCCACTAATCTGCACTGCCAAGAACCCATCCCAAGCCGGGTAAATAGCTGAGGGGTTTGCTGGTTATCGGTAAGGGTATCAGCAAAATTAGACAAAAATATTACTGTAAGCATCAGTCAAAATTTCCACTACCGTATTTTTTCCCCCTTAAAATATTCCCAGACGTTCGATGTCTGTGGTCTTTTAAATAATCTT
Organism: Hyperopisus bebe; assembly: GCA_026777045.1. Taxonomy (NCBI): domain Eukaryota; kingdom Metazoa; phylum Chordata; class Actinopteri; order Osteoglossiformes; family Mormyridae; genus Hyperopisus; species Hyperopisus bebe. The sequence goes on along the minus strand of JAODJW010000117.1, from coordinate 28,051,323 downwards.
TCCCTCTTCAAAGTCCACGGCAACACAAACATATACAATGCTAAACAAACATATTTGCCTAATGAATTACATCAACACACCATCCCATTATTAATATCTTCTTTTAGAGCCTTACAAAATTCCATAACACCAAACATTACATTGCCATTCATTTGTTTGGGCCTAGTGTTTCATAGAAAGATACTTGAATATACATCATGCTCAAAATCATGTTACCAGTTCTAAACATTTGTACTTTTATTTTTGAATGGAAAGGTCTGCGATGTTTTTCATTTTTCAGATGCTTTTGGCCAAAGCAACGAGGATCAGACAGCAGGGTCAGTGTCCATGGAGCAGTTGGAGGTTAAGGCCCTTGTTCAGGGGTTCAACAGTGAAGTCAATTTGCTGGCCACAGAGTTTGAACTGGCGACCTTCTAATCACTGGTATAAACCCTCAGATCAAAAAAGCTTTTCCTAAAGAATCTGTTTCAAAAACGTTAAAAAATGGACTTATTACAATAAATTATATGCATTAAAGGACACATTACATTCCAAGTGCAATTAAATTAACACAATTCACTATATACAAATGCATGACATAGTACCCCACTTGTAGATTTGCCCAATATTGTGTGTCTATTAGCCTGATCCTCCAGTTTGCTCCCACAAGCTAAAGACATCTTTAAGGCTAATTGTCATCACTAAGCCTCACAGTGCGATAGACTGCTATACCATCCAGGGTGAGGCACAGTCTTCTGCTCTATACTGCCGATAGACTGCTATACCATCCAGGGTGAGGCACAGTCTTCTGCTCTATACTGCCGATAGACTGCTATACCATCCAGGGTGAGGCACAGCCTTCTGCTCTATACTGCCTGGGACCAGCTTCTGGCCCCATGACAACGTCCAAGATATGCCGTCACAGCGAGTCATTAACAACTCTTTTTGCTAATAAATATAGTTATATGAACAGAGATGGACACTGAACTGCTGAAAACATTAACTAAATAATAAAATACACATTTTTAATGAACACGTTACAGATAAAAATTAGTCAAAAACCACAACGTATGTATATAAAAAAACAATGCTACGCAACTAAACTGAAAATGCAATCTGTTTTCTGATATAATCATTTAGAAATGCTAAAGTGCACTAAACACTATTCAAGACAGCCTTCAGAAAACATCCTTGATGTATCAATTAATTCATTATGTCAGTGACCTTCATGTGCTACTATGCATGCTGCGGCTACATAAGGAGGCCATTTACTGGATAATTTCCTCTTAATTTAAAACTGTCAAAAATGTAATCGGACACAAAAATGTTAATATTTAAATGGGGGATCTGTTTTGGTATGTTGAGAAATCTTCCTTTTATATGGTCTTTAAATACAATACACGTAACATTTAAGATTACAATAGCGAATTCAAATATATGCATTTCTAAAAATGTATGGAATAAGACGTCAGGTACATAGCATTAGTCTGACATTGGAGACAAATTGACGATGTCTTATGTCCTGGGTCTCTAGTGTAAAAGATTATGTATTAAAAGTCTCACCCTGAGAGTTGATGCTTCAACTGTCCTCCTTTCCATCCACTACCACCCTCCATTTTTAATAACTACTTATTCACTTAGCATTTTTTGATATAGAGCCCTGATTGTTATGCAGCACGCCAAAATCACAAACGCAGTAGGCATGTATTAAAATTTCCTATGAAAGCAAATTAACGCATCAGACTGGGAATTAATTTAATATCAGGAAATACTTCTCCCTGGCGTCCATGTCCAAATATACTTTTCACTTGTGGCATCTTCCCATTTGGATATAGTGTTAATCACTAGCTGCACAACTTCAGATGCAGCTGTAATGTCTGATCTGCTTATGAAATCCAAGAAACGTCCATGTACAATTAAGCATTGAAATCATCCAGAGTAAAGTGGAATTTAACGTATGTACTCCTTTTTTTTGGATGAGATTTGACCTTGCAGGCTGCGCCTGCCTTCCCGAAAAGGCCCCCTAACGCATTTCCTCACTCCCCATCCGAAACGGCACCGGCTCCCGAAACAGTATCTGCTGGCGGTGATGACACGTGTATCAAAACGTCCAGTCCTCAGTACCAGAGAATACTGCTCTGTCCTTTAACCTACCAACCAAAAGCTCAAAATAAAACCACGCAGGAACTGTCACTTAATAAAGGACCCACGAATACGACACGTGTTCTGATATTTATCACATATTCTTATGATGCATTTTTACAAACAATGTTTACGTTTTGCATAGAGTGGATCGCATTCCGCGTTCCCTTAATTGATTATTTTACAGGCAATATACGGGAATGTACGCTGTAACAACGCTGTTAAACGCCCAACATTCAAGTTGATAAAACGCGCCGAACAAAACTCTTGTTTCTTACCGGAGTACTTCCGGGATACCAACAGCGGAGGGGAGATACAGGAACAGCAAATGTTATTCAGTACATGCGGTTTCAAGTCGCCCTTAAAGGAGAATTACTGTAGACCCGGCGAGGTCTTTCCATCATACGTGAAATCGGTAGGGGAGAGCAGTTTGTCACGGTGCACCTTACGCCTTTTATTTATGTTTTTCTCGAATGATACTTTTCTACCATTAAAAGCCAGCTCTTAGCGATCGTTACTCGCTACCTGGCCCAGTAATACGAGCATGTCATCACGTTTCATCTCCAGCAAAACCGGTTTATTTACCGCGGCGGCACCCGTCCCCCGCGCAATGGGACTCTCCAAAATTTATTCCCGGGAAGACTGACGTGCAGGGTCAAGAAACAGCTGTTGAAGTTAATGTTCCTCCCTCCCGCTCCGCCTGAAAGCGGTGCCCAGACAGTGCGAAATGGTTAGTTATATAATGCGATGTGTTTTCGGTGTTATTGGGCAATTGTTGATGGTGGTGACATGGGTGCCGTCACAGAACACAGAGGAAATTATGTTGTAGGTTCAAACTGTTGTGTTGAACCTGCTACAATATAGTGACACCTAAAATGTCCAACCGGCTATGGCTGCTTTAGAACTAAAGGACTGAAAAGGTTTCAGTCTTTTTATTACCTTGGTTTTGGGTGAAATGTTTGTGGTATGTTATTTATACATAAGCTCTTTTAGTCTTTGGAGAGACCAGGTGTGCGGGTTACCTCTCGTTTTTTTTCCTCACGACCATTAGAGAAAATGTATTAATAACCAATTCCTCTGACATTGGCTCTAGTATTTAGGCCTCATTGTCTTCGCATGTTGAACGAGGACTTAAAACGAGTTTTGTTATTTTTAATAGCTTCTATCTAATGTGTTTACCAAAGTTCATATTGTAGGCAGCACTTACTGGACATGGTTAACCTACAGGAATCAGTACTATGAGCATCTGAATTTTAGGATCCATTCCAAGTACATTTACATACCTGAAAATTAAAAACAGACAATTGCCATTGAAAAAAAAACATTTGAAAATTTGTATGCATGGTAGTCCGTTTTAGTAGTCAGTAACAAAACTGTAAAATATATATTTCAAAGCATCTATCTTTTAATAGCCTATTCTGGTCAAGGACGAGGAGGGTGGAGATTGTCCAGGATGGCAAAGGGCAAAATACATATTTTTGATGTATAATATTCTGGGAGTACATCCCTTTTCTGATATTATTTCGGGATATGACATTTAAGTTTAAATTTTCCAGTTGTTTTTGTAGTTTTCTTTAGACAGTGTTTTACCTAAAGTCGCACTAAATTAGAGAATTTAGCCCTCTGAAAAAGGTTGGATGCTTCAGAATATGGAAGACCATACATGTGAAAGTGTCATGCATTCTGACTACATCAAGAAAGAGTTCCATGTCAGCTAACCTGAAAAGTCCATTTGGATTTTGTGGACTATGTATTGAGTATGTAATGTGTGCCAACTGATGAGTGAGGTTTTATGAGTGGTTTAAAAGATGATTGAAGATGATTTAAAGCATATTAGCTTCAGTTGAGCAAATGTACTAATATACATGAATAGTGGCTTTCCTCCATATATAAGATACATTTATATAACTTTCTGACTTTTTTACAGGTCTTATGCTAAGGGAGGAAGGTCCATAATGAATCCTCATGAGTTAATATTTAGAATTTTTTTCTGTTTACTTCAAACTGAACAGAATGATAACAATAGACCACAACTCTTGGTTATAGATTTTTGCTGTCAATGAGAGTCTTTTCACAAAAATAAGATAGTAGATGTAGAGTAATGGCTGTTGTTCAGTTATTTAAAGGTCATTTTGGATGAAAAGCTTTCCTACAAACGTTTCTATGAAACTGCACCTGGTTCAGTGTTCACTTCTGAAAGAGTGAATGGAGTTTAAGCTGTGTGCCAACATTTTGAAATACGCATTTATAGTGTGATAAAGAAAGGATCTGCCAGGTATTGTTACAGTGCTATCCTTACTATAGTAAACTTTATCTAAGGGCTTGTGAATGAAGAGTATGTTCATTTAAAAGTCCAAAGTTAATTCCAGAGTCAAATGCAAAGTATTTAACAGACTATCTAATCTATGTTAAATCACAACATGATTGTTGGTAATTGATTCAGTGTGGGTATTACATAGTCACATTTTTTTTAAGGTTATTTTTCTAATTTTTTCCTAATAAAAAATAAGCAATATGCATTTCAGTTAAGCACTGAGCATTGTTGGTCAGTTGCAATATAGCCTAAGAATACTCTCAAGTCGTAACGAGTAACAAAAGAACATTAAAACACTGTTTATTTTCTGCTTGGCATTTGTGATCCTCAGGAGCTTCAAATGCTGAAGAATAATTTCTATTCTATTTTTAAATAGGAATTTTAAATAATTGGGACTCTTCTGAGCATCTAGACATCCTTAATTAGGTGTCCTGAGGATTTAGATTGCACTCGGACATTTGCTTGATGGAATCAGAAGTTAAGCTACGCATATACTCAACCAAAGACTGTACATACAGTGGTATAATGTGCATATGTTACAAACACACCTCCATTTTGGATTGATAAAATTAGGTAAAATTATATCATGAATTGACTTCTGAGTAATCCATCTATTCTTCTTCTAAATGCTTGCCCTGATTGGGGTAGCAAGGAACTTAATTATGATTTTATTTAATTTTTAACTTGATTTTTGAAAAATTACACCTGTCAACATCGTAAAGAACACTTCGCGATGGTTTAAACTCTGCCATATTTATATTTATATTCATGCACTTAATAGTGCGGAATGCTTCACATAGGTGTACAGTAGGCCTGTAGCTGGGGGGGGGTCTGGCAACCATTCCAATAGGTCTGTCTAGGGTCTTGCCAGTCAGGGGAGGGAAATTCAAACTCGTAATTTTACTGCCTGACTACATGTCTGCTGTGCAGATTTCCCACCTCCCATCTCAGGCATATCGATTTCTAAGAATCAGATAACTGGCAGGTGGGAGGGGGCCTGGCTAGGCTTGCATGGATTTACCGTGGTATTTGGTAGATGGTACGATGGTATGAGTAATTAGAAAGCTCCAGCCTAAGGCTCACCTGGGGAGAGGGCAGTGCTGGGGTGTAGGCAGTTGAATTTTCCGACCAGCAAGTTTTGTCAACTGGGGGGGGGGGCTGACGGTCAGATTTATCGGCTGGGTTAGGTGGGGTTGTGATGGTAAAACGACTTGCCAACTAATTTCACTTGAATAGCAGATCCGTAGATTTCCAGGACATTGCACATTTCTTAGGGATGACTTTCAGGAAAGCTGGGATGTCAGAGTGTACAGAAATAACACCATTTCAAAATCTCATTTGAAGATTTCAGTGCCATATTAATGAACAAAGTAGCTTTGTAATGAGTAAACTGCAGGGGAAAAACCATTTATTTTAGAATTACTAGGTACAGTATATAAAGGAGGGTTCTCTACAAGTTACCTTATTCCAGGTTTAAAATGAACTCCTATATTTGCAGTAGCTTTTAGATACTCATCTGATGTTTTTACAAATGAGATTTACTTTATATTTGCTCATTTATGTAGCCAGCTATTTTACTAGAACTATTTGGATAAAGTATTTTGCTCAAGAGTACTACAAAAGGGCTTCTCCAGGGAATTGAACTAGCAACCTCTTTTGTAACAGTTTTATAAGTGAGACATCTGTATTAGCTGTAGTCAGTTATGTTTAGAATCAACTCTTATTACCCCGCATGAGAGATCTCAATACCCTCCGCTGACACTCTCATGCTGGCTAGACATTGATTGAACTAACTATGCTATTTGAGCTTTGAGTTGATTCCACAACCCCCGCCAAGCTCAGACACTATAGTCTGTTCATTGTCTCCTAAAACAATCACTACATATGCTACTGTATTAATTTCAAATTCAGTGTTGAAATCAACAATAACCTTGCCACTTGAACAACAGCTGTTGTTCTTTGAAACCACATGAAAAGCAATCAAACTGCTGTATATGAGATTTATTTATGACACTCTTCACTAGCATAGAGAAATAAAGTCGAATCAGTTTTACACAGAAATTGGACTGCAATTTTCTTTTCAGTGTATTCATGACAGGGACATATAGTCAGTGAAACCAGAAACATGTCACTACTTGAAAAACAAACAAAACACACTGAAAGATAAAAACAAATGCAGTATTGTCTCACAACAATTAAGTTCTGTAACCAAGCCTTACATCAGTTGCATGCAAAAATATATTGCAGCAACGAATGACTACTTAAAGCGACAGCACTGAAATATGATACCAAAAGAAGAACTGTAGAATTTAAATGTTTGTTTCCCAGTGGTCAAGATATGTTAATGATCTGAATTACATAGTAAACTTACATTTGACAGAGATCTATGATAATATTATTTACATGACAGAAAGTGGCCTGTACAGCAAGTGATAGTGACCAACAATACAGTAATGATCAGAATATCAACACCTGAGTGTATTTAGCAGTGATTGTTTACTTGGGAACTCAACTAGATCCATTAGGGTTTGATTTATTCAGTTATAAAAATGATAATTGTTCATAGTTTTGCAGGTAGGAGTATCGTGAAGTAAAGCTTTGTCAGGCTGGCACATAAGGCAGTGTTTTCATCCTGATGTACTGCCGCTTTGTGACATAGGTCCCACTTTGAAATCGCTACTCATTTTGTTGTGGCAGGTCACCTCCGTTGCACTGAGCTGGAGCACTAGAGAGTGAGAGAGGCACTATAAGAAACTGCTTGCTTGCTGGCTCTCTCTCTCTCTCTCTCTCTCTCTGTAGGCTACAGCCACTGTTTCTCTAATAGTTGTCTTTGTCACCATGGTGTAATTTAGAGGGAGATGTTGTGAAAAATAGAGTTGTTAAAATCTTTGTAGATGTGCAATATGTAAATATGTATTTCATAGTTTGATTTTTCACTGGTTTATTTCTGACTTGGCATTGTGGCCAGTTGCCTTCACCAGTGTCTAAGTCTTAAAGATCCACTTGCTTGCTATATATACTTGCTTGCCGAACTTCCTCATAGTGGAAGGAAAGAGAAGGGGAGGGGATATTGTAAGATATATCAAACTTTCATAGGTCTTTGTCAGTTCAAAATGAAGACCAAGAACCCTCGGTGTATTACGAAGATAGCATGTTGTGCACTTATAATTGTTAAATGACTTACTACCTGAGTTCTGTATCACCGGATGCTGAAGAATAAAACACTGCGTAATTAATATGTTTAGTTATATTACTACAAAACTGGTCCTGACCTTAACTCCCGAGATGTGTCTGCACCCCCACGACCCTGAATAGGACAAGCAGGTGCAGAAGATGGATGGACAGACGGATGGACAGACAGACGGACTACAAAACTGGATTATTTGCTAACCCCAAGAGCAACACCAGTACACTAAGTCTATAACAATGAGAAAATCTAATAAAAAGAGTAAAGGCACTGTCCCTGTTAAATGTTAATTTATTTTAATCATTTAACTGAAACAGATTTCGTGAATTTTTAGCTTTGAGGACTTAAGAGCTCATATAGTGCAGTGTCAGTGATTAAGTCTTATCTCACAGACATTCCAGACCTGAATGTTCTTGGATATCAACACTTGTCAACCCGTCCATTCTAGCCTATGAATGTACTGCCATACTTGTTGCCATACTTGCTAGGTGTGTCACCCTGAATTAGGGCTTCTGCTAGGTGAATAAGATGCTAATGTAAATGTACATACCTCCTGGCTCTAGGCCCTGTGTGAACTATGGAGATGTGTCACACAGAAGTGTGTGTGTCATTTCACAAATGAGATGGATGTAACTGTGCATGTTTGCCCCAGTTTGATCAATGAAGACATGCCACGGTTTGGCAGAGAGAGCGACAGTTACACTGGGGATTACATTAACCCCACACTATGAGAGGACGTCAGCCTTGACTGATTGCAGCTGCCTCTTCAAGATGGAGGAAAATAACCGGATCTGTCTAAAAGTCCCTAGTGGTCTCAGGATAACAAGTGATCCTCTGCCATGCTTTTCCAGAATGTACATTCTGAAACTGTGGGAATGTAAATCAAACAGATTTAAGAATAAAATGTATTATTATATCTTGTTCAGAATTATATTCCAATAGAGAATAGCTGAGTGATACATTATGTTAATCCCATTTTAGTGTACATTATAAGTTACGAAGTATTGTGTTTGTTAACCCATTGTTGATGGGCTATTCAGATAAGGTGTTTATGTTTACAATAATCGTGATTATAGTTGGACAGCTGGAATCCCCCCCTGATATGCTTAATTCCTAGATGATACCCCCTTTTCTACAACAGTGTCATAGTTGGGAAGTGGGCTTTTTCAGGACATTAAATAAACGAAGAAAACAAGAAATATTTTTGGGTGTATTCCCAGAGCTCTTGTCTGATTGACAAACACAATGACAGGAAGTGCTGCTTCACACACCAAGCTATTGACTTTGGAATGGCTCAAGCACTGGGGGAGAGGGACTATACTCATACCCCTGTATGTGGTCTTGCGTATATTATTACAATGGCATATTACTCTATAATTAAGATTATTGCTATACAGAAAAGATTGCAAGGTAGAATACGATTTGGGAAGGAGCCCATTATCTCTGAGTACTCACACACTAATGCAAACTAGAGTCACAAACTTTCTGAGATGATGTCTTTGTGCTGCCAGAGAAAACATTCACACTGAGTGGAGTTTGAGCTGAGGGTGAATTTGAACCCACAACCCAGGAACTCTGCAGATACAGGGCTAAGGCACCAACTGGCAGAGTGACAGAACCACAGTCTTTCTCTATGTTTGGTTGCTTCCCTCCAGCCTAATTGTCAACCGTCATCCTGAGGATGGTTTTAACTGGGAAGCCTGAGAAATCTGCCCGATGCAGAATGCATAACGCACAACTTACTACTGTGACATATTTACAGTTATAAACACTTCATATGTGCACTGTACCAAATTCCATTGACATTTTACCTGATTTTCAGGTGTTTAAAAAAGGTTGAAACCGACCACAGTATTCAGCCCTGCTATAACGTTAAGGGAGTTTATAATGAGGATTGCATGGACTCTGCCCCCACAATGTCCAGCACATGCAACACCACATTGAAAAAGAGTAATTGTGATGGTTACTGGGTCCTTGGGGGTCTCATTCCAAAACTGAAACTCCCCAGAATTAAAATAGAACAATGTCTAGTCCCACGAGATAACTTTCCTTAAACCAGGGGAGAGTTGATCACTCCGTTCTGTGTGCTTCTTCTGCAAGTAGGTCAGTTTTTAAAGGTTATATAAGCATAACATCACTGCTACACTTTGTGCCCCAGGAACACATAATGGAAATCACCTTGATCGACGGTTTTGCCTGTTATTATTTATCACTGAATTTCGCAGGCTGTGCAGTTAAAAACCTTACGGAGAATTATTTGCAAGGTAATATAAGCCACAACAATGACAACAAATTATTTCATAAACAGCATTCAAAAGTCCTTGTAATGTTTCTCATGATCATCATCAACAACAAATCAATTCTTTAGAAATGGATCTTTTTCATGTAATCTTTCGATGTAAAAGGTCCTTAGTAAATTATTAGAAGAATATTGTACATTCATTTTAGTTGCCAATTATAGCACTTGACCTCAGCTACATTCATATACCTGTTAGGCATTTAACTGCATGTCATACTGAAATCGTCATTTGCCTACTGCTCTTAAATCTCAGTTTTCAACAGTATGTCACATTGATATAAAAGACATGCATTTTAGAACACAAAAAAAAAGTACCCGTTTCACTTTTGTATGTTGCCAGCTATATAAATATTTACATGATAGTTCAGCAGTCAGAACCAGTCAACCCTTCCTCTGAGGGGGCGGCAACATAGAATAATCAACTCCACCCCTCTCCCCCAGCAAGCTTGCCTAGGGCACCACATTGGTTTTCACCGGCACTGTCTATAGTCATTAATAAAACGTCCATCCATCCATTTTTTATCTAGTGCAGGGTTAAGGTGAGTCTGGCATCTATCCTAAGAAACAAGGGGGCATGAGACTCTCCGGATAGAGTGGCAGTCCATCACAGGGCACAAGCTATGTGAACCTTAGAAACACCATTTCTCCTAGTTGTATTCTTTGGACCAGGGCTATTCAAATCACGGTCCTCGGGGTCCGAGCTCTGCTGATTTTCCAGCCTTCCTTTACCTGTGAGCTGGGAATGAAGCCTCTGTGGCCAATCAGAATCAGTAATTATTACACCAGCTACCTGGGAGAATTGAAAACAAGGCCTGGATTTGGATTCGAGGTCCAGATTTGAAGATCCCTGCTTTGGACAGTAAGATGAAAAGTGAGCACCCTCAGAAACGTCACATGGACATAGTGACAATATGGGAACTCCTGAAACACACAAGAGATTGGATCTGAATCCACAATCCTATAGGTGAGAGACCATAGTCCTACTTAGTTCATAGCAACATTTCTGTGCTTGGTTGTTTAATTTTTTATCAAATTGAGTTGTATGAAACCTTATTAAAAAGAAAAGCACTCACACTATATTAATTCAAAATAATATCCAAAAAGACATATCCCATGCAGACCATATTGCCTGGAATAGGATCCACACCCCCCTGCAATTTTGACCTGGATAAGTGGTTATAAGATGGTTTTATTGATACATATAACAATATAGAGTTAGACAGCTAATGTAACTTGCAAAATAAATATAAAATGACATTGTGGTGCTGACAAGCACCAAAGACCAACAGCTGGATATAATTGTGGGTTTGATTTTGTGGTGGAAAATGATGTGAAAAAGATAGACTACAAGACTCAAAACGTCTCATGATGTTGACTACATATCAAAGAATGGATAACCAAGGATAAAGAAAAGCAACACTCAAGCATCATCCCCTCTTGGCACAAGGATTATGGTCTGAAATCTGCTCTTGGGAGTTTGTGTGGTCTTCCTGTGTTTACATCTCTCTTCTGTGTCCTACAGTTTCCTCCAAAGTCATGTCATTCTGGTAAATTGGCAGCTCTGTGTTGTACTTAATAGCTAATAGTGTATGGATAAACTATAATCCTGACCAAGGTGTTCCCTGACTTCCTCACTATACTAATTATAGACAGTTTAAATGGTTTTGACCCATAAATTTAAATACTGTACAATGATTAGCACTCCACACCCAGAACACTCACATTAAAAGCACTCTTCCGGTGTCTTCTCCAAAAATAAAAACCAGCACGATTGTTTCCCATTAAAACAGATATGAATCTAAATGCCACAAGATATTCTAAATTATCAAGGTACATGAGATTTTTGTATATTGCCATTCTTTGTTGTTTCAGGCAATTAATCCTGACTAAATGACACATGCATGGTTTGCTGTTTGAGAGTTTGTCATTTAAGAGTTTTGCATGGTAATATACTGAGAGCATCTTTCTCCTGATGTGATTTGAACCATGGAATTTTGTAGTGATGCTCGAAATGGTGCAATCCTGATTCCACCGCCTTCTGAAGTTCTGTAGCCTACATCTGGAGAGACCACCACTGCCTTTGCTTTGTTGCTATCACTTGGCCTGCAGATCAATGAAAAAACTGCCAAACCCTACTTCAACCACTGAATCTTTCTAAAACAAGGCTAGCCGATCCTTTACCAACATTTTGCCGGCAGTAATTATCGCCAGTTATCATTAAGTAGACCACTTACAAAAATTATGACTAAAATATATATTTAAGCTTGTACTGTTTCCCTGAGTCTTTTGAAGTTCAACATCATTATGCACACATAAATCCACTCCAACTTTGCTAGCTCGCAGCGCTGTCTGTGTGTCAGTGGAGGGTGTGATTGTCTATGAGAGGAACAGCCAGTTGTTTAAAATCCTTCTGACGGTTTCAAATTCCCCTTCGCGCTGGGGGAGGAGGCGAGCGACAGGAGAAAAGGAGGGTGTGTGTGTGTGTGTGTGTGTGTGTGTTTTTAGGAGAGAGATCGCAGGCGGCGCGCTTTCCTAGCTGGCTCAGCACAGGCAGCCAGAATGAAAAAGATAGAAGGAAAGGAGAAGGAGGGGTTAGTGCTGCGGGAAGGGAGGCGGGGGTTGCTGCTTGATTGGGCGGTGCGAACCAGCCGTCAGTCATGGCGGTTACCACAGAGGATGGGCGTCGCCTAACGGCGGGACGTCCAATGGGAGGCGACGCTCCTTCTGTCGCCATGGTGACGGGGTTGTGCCCGGGGAGGCTGTGATGGGTTGACAGGTGCGTGACAGTCGGAGCTCTCTGCAAGCATGTACGCCAAAGGCAAGAGTAACAACGTACCGTCCGACAGCCAAGCCAGAGAAAAGTAAGTTTTATTTATGGCGCTAATTCGCTATTAAGAACGTGCGCGAGTGGCGAGGCGGGCAGAGGCGTAACTGCGGTGGACGGACGAGGTGCTGGTAGCATAACGGCAGCCGTGTGCCGCTGGGCTGCCTTACAAACTTGTTATTGTCAGTTGTCAGTAGTGGGGGAAGACAGGCACATAGAAACGGCTAACTTGACCAGATATGTGCCGAAGCCGAGTGGATGTTGTAATGATGATCAAAAAGAGACGACGCGCCCTGTGCTATTGTAGGTTTGCAAATGAACTGAGGCTGAATTGTTTTGTAGCTAAACTGTAACTGATATTATTTAGAGGTAGCTATAGTTAGCCAGATAGCTGTCGGATAGGTCAGTATCGACTGGCTAACGAGCCGTCAGATAGTCAAACGCCCGGAGCTACATTTAATAACTGGAGATTTAACAGAACAGTGTCATAGTTAAGGTATTTGGAAGTTATTGCTAATTTGTGTTTTAAAGGAAGGAGCGTCTCGATGAGAGCTTGAACTTTTCCCTGTTATTATGCAAAGGTGAATCATCTTCTAAAGATAATGTTTTGCTCATCCACGGGCATTTGAGTTATCTGACCTTAATTGAACGTCATGCGGTTAAGAATGAAAGGTTCACGGAGTCAGTAGATTAATACACACAGGGGTACATGCACATCGTATATACAGATAGATAGTGTGCTTTTCGTATTAAACATTTTAGTATAGTTGCCATCCGGCAATCAATTCTTCGTTAGCAGTGCTGCAAAGGTAGCACATGTTTTTGTTGATATTGGGATTGGAAACTTTGGTATTATTTAGTTACTTTAAGAAACGGAACAAATGTATTTGGATGTGTGGGTGTCCTGCCGAGTGACTGCGCGCGGTTATTTTGTGGTCCGGCTGAATAATATGCAAGCAAAATGTAAGCCTAAACGAAATGCAAAATGTCAACCTAAAGCAAGAGCCGTCGGACTGTCGCTGCTCGGAGGGAAAGTTACTTCGGCTTGCCGGTGTCCCTTCAGTGGCCCAGCTACATCAGCAGTACAAGTTTTCTTTTCGTTTCTTTTGTATAACTTGTATTGTGCAAATATCGAGGTTTCTTGATCTCCTCTCCCCTACACATACTCATATTCTCTGGCTCTGGGTGATAGGACTGTATACGTATGTATATGTACTACTGTGTGTGTCTCTTCCTGACTGCCTGTAACCGATTTTAAATGAATGTTGTTGGCATTGCAGTTGCCACAGTTTGCAATTTGCAAATTAGCGTTATTAGGAAAGATGCACAGCAGTTCTGTAATATTTCACTGTTTCATTGATTAATTAATTACTACATGGAAATCGTGCATTTTTATCATCGTCGTTTTTAATTAAATTATAGTGTAAAGCTCATCCTCCTTATCATAGTTCTGAATGATAATTTGCATTTTGATTAGTTACAGAAGCAATGTGATAATAGTAATATTTTAATGTATAATTGAACTGTGCATTGAACACCAATAAATATTTATGTTATACTGAGCAGCTTTTGCAGCGTAATTGCACATTGCCTGTAGTGGTAATAGTTTGATCCCATTAGTATTTCTGACACTAATCACTGACAGATTTTAGATGTATCGATGGGTTTGACAGGCTGGTCGCTAAGGGCTCAGCAGAGTTGGCGGGAGCTGCTTAGACCGGTCGCAGGTATATCATCTGAATGTTGTTTTCCTTGAAGTTTTTGCTCTGAAAAGTGCCTTGTGAGAATATACACTGAGAGGAATTGTTTGTGTGCCTCGCTGAGCCGCGAACACGCTCCACCATGGCTTGTCTGTCCCCGCTGGAGCTTTTCCTTGCGCGGCCTAATAACAGTGAAGTGGTGGCGGACACCCAGCCGGCAAGGCTGCGGGGGGAATCTGTGGCGGGCTCTGTGTTGGGTTTAGGGGGTGGGCATTTTCTGTGTGCACATGTTGCTCTGTGTTGGGTTTAGGGGGTGGGCATTTTCTGTGTGCACTTGTTGCTCTGTGTTGGGTTTAGGGGGTGGGCATTTTCTGTGTGCACATGTTGCTCTGTGTTGGGTTTAGGGGGTGGGCATT
>JAODJW010000117.1:28007896-28023548 GCA_026777045.1 Hyperopisus bebe | reverse complement strand
GACCTCACTCGTTTATCAAATTAAAATTTGTAAAAAAAATTTGCTTGTCTTGCAAAACACTCGCAAACCAAGTTACTCGCAATCCAAGGTTTTACTGTATTTATTTCAGTTATTAATAAGTAAATTACTATTAATACGTTTTTTTTGGCGAGATTTAATGGTTGTGACTTTAAAGCTGTGTGGCTGTTGAGCAAACATTGTACTCAGTGGTGGCTGGTGACAGGAAGATAATACTTTTAACAATATTGCAATATTGAATATTTCCAATGAAGAGTGAAGATTTTAAATAATAACATTTTAGTACAGAGTTATTTCAGTGTTACTTGTTTCATAATTTAATGTCAAAACAGAGGAGGTATAACCTTGACTATCTCAATAGACCAGCTACCTCTCCAGGTTTGTACGTCTAGGTCATAGGGGACCTAGCAGCTATTCCAGGCAGTATAGGTCACAAGGTAGGGGTACATCCCGGATAGGATGCTAGTCCATCACTGGGCACGTATCGAAATACTGCTGGCAATTTACAGACACCGATTAGCCTAATGCATGCCTCTGGAGTGTGGGTGGGAACAGGAGCACCCAGAGGAAAGTCCCTCGTCAAAGGCGGAACATGCGAAATCCGTACACGGACGGAGCAGACGGGGGGTAGAAACCCCCAATGCTGCAAGTGAGACGCAACAGTGGTACCCGCTGAGCTGCCCTGCTGCCCGCATCATCACATGAAACTGTTACATATCTCACTATCAATGTGGCCCATTTCTGCCCACTGTGGTAGTATGGGTTTGCCCCCCAAGCAGTTTAGACCCATGTAAGGAACAAATATATATGGACTGACATTTTGTAGTGGGTTCCTAATCAGTCTTCTTCCCAGGTGGAGTATCAAAGTATGTAGTTAAGTCTGTATATCCGGTTCCATGTCATCTTGCAATCATTTTATAAATACAATTTGATTTATAGATTCCAAATAATGTCACTTGTGGAAGCTTTTCTGACATGACTTGAACATCAGACAATAAAACTTTGTTGTAGATCACCACATGTAATAGAAGAAGTCATGAATGTATGGTGTTTTTAATTATTTTTTTAAATTCTACTGAACAAACAACTGTCTTGCCATGGATTAGCAGACTTGTATTTAGGTTTGAACATTTAATCTGACCTTCAGTGTTGTTGAGTCACCTGGAAGAGGAACTGCTCGCTGAATGGTCTGAGCTTCACAATCTCCTCCCCTGTCTTACTGCCTACCTAATTATTCCTTTCATTGTGAGAGTTCCTGGCACAGTCTATCAATCATGAAACATTTATCATCTATTCCTGTATCTCTGATGGGTTGTTTATGGTAAGCGGGAGAGCAGAGAGGAACCACAGACCTTTCTCAGATCACACGGCTATGGAATGTAGTTGACTTTATGGAGCTTGTGGTCTCCTTCCTGCACTGTAACATTGTATATTGCTCAGTTAAATCAACATTTTTTTTAGCAAATCAAAGTGCTCAGTGACCTTAATGTACATGGGTTTGTGTTTTTTTCCCTTCAAAGTTGTGATTGAATTTGGGGATCTTGGGGAAGTCTTGGGGGCTCTTTGGGGGGGGGGGGGGGTGCTGTGATTTGGTGAATTTTCATCAAGTTTAATCTCAAAGATTTCACAATACTGGAATAGCATTGGTTTTGAAAATACTGTCAAAATACCATACACCACAATAAAATGTCTAGACGGTATGATGGTATAAAAATTAGATACCGCCAAAGCCTAGTTTGTAATGGGTACAGCTAAGCTGATCAAACTCATCTTAAGCATTAAAGTATCACCAATAAATTGTAAGGCTCAACATTTGGCTGTGCAATATGGCAAAATATTTTATCATGCTGATTTTTTCATATCAGTCAATATCGATAAGTATTACGATATAATCGAGGTCATCATCTCTTTACTTCTAGGCTCCATTTTTTTTACACTTAAAATTCCCTTAGAATTCCTCTTAAAAAGATTCCAAACATGAAAAAGTACAAATGGACCACAAACTGAAATCTGTTTTTAATAAATAAATCATACAAAATAAACCGGCCATAACGCTAGACAACGTGAGCAGTATCGTTCGTTGCTGGGTTTTTTTCTCTTACTGCCTCGCTGCTCATTCTAGAGGATGGAACTGGGAGGTGGTGCGTGGGGGGCGAGGGGTTGTGGGTGGCATCTTGTATTTCTTCAGATTTGAAGTGGAAGCCTTAACCGCTGCTGTCTGTGACTGTAAGTGCTTGCATTTTGTATGTTCTGTTGGGTGGCGATGTTTTGGATGGTTTAAATAAGTTTGCAGTATTTCCAGTTTTAGTTGGCACAGGTTTTCGGCAGTTTACAGTACACTGCACCGGTCTCTTGTGTGTTGCACATTAAATTGCAAAAGTAGCAACACATCGGCAATGTCTTTTTACCTTGTTTATGCACAATTTGTCCTTTTTTAAAGGAGCGGCTGAGCTGTCGCTTTCTTCACCGACACTTGGAGTTTCTTCTGAGGGAGTGCTCACCACTTCCTTGTCTCCCGTATTAGCAAAACTGTGACATGGTGTGCTCCACTAACTCATTCAAACTTACTGTCGCGTTTGTTGGGCATAGGTTGTCTGGTCTTAAAAGACCACCATGTGATTGGTTGGAATTTGTTTCTGTGGTGTGTGCTGTCAAACAATATTCCTTTTTGGCAAAGTTCATGGAAGTTTCAGATTTTCTTCGTTTAAATTTTGCATGATGACAAATTGATATATCGTTTATATTGCCTAGATTCGCTGGAGCATGAAAGCTCCTGAGTGAAGAATTTTAGCTGTTTCTTCAAATTAGCTCACAGTTTAGAGAAGCCAGTCTAAGTGTTCTGTGAATCCGTCAGTAACAATTGAGTAAAGGTTGGTGAGAGTACTAAACAGTGCGGTCTTAGCCGCTGGCCTTACCTCATCTTGGGGAATCCCTTAGTAACAACTTGCAGGATGCATCTCTTTGGTTCTGCACGCAAGACACATTTCTGTCCAGAAGGCGTAGCAGCAAACTGAATTGTTGAAAGTGAGATTGTGACTCTTTAGTGTCATTTGGGTCTTGATGCAGTCTAGCCTCCTTTATTTGGCTGTCTGCTCCTTAAATCGATGCTGGGGATGTAATCGTTACAGCTGGTCATTATGGTGCCTGAGATATGACAGCTTTGGTTTGTGCAGTCATCCCGCACTTTGGAACAGACACCGAAGAGTTTGTATTTATTTATTTCTTACTGAGAACATCTAGCTCGTGTAAAGCACTTTGTTTTTGTATTTGTTTTGTTTGATAGAGGAATTGATTATTCAGTAAAGCATATGTGTATTTAAGAGATGAGACTACTGCCATATTGTTTTCAGAATAATATTCTGCAATGGGAGATTTAAGTTTCTATTTCTAACTTTGGTCTGCAGGTATTTTTAGCCTGATGAAGTACTTTGGTGTCACTCATTTTTGTTATGTTTAAATCTTGTTACTATAAAGTCGTGAAGAGATTTTGATTATATATTTTGCTGATTGACAAAAAATGTATATTTTCATTTAAAACAATGTTGATTAGTTATTTATCTATTGGCTTTAGCAAATGATGCTTTGGATTTATTTATTTATTTTTTTTTTTTTTAAAGAAAATTTCTGTTAAATTGTCAGTGATGTTAGTTGATTGGATAATAAAGTGGATATAAAGATTCAGCATATATAAAGGTAATTTGTGTAAGGTTGGCTACGGTATTGTGCAAAAGTCTTAGGCAGTCCAAGAAAATGCTGTTTAAAAGTTTTATACCAACATGAAAATCAATAATAATATGTTTGTCAAAGTGCCATTTAAAAGCCTCTCCTGATGTCACCCTAGTATTTGCAGCAATGCTCCAATAGACCCATGCATTCTTTTTTTTATTTGACTACTAGCTCACCACTTTTGGCTAATCGATGGCTCATTGAGGCATTTAACTAATAAATTTAATTAATTAATTGAGTTGGTGTTGAAATGTAATGAATACATGGAATGGCTGGCTTGTCCCTGAGGAACTTTGTGAACCAAAGCAGTGCTCTTAGGAACCAATGTTTCTAGCAGTCAACAAGGTATTAGTGACCTTTTGGACAGTCTAAGAAATGGTTGCTAATTTTTATTCTCTTTCTGTTAATTTGCATTTATTCTGACTCGAGTGTCTGAGTCTCAACACTGTTCTAATCGCCCACCCATTTGCAAATAGCACTATTCATATGATACCGATACGATAATCCTGCAGTTGTTACTGGGTCAATAAAACACGTGAAAACTCCCATAAACAAGAGCAAATGTCTCGGTTTTGTTTATAGTGATTGAGATGCTGCAGCCATTTATTTTGTGACGCAAGTTTTCACTTAGGAAATACAATAAAAATGCATCTTTTTAATTAATGAATAACTGCAAATTCGGATAAGCATTGACTTTGTAAATTATGATTTTTTTGTTCATTTTAATCACCACTGTAAAAATTTATCTTTATAAATATATGCAAACTTTTGGTAACTAGGTTGTTCTTTTACCGTTTTATACAACCTTTATGAGACTTTTTTGGAAGTAAAAGACTACAAAGCAATCATTTTATTTAACTTATTATGTTTCTCAAAATTCACATGGTAAAATAGCTTAAAATAGTATGGATTGTATTTGCTGACAATAAGGTATTTTAAATGAAATATTAACTTTTGCACTAAAAACACGTGTTTAATTCACATAAATGATGCCACCTGCATGTTCTCTGTTTGTTTAGAAACAGAAGGAACAAAAAGCTGCGACACAAAATTAAAAAATAACAACAGAGCAGGGGTATGTTTCCCAAAAGCATAGTAGCTCATTATGTTAGCAACTTACACATTTGGAACCATGCAACTGAATGGTTTCAACTATCTAAATTGCTAACGGGACCTTTTGGGAAATGTGCCCCAGTTCAGCAGAATATATTTTGCAAATTATTATATGAGCGAGTGAGCTGTGTTGCGTTGGAATGTTTTTGTTGGCTGGTGGGAACTATTTCTTTTTTCGGAGGCCCGTAAATGTTTAAATAAATAATCAAGCAGCTAAGTATTATCTCTTGTGACTTATCACTGTTAATTTATAAATGCTACATGATGAACTGTTGTATAAAAGCAACATAAAAGAGGCCTGCAGCCACGTGCCTATGACCAAATCACAGTTGGGATGTATTGGAGTACGACTGTACTCCTTCTCATATGTTATTGCTTAATTATAAAACAAGGTTGAGCAGCTTGGAAATAACTTAGATTCTTGCATCAGAATTATTTTTAGTTCCATGGTGTGATGGGTGATATGACATTAATTTATTGTAACCAGTTGGATCTGTATCCACGAAAAGCGTTTCTGAGTTATCGCGAGAATCGCAATGCAGCACTATTGAGTAGTCGGCTAGGCGGTGATTCCGGTGAATACTGAGTTACAAGTGTGGTACTTAACACTATAACAAAAACAGTTCGTACAACACAACCGATTTTAATTATCTATTATCATTTGTTTGTATTTGTTGTAAATTGACTTCGGGGGCATGTATCATGAAGTAAGCTTTCCTGGTTAGCTAGATAACTTGTTGGATTTATTGTGCTCCAGTTAAAACGGACTCATATTTTTGTTCACTCAAATTTAGCCCAGACTACCTTACAGTAAATCCAACAAGCTGCCTAACCAACAAAGCAAATCTCACTTTGTGATGCAGGCCCCAGCATTTATTGAACAAAATGATTAATATTCTTTTGCATTTGAAACATTAGTATTAAAAAAATGAAAAAGCATTTTTATATTTACAATAATTTGCCTACCTTTATTATTACAGTGCTACAAGCAGTGATTCCTGTAAGGATAGAATTGCTGTTGAAATGGCTAATATTACTACATACATTCCCATTTGATTGGTTTGTAAACAAACAAAAAAATCAGGATCTGTATTATGGATCGTGATCCTAATAAAAAATATTGTGAAAATTTGGCTATATCGGCCACCTCTAATATTACGCAACATCCACTGTTTGATAATGGGCACTAATAATTAGGCATTGATTTGACGAGGCAGTGAGAATTTGCACATTTGCCTTGACACAAATGGATATATGATTCGTTATTTACATTGTAGTATACTTAACAAGTGACAGGAAAACGGAGTGTTATTTTAACTGCCACATAGATGTTGTGATCTCAAAAGCATCCATATCAGGACTTGGTTTTAATGGGTTTCGTGTTTCATCGGCGCAGCGTTTTACCAGAGATAGGTAGCCTACATTCCAGGGGTTTCCACACGGGATTTATGGTGATTATGTGGAATGAGAGCACTGGGTGGCTCCTGCCACTGGCTTCACCTGCTCTGCCAGCTGTATCACCATTAGCACATGGAAGTTTCCAGACCTTGACTATTAATTAATACCCCTCATCCCCTGACACACAAACACTTGCGCGGACACACCTAGCCACACAGTCGGGCACACGCACTTAGTCACTTCCACTCCCTCAGCCCCGCCCCCCCACACACCGGCATATTGAACCACCCACCCCCTCGTACCCATACCCACACACCCGGCCACCCACGCACACCAGCACACACGCCCCGCCTCCCACAAGCCCTTTCATCTCCGGCACAGTTCCAGTTATTTTCTTCACATTGTATAGCTGTTCTTTTTTCCTCCTAGCTTTTCTCCTCCATTTCACTGCCTTTTGCGCCTCTGTTCTTTGTTTCACCCCATAACCTAACATGGGTTGCATATTACCTGCAGCATTTACCAACCAGAGGAAAGACACAATGTTGCTTTAAATACCAACGCATAGTGTTCTCTGCTTATAATGATTTTCTTTCGGAAAACTAAAACCTTTCTAAGGTGATGCTGCTGTTTGGTACCAGGTGTGTCATTGGTAATATATTTGATGAATAATATACCCCTATATGTAGTGTGACCTATTAGTGCTCTTGATCTGATCTGAGTAATTTCAGATCGTCATTTATGAGTATCTGCTGATGCAATATTTTATATTTTTGCAAGACAACTAGCAGTACAGATGTCACATACATCAAAATCAGTAAGAATAACGGGGGTCTGCTGCTTGTCTATTACTCAGGTGTTACGCGCCAGAGGATCTGAGTAGCTGTGCGTTTGAAAGTAAAGCTGAAGCCGCCCCAGTGTTCAGAAAGGCTGAGTAGCGACATCGGACAAACGGCCCAATTCCAAATATTGGCGTAAAACCGGTTATTGTCACAGCCACGAGGCAATTTAGTAAGTGGTCACGTGTCAGAAATATAGTGACAAAAGGGTGGGACGCACCTTTGTCACAGTTGTTCCCAGTGTCACCAGAAACCCGCATTCTCTAACCATGAGATGGGCTGCTCATCTTATGCAGTAAATTAAATGATTCTCTTCTGTGTCATTTTCTTGCCGTGTTGCCGTATTGAGGAAGTTTTTCTCATCTTTTGAAAGTATCCTCCAGCGTTTCCTGTTTCAGTGCCTCAGCTTGCCTGATCTGCGTTAACTAGCTCTATTCCACTGAATGCTTTCCCTTCCGGTGTCTTATCGAATTAGACGTACTGAAAACAGCCCTGCCAGCACTGCCTCATAGAACACTAGCGTTGCAGATCTTCTTGCTGGCTGTTGGGGTGTTTCCATTTAACATTTTAAATATTTCCACGCTGCAGTCATTTAGCACAATTTTTATGCTAACTTTTTTTGAAGTATCACAAATGGTGTGATCTATTTACGTGACATATATACAACACCACAAACAGATATATTGGAGAATATTAGCCTAAAACAAATGTATATTAAAATGGATTGGAATTTATTTCTGTTTAGTGTAGCCAGTGCCAATCAATTAAAATTTCCCTCTTTTTGCATTAAAGCAAAACAAATAATAACAACTTAATGGTATATTCACCTAGAAATGTTTTGCAAGCTTCTGAAATACATTCTAGCTTCAAAACTGATGTAGTGTATTAATTTATGTCGATGTAAAAGACCAAATATAGATTTTTTAAAATGCACTAAAGTGTAATGAATAGTCAGGTTTAATTGGAGATTAAAAATGCTTACTGATGTATATTAATTTCTTATCTTTTTTGAAAATTCATGCAGATTTTTAATGTACATTTATTTGTCAGCATGTAGATTAAACAGGCAAGGCTGTTGTGTTCAGTGATGCATACACATCTTTTCTTTCAAGATCACTGAGCTGAAAATATTTGTATTTCTGTTACTTCATGTATGCCTCGTTCATCTCTCCAGTGCTGCTGCTATTAACTTTTTTTTTTTAAACAACTTTACATTTTTATCCCTGAATGAGCATTGAACCTAAGAGCCCGGTCTCTTTGCATTTGTATATTATGTAAGGGTTTTGCAAAAGACAGACATGTTTTTAGCTGTATTACATAATACTGAAACTGCAGCACAAATTTGAATACACCTGGTTGAAGCCAAATGTAGTCTGGTCTATACTTTAAAATACAAACACTTGTCTATTAATGGGAGTGATACCAGGCCTATGCACTCATGAGTCAAAATTTGGGCAAGCGTGTGATTTATGTATGTGTAGTTTCCACTGTCGAGCTTAGAGGAGACAATATCATGGTGTTGGTGATTTTTTCACCAAATGCAAGGTAACTCTCAACCAGCATGGCTGATCGTAGCACAGCTGAAAGGCATGACTGATGGGGCAGTCCCTCAGACACTCGAAGCACACATTAAAGCTGCTCAGGACCTGTCTGGCGGAGAAGAAAGTGAAGGAGAACTGGCCTAATCTTCAGACCTCAGTACCATGAAACATCTGGGAAGGATGGGACAGCCACTGCCATGATACCCACAAACACTCATCCTTAGGAATTACTGCATCAGAGCAAGGAACACATGTTGTGTGCTTTCCTGCTGCAACTTGTTAAATAGATGCCTTGTGTTGGTGAAGCTGTTCGAAGTAAATGGGCTATTTTGAGGAGTCCAAGATTTACAGACAATTTTTAATGTTCTTAAACGTTGCTCTGGTACTCCTAATGTTTTGTGTATTAACAGAGGCAATTACTGGTTGGGATTAACTGCTTTTGTCACTTTCAAGTTTTTACTGAAAAATATGCAATTTAAGACATGGTACAGTATATTGGTTTTTAATTCAGTCTTTGTATAAGACCTGTACTTTCAGCCCAATAAAAAGCACACGCACACACACATGAACAAAGGAAAGCCAACAGACTCACTCAGACTGGAACCTGGTCTTTGCATTGCAAGTATTTTCATTTTATAATTCTAAGAAGACACAGTAATATCATTTGTAGACATTTCACACCCATTAATAACTCGAAAACACCACCATATTTCCTGTTTATTGGATTTATCCATGAACTCTGATGTTCCCCATACCTGTGCATGTCTTCTGAGTTTCTCTGAGGGGTTTTAAAAGGGGCTGTCTTGATCAAACAGGTCTTTCTTGCAGGCCTATTTATAAGGTCAAAAGATCAATGGGAAAGCAAAACATACCGTAATAATTCAAGCACCTAATCGCAATGCGCAGAATCTTGATTTGTTTGTGCTGAGGGTGAGATCAAACAAGAAAATGTAACTACAGGTGACTGAAGAATGAACCACCTACACTATCAGGTAATTACTGGTTGGGATTAAGCTCACATTGCAGTGTTTTGAATATTGAGAGCATACTCAGTGTCTCACTGTCTTTAAACACAGATTTATACTGGAGCGCTTCCAGCAGAGTTTTTCAGTGGTAGAAGTATTTCGCAATGAATGGTACCGCTGAGTTAATTGCTACCTGTGTGGGTGTGGGCAGAATATAGAATACTGAGCGAGGCAGCTCAGACAATGGAAGAACTGTAGATGGATCCTTTTGAGGTTGTTACTGTTAACTATTGACTTAGATGCATGGAGGTGTATAGAAGATGCTTGTCCTGAAGGACCGGTTTGTGGAAGGATGTCCTCTTTGGCTGTTGGTTACATTTTGATCAGGATCAAAGCAGAGTGGTGGCAGATCAGCGTGTTTGGCCTATGATTCTCCGAACTAATCATCACACCAAGTCGTTACTCTGTGGCACTGATTAATTGCACACGGGCATGAAATTTAGATGCAGAGCTACCAGTGTCGGAAAATGAACAGGGACAAAAGGCAAAAATGCCCTTAAAATTTGCCCCCAAGATTTCGAAAAAAAAGTACATATATTTACCAGTTAAAGCCAATATCCTATTAGTGCATTCAGTCGTCATTTTATTTGTATTTATTTAATTTCCATTTCCGTCTGTAACACACACTCATACGAACGGTGTTGTTGTTCACATAACTCTATGTAACTACGTACTACTATGTGATGCTGTCACTATAGCTAATCTTACTTTTTAATAAAGGTGTTCATGCAAAAACAAATAATCTGAGGGCATGGGTCTCGCTACCCCATCTGTTCCTTCCGGATCCAGTTCATCTATACTGTAAATGTGCGCATGCATGTGTTGTGGCCCGATTTGGACCCGAAGCCCAATTTACAGCAACCCCAGTATATAGCAATGAATGTGCGAGAATGCATCTATGCTAAAAGTATAATATCATAATAATACTAATTAATAACTAATCAATCATCATTGTAATTGCTGTATATAATATTTAATTAAAAATGTAAACACGACTTTATACAATGTAACACTATCGATCCCCAATGGGGAAATTCAGGTGTTACCGCAGCAAAAATATTCAGCACACATTAACAACAAATAATACAAATAATAAGCAATATCATACAATAAATGAAAATAGTACAGGAGTGTAGCTGGGTGCGGGGGGCATTCAATCAACCCCAAACAACTAAAGGTCTGAAAAATACAACACTGTAAGCGTGTAGGGTGTATTCTGCAAAGCAGGATTTCCCAGTCAGCTCGGTTAACTTACAGTAAGCTAGAAGTCAGGATTGTCCAACAGGAATTCTCTTTACCTAAGTTCTTATTGGATAAGCATTCCTTCCTGTTTAAGTTAACCCAGCTAACTGAGAAATCCTACTTTGTAGAACACCTCTGGATGATTAGTCCCTGTAAAAAGACTTCAAACAGCTTTGCATGGAGGAGTTGACAGTCAGGACCTCGGGAATGGGTTGAGTGATTTGCTGCTTCTAAGTTTTAACCCACCCTTTCAATGTTTTTTCATGGTAGTGCCACATGGAGAGATCACCTTCTTCCACTTCCACATCTGCAAGAAAGGAGCATTTAGCAAACAAAGAGTTTCTTGGTTTGATGGAGGTAAACATATGGCAGAGTATAGGCTGCTGGAATTGATGGACTGACTGTTATTTATGGAATAGTAGTCAACAGCAGTGACACTTCAATAAGGTGGACAGATCATAGTAGAAAACAGTAAAGCAGTGTAAAACAGAGTATCCTTAAAAAGGCAGATATCAACAAAATGTGGCATTGGTTACATCTTGGCATGGGGGTCCAAATAGAGGCCACCTCTCTGTAATGAACCTAAATCAAGCAAATCACATGTCTGACACAGAGCATTCAAGCTGTTTCCCATTAACTACAAACATTACTGAATTTAGTGTGCAGTCATTTGTGAGCGCATATCCTGTTCTTCATTATAGGGGCCTGGGTCTCATTCTTACTCGGTGGGTCTGATCAAAGAGCCGGACGCATTGTGTCCCCCTAGTAAATTCTCCCTGCACTCTACCCTCTGCGTTTGTAACAAGAATTACATGCCACGGGATTGACACATGCGTCTCTTAACATGAAGTATAAAATATTGAATACCTCTTTCAAACTTCCTTTAATGACAAATGTAGTAACGTTGTATATGTTTGATTTATCAGGCGATGGTCTCATACTCACATACTATGTTGCACTGTAATGCAGACAGCTTCAGTTTCAGTCCCAAACCAGAAGTCTGAAAAGAGCAACGCAGGATTTTGACTTTTATGTTTCATTACATGATAAATACCAGAATGCAAATTTGGACCGGTGGATCGCTCCTCTTTTATGCAATGATGACTCTCCTTTTCTTTCATCCTATTCATATATAATGTGTATTAAAAAATAAAGTTGTGTTCTAAGTAGGCATTCACCTTCTCAGAACGTAATTCAGCGTGCTGCAATTTTAAAGGTCAGGGTGAAGGATTTTGTAGATTAAAAGCACAAAATAAAAAAAAAGTATTTTTCTTTGCACTGTGAATGAAGGTCCCAGAAGTGGTGTTAATATCTACCCTAGCTCTTAGGCCTTGCTGGGGGGGACATCCAAGTGTCTACCTGCCCTACAGGTGGAGATGTATAAGCAGCAAAGGTGGAAGTGAGCAAAGTATTTGGGGTGCTTGTGGGAGTCGATGACGGGATGCAGCCATTACAGCCAGCACAACGTGTCACCTGTTTGGAAATGCGGAAGATGGCACTAGCTATAGCACTGTTCTGGAAGTGTCCTTTCTCTGAGGAAAAAAGATCCTTTAGCCTAGATGCCAGACTGTGTTTCATTTACACATGAAGCACCAGGTGAGAACTTACCATTCAATTAAGTCCTTCAGTTGAGGCTGCACTAAAACTTGTGGTACTCATTTAAGACACAGTAAAGTGAGAATATTCTGTAGCCATGTGGTGGTCTTATATGACTGGAAACAGTCACTGTCTCTGATCTGTGTGACTGAGTGTTCCCTCAGGATGGTGTGACGTGTTGGTGCTTCGCATCAGAACTGATGCATGTCACCTTTTCACTAAGGGTGCACCAATCAATTGACTAGCGACTGAAAATAGCCAATTTTCACCCCGATTGATGTTGACCAGCAATCAATCAGTCATTCTAAATATGGCCATTATAATGAGCCGATCAAGTACTTTACCTACTTACATTACTTTTTTTTCTCTGTTTCCATTCATAATCATGTCCTCCGCCCCTTGTCTTCCCTCCCCCACTAATGTAGCATAATAGGTAAGGTGAAACACTTACTGGAAACATGTCTGTTGTTTGCGGGCTCTTTACGGTGTTGGATGAAGAAGTAATTCATAACGTGTTAGATGTGAATGAAAAGTTGGCTGTGGAGCTATGCCAAAAAAATTTGGAAAAATAAATTAAATTTGATACGTGCTGAGCCATTTTTATCTGAAAAGGTTATTTGAAATATTTTGCTTGCAGAATTAAAGAAGTTTTAAAAAAATGTTTAGTCTACTAATTATTATTAAACTATGAAAATCTGAATCGGTCAGCATCTGTATTGGCAGCTCACGCTTAAAAAAAAATCGGGAATCTCTATCGGCCAGAGAAAATGCAATTAGTGCACTGCTGCTTTGTACAAAAATTGACCTCTAGACGTACAAGCATTTTTTAAGAGAGTATCATGCAAATTTTGTCAATCTATCTTGAGGCTTTCATTTAACTGAAGGCATTCATTTAGCTAATGCTACCTTACCCTTACCTTGGAAAAATGTAATTAAAAAAACAAGAAAAAAATGTTTCTTTAAATGTGGACCACAGTCCACAGTAATGTCTTTCCAGTATGTGATATCAACACAAAATTATAATCACCTTTGTTGAATATATTAGCACTCAAACACCTGAGCAGATTTTTCAACCAAGAGCTCCTGTTGACCCCAGTACAAGAACCTGAGCAGAAAGTGCTGTGCATTCCTCACGTGGACCACATCATGCTGCTCCCGAGTTAAGCCTTCAGATCCAGCCCTTAGATATTCTTCTGATTAATCTTTTATTGTGCCCGCTCACTTCTGGCTTGTACTGTTTCTTCGGGGAAAACAGGGAGCAAGCGAGAGAGAGAGAGTGAGAAAGTGAGGATGAGAAAGAAAGGAATATTCAGCTGCATATTTTTTTTCTCATCGATGTGTGCAGACGTCCTAGTTCTTGGCTGAAGAAGCGGCCGGCGGCTGGTCTGGCACGATGGCCTGAGATGCTACGTCTTATCCGACTAAAAGGGAACCTGTCTGATTTTTTACCGACCTGTCATTTCTGCTCCCGCTGTCCTCGTCATTAGGGAATGCTTCCTTTAGGCCAGATTCCGGCAGATTAGGCATTTAGCCTTCAACAGCTGCATTCTGAAGCTTCTCATTAGGGTCTGAATATATGGAGTGTATTTTGTTTGTTTCTTTATAGTTATTAAAGACATTAGTTTTTAGTGCATTTTTAAAAAGTCAATACACAAGCACAGCCCCTAGGCGTGTTCCACAGACTCAAGCGAGCAGTTGAAAGCAGAGCCTGGGCTTGCGCTGGGAGGCGGACGGCAGACCCTGCCGGCTGTGTGTACGCCGTCGCCGCTCCGGCTTCTGCTTCGCTAGATTGTTACGTTACCGTCGGCCTGAACATTAGCTGCATTCTCAGTCTCAGTGCGCACTCAGCAATTAGCACTATGCCATGCTATTTATATGTTATTTATAAATTGCAAAATCATATTTGACAAACTTCTTTTTTTGTCTGAGATTTATTGTTTATCTGGTTATCTCTTTGCCACGCATTAGTCAGATAAGAGATACATTCAATTGTTTAGTAAATAAAAGGTATGTTTTTAGGGTTCAGATGCCTTCGTTGCATTCATCCGTAATAAACACCTGCAGGATGTGCAGTTTTGAAAGGCTTTCCTGAAGTTCAGCTTTTCCTAATAGTCTTCACGAATATACCTTACCTCTAACTGTTATATAATGGGTGGATAAATACCTTTTTTCCTTTATGTCCTTAATTTCCTTGTTTAGAACTAAGAACAAATGCTTGAACCGTGACCTAAATGATTCAGTACTAAAAATATAATAGCTATTATTGTTGCTGTTGTTGATATTATTATATTAATAGTAATAATATTAATAATAACAACACCACTATTATTATTATTATTATTATTATTATTATTATTATTATTATTATTATTATTATTATTATTATTAGAAGTGGAACTGCCGGTTACGCACGTGGCGGTCGCTCCATATTTGTGTAGATTTCCTCTGGTGACTCTGCATTTCTTCCACGGTGTAAATACAAGCAGCAGGGTGAATTGGTGTAACTTAATTGCCCATAATGTGTGATGGTGTGTGACTGTCTGTGCCCAGTGATGGACTGGCATTCGGCCCACGGCGTCTCCGACCTTGTGCCCTGTGCTTCCCAGGATAGGCTCCAGGGTCACCGGAACCTTCTACCACATAAGTAGTCCTAGAAGATGGATAGGTTGTAATAAAAAAGACAACTCTAACACTGGTGTAGGCAAGCATGTGACCTGTGAACATAGAACCTTGTTATTTGTCTGGTCGTGTGGTTTTTTTCGGTATCTTTCTCCAGTGTAGTGTGTTGGGCCCATGTTAAAAGTTTAGTTATACCTCAACTATAAGCATCTTCAGCTCCAAGTTGTACATAGGGCTTAATTAAATTTAATTAAATAAAATTTTTGGTAATAATATTTAACATTGTTGAGCAGAGATTACTTGCTTAGCTTTATGATGAGCGACATTTTTCTGTGACCTATACTTTTGTTAAATTTAATTTGTATCGGAGATATCACCATCTCCCGCTTGCATTTTGTATAACATTTGTTTCACAATGTATCATTTAATGTAAAATGCAATGTCCAAATGTGAGTTCTACATGTAGCTGATATCCATTGCCGCCTGTGTATGTGCTTTGTGTCTTATGTACATTATTGCTGATAGTAACACCTGCTCC
>JAODJW010000117.1:27975564-27997918 GCA_026777045.1 Hyperopisus bebe | reverse complement strand
GCCAGCTAACTGTGCTTGTGGAGCAGGTGTTTGTGCCAGCTAACTGTGCTTGTGGAGCAGGTGTTTGTGCCAGCTAATTGTGCTTGTGGAGCAGGTGTTTGTGCCAGCTAACTGGGGTTGTGTGTGTACAGTAAAAACAGTCTAGGGAGCAGTGACATTTGTTCTTAGAAGGAAAACACATTGGGGTCTGTATGTGTCTGTATGTGCGCCTGTTTGATACTGCATAGTATTTACTTATACCACTGGTGAGAGAGTTGCAGTTCTCACTGTTATATAATGGGACACATTGGTCATAGTGCAAGTGAGAAAGTAATAAATGAAATCTGCATATTTAGACATATATAAATCATATAAACAACATTTTAAGACATGGACATTAAGACATACGCAAATAAATATAGTTAACTGCCTAATTGGTGGGGAAATATTGTGTAAGTTGGCATACAGGTGGACTATATGCAATAAATGAATAGGTGTAGTTTCAGAGTTACATGTCATGACTGGGACTCAGAGCATTCAGGTAAAAACACATTTATTGGCTTTTGCATTTCCAGTTTATCCATCCAGTAATTCTAGAAATTGTAGAGGATGGGGGGTGTGAGAGGATCAGGGATTAGATGGGGTGGAGGTGGTGACAGGGCTGTCCGGGGAATGCATTGCTGTCATCTCAGCAGCATCTTTTCTAGTTTTATCTAGATTTTATACAGTTGAAACAGAGTTTTGTAGTTGTACATCATAGATATTTTGTACACCATAGATATTTTGTACACCATAGATATTTTGCACGCCATAGATATTTTGATTGTATGTAGTGTCAAACGTCTAATATGTGATATCTGTCCTCCCTTTTGTCTCTCAAACGTATGTCCCCGTTTTTCCATAGTCTGGGGCTTTTCTCTACACATCATACTCACTATAATTGTGTATGCGATAAATGAAACTTGAAAATATAATGCAAATATTTTGTTTATATACCAACACTACTTTTGCAGAGATTAATTTAACAAAACAAAATGCAAAATGGCCAATGAAACGCTTTAACATTTGTTTGCTTGTTAAATGTGCCACCAGCTTTAACCAGTGACTGATGCATACAGTTGTCGTGTAAAGACTTGCTGGACCCCAGCCATTTTTATCCGGGGAGTTTAAACATAATATCTTTTGTGAATTAATCTATTAGATAGAAATTTTAAACCTCCCAGATTATCTGAGATTGATTTAACAGTACATGAATTGATCTGGCTGTTACATGCTGTCATGGAATGTGAATGCTTTAAACTTTTGTTTAGAAGTCCTGCAATTTACAGTCTCATGATAGTACAGCATATAGGCTAAACCCTATCTTGACACAACATTAATGGATTGTTTTGTTTAGATGGAGATTGCTTCTAGATCGGTATTCCCATTCAGGGGGATGTGCTATTTGTTGGTTTTTATTGTACATGCCTGACAAGATATTTTTTTTAGTTCCAGAGTAAGTAGGATGCATTCATTTGATTTTGATTTGACAAAACCACCCACCACTGTCTATTGTGTCACCTGTGTTCAGGTTCTCCCCTACCTTAACACCGGTGTCAGCACTGCAGGACAAGGCAGCCTCGCTCATTTCACTTTTGCTTTAAAGTACAGATTGTAGTTCAAAAGCATTGGGACAGTGACACGTTTTTGTTGCGTGGGCTCTGTACTCCATGAGATTGTTCTAAATGAAACATTGACTTCTGACTACTACACTCAATCCAATTATGCATGCGTTTCACATGTCGGAGAGCAGACTGAAGTCAAAAAAGATGTGAAGCAAGCAAAAACTGAGAATGGTGACAGTGCAGTCATTGCAGAGCATAATCGTGGAAGATACCAAACATCTGCTGATGCCTGTGGGCTGCAGGTTCCTAGCCATCATTGACAGCAACGGATTTGCAACTGAATATCAAACATGACAACTTCATTTCAGCTTATGTTAATTTGTCCAGTTACCAGTTACAGATCAGGGGAACTTGGCAGACAAATGCATGAAAAACTTTTTCCCCAGTACGAATGTAAGCACCTTCAGTTGAAGTTGCCACTTTATACTCACTTCAGTGGGGTGGAACTCCAGGAGCTCTATAGACTAGACTGTGGTGCTCTGCACTCAGCTTTGCTGGTAATGAGTGAAGTTTCATGGTGGAGGTGGTTCATCCCATCGTTTGTTCTTGTTTTATTTATACCTCAGTTTGGCTCCAGCAGTGCGAGACGAAAGCGGCAGAGCTCTTTTGTCACTGAACTTCCCTCTGTAGTCTGCTGGATCCTCACTAGTCCAAGGCTGCAGGACTTACAAGCAGCGTGAGATCTGTACCGGCACAAATTTTTAAGGAACCTTATCTAATGGCCAAACCACTGGATTGGTGTTTTCAGATGGAAATGAGGGAGATTCGTAGAAGTACTTTTCAATATCCCTCATTGCCATCAAAGAGGGGATTGTCGATCTGTTTATCAGTTGATCAGTTGATTAGATCATCATAACAGAAAAAATACTGAAGAAATGTTAATATTTTTAGTCAGTCTCATATATTAAGATGAACAGCTGGACATGTGTCATCTAAGCCAGAAGATGTCTGGATATCTGCAGGAGAGTTACTTCCTGGATAAGTTGTGTTTACCAAAGGGTTAAGTCCACTATATTCCTTTAATAACTTGATGCCTTTGACATTTTCGCGTAATTAAAAAGCTAATTTATTGTTGTGGTGTATTTTTAGGCATGGCGGGGGCAGCATAAACCCAATGTAAGATGGGGGAGGGCTGAAGTCTGAGCCCCTGTGCTTTATTGCCAGCTATGTACTAATGAGGTTCTTGTTTTTCTCGGCCCCAAACGCAGGTGCCCTGACACCGACGCCCCAACCCACACGATGCTGAAGCTTTTCCTAGAGCCTAATGCTCATTTGTTCCTTTATGTCCTTTGTTCTGAAGCTGAAACAGAAGTTTTTCAGTTTCCATCATTTTGATTGTTGTATTAAACCAGATTTGTGCCCTGTTCCATCTGGGATAGGCTAGAGGCCTCCCCTGACCTTGACCAGGATAAGCAGTTGGAGGCTGGCTGGCTAGTTAACTTCTGTTTGTTACATAAAAATGCGTTAAAATTAGTTCTGAGATAAAAATCTGTGGAATATTTGTGACATAACAATTTATTCATAATCCATATTTGGAGTAATCATATTAATTTTCATTTCCATGGCTGTGAGATTGAATTTCACCTTGAAGAATTCTTAGATAAAAGTAACCTGATATAAAGCCTGAAAAATACCATCGAAAGTAGAATTGAAATAATTTGCTTACCACTAAAAAGAGAGAGAATTATTTTGTATCAGCAATTCTCAACCTGTGGGCCACAACCTAAATTTGGGTCGAGCAAAGTTCTGAAAGGGTCGCAAGGCAGAATTGGAAATGTAGGCATTTTAAAACCAGCAAGCTCCTATGCTGATCCACGATCAGATTTCCCAGCCCCAATCCTAGAATTAAACTATATAAGTGGGTCGTGGGTCTGCAGTTGCTTAGCACAAAACTACTGAGCACAACCAATCTACGAGGCCAAACCGCAGATGCTTAATTTAAAATTCACTGACACATCCAATCAGATGTTGTGTGATAGGCATTGATTGGCGTAAACTGCAGGGTGCTTGATCATAGCGTTAATTAATTAAACCTTATACTTGATCCGGTCTCAACTGAGCTGGCATGGTAAAAAAATGGGGTCGCAGTGCAAAAAAGGTTGAGAACCACTGTTCTATATGACTGTTTAGAGATAAAAGGTAAAATTGAGAAGGTTTTTGGGATCTTTTCCATGAAATCGGTTTCTCTTTGCTGATAATATTAATGCTGTAATATACCTGCCTTCGGTGTGCAAAAATCCTCCCATAGACAAGAGCTCTACAACCCAGCACACTGGAGAAAGTGGCGCCCCCTAGAATGGAAGCCTTCTATGCCTTCATGGGCAAAGTTTTCATAGCTGTGATCTTGTGATGTGTTGGAGGTAGCTGGTGGAGTCAAGCTCAGGAATCCTAAATGATTAATGAGGGGGGTCTAAGGGAGGCTCCTGACTCAGTCCTTTATAATGCGGTTACATGAGCTGCCTTGGGACTCACAGCATGCAGGTGGTCCTTTTCATTTCCATCCCACCAGTCCCCCTTTGGACCCCCTTCCTCAGTGAGAATTCATTTTTAATAGGATGAGAAAAATCCGAGGAGCTCTGTCTTAGGGAAAGCCGAAATAAGCCCTCCTCACTCCATTGACGTGAACCGTGGAGTGAAATCAGCTTTTGAGTCCACCTCTCTTGTGTATCTCCATAAAGCTGATTTCGCTCTGCTTAGGTTCATTGATGCTTTGTTTTATTTTAGCTCTATATCTTCAAAGACATTTTTGCTTTGCTTTAATTCATAATATAAATTGACCTGTATGTACTCACATGTTATGCAGTACAATCCCATAGAATCAGAGGTGTTTTATTACACTTGTCCAGCCCTCTTCCATAATTGTTCTTTTTCTCTAGAGTGTGTTTTGAAAAGTAACACATTCAGCATCCACTTTGAGGATCAATAAATTAACACGATTATTATTGGCCTCTGAACACGTCCCGGTGTGAATTGCTTTAGAGCACTCCCGGGAATGTGGTGCCTCATATCTGTGTGTAAATAAGACGCAGAGGTTAGAAATCACTCAACTAGCCCAGATGGTGCACGTTAGCACCAACGCAACGGCAATGCTGGAGTCAAGACTGCGTGCCACTCGAGAGCCTTCGACACTTCAAACCGTACAGCTCCAGCAAAGCCGGGCTGAATTAATCAGACATCAAATTAGCTCTAATCTCCATATTAATCAGTGGAGGATATGACACCTTAACAGATTTTTTTTTAAATGATTACCAAGATGATTATAGAATCAATGATGACCATGTCATTTGCAATATACTGGCGTGGTTGCTGCTGCAGTTATCTGTCTAAACGTAGCCAGTGATCACTCTCACACTCAGTGAATGGGCTGACCTGACCCGCACACTGAAGGCCAAGCTAGCTTGCTAGATTTAAACAAATGGAAATGTGAATCTGATATTATATGAGCGGTGGGGTTGGGCTGGGAATAATAATATTGAGAGACTCGTCTGGACTTTCACAGACCTTCAGATTTGACTCTAAAGACAGAACAGTAAGAATAATGAGGTTTTGATGAGAGCATGGGAGTTGGTGGTTTGGGGGTTTCCTTTCGGGTATATGTCATGTCCCTTTCTTGGCTGCGTTCCTATGCCCCCTGCCTGGGCCCCCCCCCCGCTTGGGTGAGACCTCCCCAATGCCATTAACAAGCCCGATGCAGTGATTCAGCCGTGCCTCTTAGCCTCAGCCCTCTGCTAATGTCACTGCCGTATGGACTGCAAGGTTATTAATGAAGTTGTTACTCAATGAGAAGGAGCAGTGCAGCCTCTTTGGGGGGAGGTGGAAAGTGGCAGAGGTGGTGTTGTTAAGGCGAATTTCCCAAACCGGGTTTCTGTTGATGAATCGCGCCCCAGTTCTGTAAAATCCAATCAGCAAAGAGGCAGAGCTTGACCTGGACCGTGTCCCTGCCTCCCATGATACATAGCCGCATTATTTTTCAGTACTCAGCTATTATTGTTCACGTACTTTTTACTATAATTGGCTAGAGTGCTTTCAAAGTGGTTATTTGGGGCTGCAGGCATGCACAATATTTGGTAAATAAAAAAATTATTTGATTAAATTGTTTTTGCCCGAGATTCCATGTCAGCACGTAATTTTCATCTACATGCATACATGTTAATAAATAGGATTTAATGATTTACATGCCGGTTGTTTAGCACCGTTTTGTTGCGGTTTTTAAAATTTGCATTTCTTCATAGCAGAAAAATTGCTGTCAGTGAAACAAATTTTCGTGGCCGACCAGCTTGTTTTTTGCCAAAATTACTTTTGAAATGTGCTCGCTACTCTTTGTTACTATTAGGGCAGTATTGTATATTTTACATGTAAATTATTTTGACATCCTTCTTTGTCGGAAATGACTTCCCAGTCCATTGCGTATAATCACATTGCTTTAAACAAAAGTCAGAAGTCATCCATACAAACATTTCACTGGTACTGTAAATTCGGTAAAGGTTGTGCAACATTACTTCATACGTGAGATAAAAATACATTTCTCTAGAATATTGTATAAAAAATATGTTGTACTAATTCAGTGCTGACTGTAGAATATGAAGAAACTTGTAGAGGTTATAACATGGTCTTGTAAGGTTTGTGTTCCAAAGCATTTGAGCACTATTGAGCACTGACATGCTTTAAAAAAATGCTGAACTGAAAACGGAAAAACATGCAGAAAATTTCAGAAAATGCAAAGGCATTTAAAGTAAAATGAAACCGGTAAAATAGATTGAAATAGCTGGTCTTGAAATGCTTCGGGGATAGGCAGTAACAGAGTAACAGAGTGAAGACACTGTCATGGGGACGGAGGGGAAATGTCCTCTGGGTTATAAATAGACACTCTGGTTAGCAAACATATGAGAGGATCGGCTACAAGGGCTTATCAGTTGTTATGGTAAAGCCGCACTGCTGAAGGCTTGTCTGTAACACAATGTAAATCATCAGCTATGCTGTTCTCTCGCAACCACTATCTGCATGACAGCTTCATTCAGTTGTCCAAACTGCCTTGACAATGTCTGCAGGAGAAAACATCGACCGACACTCGAAATGGCATTGCGTTCCTCCCAGAGGGTCAGAAAAGAGCCCAGATGTTTTTATCGAGGTGTTGTCTAGGACTCGGGCTCAGGCAGGGGGGTTGTTTTAAGGGCCATATTGCTCTTGCATACTTCCAGTTGTGTCATTTTTGATGCTTTTGTGTCGTAGTACAGACCAAGGTCAAAGACACATGGGGGCCGCAGGCATGCTGGGATTCACGGGGTTCAACTAGGTCTACGGGGAAGGAAAGATATTATTATTTATTTATAAAATCACATGCATCCCAAACATATTTGTGTATTAATATAAGTATACTTAGTTTACAAAGTACATGTGTATTTGAAATTTGTTGGTAGCTGCCATGTTAGTGCTCTGATGTTAGATCTGAGAATCTTAGAATGTTCCATGTTCACCATGGGTGGTAGATATCTGTGACATCACAATGACACTACCGGACTCTCAGCACCACACTGAACACAGCATCAAGCAAACTGAATAAAACTGCTAAACTGTGATTATCCATCAGATAGTGCTTTTTGCAGGTTATTTGTATTTGTAAAATGCATCTTTCGACAACCACTTAACAACTTCTTGTCAGATTTAACCACGTCAAACCAGTCAAACTCGAATTAACATAAAACCAATTCAGCTGGTTGGACAGTTTTCTGGGAATAAGCTGGGGTGCATTTCAACAGAACTTGAGATTATTGTTCATCACTGATGCAGTCTGATAGCAGCATGCCGCCGCTAATCAGTTGGTTTTCTTGTGTGACCTTTTTGTCATAATTTTCCCCAGTATTATTAGTCAACAAAACTTTTGTTCCATCTGTGCTGTTTGTTTGCTCTCCCCTCTGCTATTTTCACTTCCTGAATGCCACATCGGACTGGGCCGTTCACGTCCGCTTGTTTGATGTGGGCTGAATTCAGCAGTACTTCTTCATTCAGCCGAACACAGACCACTCTGGCTGGTGCCGGCAATCCAGATTAATAGTCGCTGGTTTATACTGTGATTAATGAACTGAACGTTAGACTAATTATTTTTTCTTAAAATATTTAGCTATCAAGTGCACAAGACCAAAAAGCACCAAATTTTAAAATACTCACCATAATAGCAGTTAATAACTGCTATTATAGTAATATTAATAAAATATTAAAGTTGTTCATTTTTAGAAACAAGGTTTTTAAATATATCGCTAATGAAAGGTACCTTTTATGAATCTTTAACTATTCCTTAGTCCTCAATGTCTTAACTAAGTGGAATTCTCCAAATAAATTAGCCACAGTAATGTGTCCAGTTGCACTGTGCTCTGAAATGACAGTAAAGGCAGCTTTTTTTTTAATGGTCATGTGGGTGTGATCCATCATTGTCTGTCTGACTGTGTCTTTTTTTCTGTGTCTTTCTTTGTAGGTAGACTTATCTTTATGTGTAAAACATAAGCAGTAGATTCAGATAGAGACTGTCCTCCTAGGAAGAGATTTGAATAGACATGCTGGTCAAATATCGACTAACACTGTCACTCTTC
The DNA here is from genome assembly GCA_026777045.1 of Hyperopisus bebe. Classification (NCBI taxonomy): domain Eukaryota; kingdom Metazoa; phylum Chordata; class Actinopteri; order Osteoglossiformes; family Mormyridae; genus Hyperopisus; species Hyperopisus bebe. The sequence goes on along the minus strand of JAODJW010000117.1, from coordinate 27,989,691 downwards.
ACCATTGTGTTACATTTGGTTGCAAGATGTCCCCTTTGCTTTATAATGCATCTTTTTATTTTATTTTTTGTTTTTGTGAAGTTTATTCCACACAGCGATTGCCGTACCACTTAAGAACTGGACATGGGAAAAAATGATTTCAGGAGTGGCTGCAATATTTAACAAGGCACTTAGCCTGATTTGCTGCTGCTGTGTAAATGGACTTGGCTTCTGCTGTGTAAAATTGCTGCACAGATAGATAATTATAATTATTCTCATGACACCACGTTGAGACTGTATGTTCCCATATGCTGCGGTTAACATATGTGAGCTTTATAACGCTTTATTGAAATATTTTGATTGCCCCCAGCTCTTTAGGGGAAATTTTGTCTTTTGTGTTTTCCTAGCAGAGAGAGAACCGTTTGCGGCAGAATCGTCTGCTCCACGAGGTGTGCAGTTAGCAGAGGTGCAGGTGTCTCGTGTAAGCATGGCCCCTAAAGTCATACTACGTCTGATGGAGAAGGCGCAGCTCGGGTGCTGAACTGTGTGTGTATCTGCTGGTCTTCACGCTGACCGTACGGCAGCCAGCCAAAGGGGGGGTGGGGCCCGCTTTGTGGTTAAACTGAAAGCCCCACCGTCTACCCTGCCCCACCCACTGTCTCGCTTTGGCAGCCTGTCATCCTCCCTGCCCACGGCTACGCCCACTAGGGTGTTGGCTCCAGCTCCGCTCCACTTTACTTATCTCCCTGCACTTAAATGAACTCGCCAGAAACAAAAAAAGAGCAAAAGAACCTCGTCGCTGACAGCTAATCGAGGTCCTTGGGTTTGTATTAATTAAACACGTATTACATTCATTTAGTTTTTCTCCCTCGCGTTGCTCACTTAAACGCCGCAGAGTGACAAACAAGGCCAAAATCGCAGAAATGTGAAAATCGGGTCGACGTTGACAAAGTAAAGTCAACAGCGATTAAGTGGAGTGACAGTGTTGCTGTTCATTGCTATTCCTGTGTGGACCTCCCTGCCATTTCGCATATTTATTCCATTCCACCAACAGCAAATCTGATTTGAACGCCTAGCTACTTATTGAGCTTGCGATTGGTTAAATCAAGTGCTGGAATAGCACACATAATCCAATGTAGTATTACTATTATTCCCAGCCCGACCCCACCGCTAGTGTGACATCACTTTTACATTTCCATTTGGTTTAAGACTAGCAAGCTAGCTTGGCCGCAGCGTGTAGGGGTGCAGAGGTGTCGACGCGCTGAGGCGTCGTCTTAATCAGGGCCTCTGTGTTGCAGGAGCTTCCATAAAGCAGCCGCGCTCCCCGCTGTGCTGTTATCGCCCCCCCTGGCGCTCAGCGTTCGTGTTCATAGGTGACAAACAGCAGCCCATTCACGGCTGTGCTTTTGGCTTCGTGGAGATCGTCCCTTGACCTCTGTGTTAGCATTAAACACATTATCACGTCCCGGGTCTCTCTCTGACTCTCTTATTCCTAGTAGCTTATACCTCAGTAAACTTTCCAGGCGTACTGGGCACCCTTGTCAGCGACTGAGAAACGCAGAGATGTGCAGATGATATGTTGTGGCAGTACCTTCAATGGCGTCCATGTTGCATCTGCGGGAGTCTGTAAGAGTTTTATACCGGGGCCATGAGTCACACGGATCATTCTCCTGCACACACAGCACACAAACACACAAACACACCGCTACTGGTATTTACGTCTGTTACTTGTTATTCAGCAGATATATGAAAGATAGGCGCTGGGTGAACCTAAGGGTTTAGAGGTGTTTTTGAAGCCCCCCCCTGTGTAGTGAACGTATTGATTTTGGAAGAGGGGGAGGGTGTGACGTGTGGAGTAAAGTATCTTTATCGCTGAGGAAAATATGGGCAAGAGCCTAATTTGATTCTGGTGTAACGATGTGGACCTCCAGGGAAGCAGCGCGGCACTGGAGCCGTTTCCATGGCAACGGGTATCTTTTCCTTTTTAATTTTTTTTTTTTTCCCAAGGAGGACTGCGAAACAAGGTCCTTGTGTGACTGGCAAGCGGCAGCCTCTGAGCTGATGAATATGCAGGTCTTTTGCAAGCCCCACTTTACTAATGAGGAAACAAATAATCTTTAATAGCAATATAGTAAGGATAAAAAAAAAAACTACGAGCATCAAAAGATGCAATATGTAATTTAGTGTAGTGAAATGTGATTGGCACATTTGTTTTCCCAGAAACTGTAAATATTACATATTCCTGTCTAAATATCATCATAGCCTTTACCTGCAAAGCAAAGTGAATGTGTCCACAAAAGTAGGCTATTAATGTGAAGCTTGTGCTCATTGACCTTTAACAGGACTGTGTAGTATTATGATATTCCTAGGTTTTCCAGCAGAGTCATGTCAGAGTCATTGAAAATAATACGAGAAAAATATCCCATCTTTCTGTCTATTTTTGGACTGGTGCATATGAAGCTTCCGTCCTTTGTCCTGTGTATGCGTGTGCAGATTACAGTCTCCATTCAGGGAATCGCGGGTCTCTGTGTCTTTATATAGCGCGATGCTCTGCGTTAGGGTGCCTGCTCACTTCCGCTCAGCCCGCAGATGCAGTGGTACAGAAACAGGAAGCAGTGTGCTGTCCGTTTATCCTCATGCAGCACTGCAGGGCAGTCAGGGTAGTAGATGTCCACATGCCTGTTCCTCATTACATGTCATTGTTACACAGTCTCTGGCAATTATGTAGCACACTGAAGCGAAGGCGGCTTTGTAGGCTTAATGAAACCTCTGGCATTAACTTTACTGCGACTGATGTAGCTGCAGCAATTTCCAGTTGCTTCCTGGTTTGGGGCACAAGGTCTGGATTTAAACGCTTTCAGTTCCAGCAGCTACTGGAAGGTCTGGTGCTTCTGGGGTTAAAAGGCAAAGAACAGATTAAACGGAGAGGTCGTTGCTGTTCCACCATCTGGTGAACATCAGAGATCAGATGGACATCACTAAGGAGACAAAATGCTTGCTCACTGACTTAGAGACAGATGATCCTGAAAACATTAACTGAGCAGCTTTTTTTTTTTTGTATCGTAAGGGACCCCGTAAAAAAATAAAAAGAGTCATGTCATCTGTCATTGCACACCATTCTATGTTGTAAATATTTACTTGGTCCTCTTGACAGGATGCCAGGTAGATATCAGCTTGGCTGAACAGTTTGAAGAACAAGATTTATCTTCCTGGTGGATTGCGGCTGTGCGTCCCTGTTCGCCTTTGCGATGCGCGTTCCTGTTCCCCTTTGCGATGCTCGTTCCTGTTCGCCTTTGCGATGCGCGTTCCTGTTCGCCTTTGTGATGCGCGTTCCTTTTCCCCTTTGCGATGCATAGTCCTAACCATCATTTTCACCTACATTTCTCCAGTAGTGTGGCATTACACTGTGTAAATGTACTGGACTGCGAAACAGTGTAAATTTAACCAGGATATGCTCTCTTCAGCTTCATATGCCAAGGATAATCTCAGAAGGGGAACTTGTACTCAGGTGTGTAGTAGGTGCTCAGAAGTCATCCTTTAGGCTAGGGGTGGGTACACTGGTTTTATAGTCCTTTCCAGTGTGATTCTGCGCTACGATATGAATTTGCAGTATACCGTTAACACCGTGATAAGTCGACAGCCTAATTTTTAAAAATAAAGCATTTTATGTTCTTCAAAGCTTCAGTTGTCATCTGAATACTTGTCATCCTATAGTCTATGTAACTGGTTTATCTGCGTTGTGTGAATTTTCTATGAAACACACCATGGCGATAGCAAATTAACACATTCAAAATAAACCGATTTTGTGTAATTATTCACAAATTAAATGCATATATACGCGTTAAACAAAATAACCTGGTTACACGCACACACACACATACATATATAAATATTATGTAGTAGCGCATTAAAAAGTGAAACATATTCGCTAAATCAGCATATACTGTATTGCCAAAAATATTGCGACGCCTGCCTTTACATACACATGAACTTTAGCATCCCACCCCCCCCTTTGCAACTATAACAGCTTCATCTCTTCTGGGAAGGCTGTCCACAAGGTTTAGGAGTGTGTTTATGGGAATTTTTGACCGTTCTTCCAGGAGAACATTTGTGAGGTCAGGCACTGATGTTGGACAAGAAAGCCTGGCTCGTAGTCTCTGCTTTAATTCATCCCAAAGATGTACTATCGAGTTGAGGTCAGGGCTCTATGTAGGCCAGTCAAGTTCCTCCACACCAGACTCGCTCATCCATGTCCGTATGGACCTTGCTTTGTGCACTGGTGCGCAGTCATGTTGGAACATGAAGGGGCCATCCCCAAACTGTTCCCACAAAGCTGGGAGCATGAAATTGTCCAAAATGGAAGTTCCTTTCACTGGAACTAAGAGGTTTCAGGAATGGACTAATTGTACAGGTGACATCCTATCATGGTACCACACTAGAATTCACTTAGCTCTTGAGAGCAACCCATTCTTTCGCAAATGTTTGTAGAAGCAGTCTGCATGCTTAGGTGCTTAGTTTTATACACCTGTTGCTATGGAAGCGATTGGAACACCTGAATTCAACGACTTGGAGGGGTGTCCCATTGCCTTTGGCAATATGGTGTATATATGTGCCGCTGTCTTCATGCAAGATGAAGGCACAACTGCCCAGTTAACACTAGAATGGCCCGTTTCCCGCACCAGTGACTGTCAGACTCCTTTAACTTCCAAGCAAGACATACTGCACACGCAGCCCTTTTGTTTGTGCTAATGTGCCGTTTGTGTTAATAACAGCAGCGATTCTAACACCCTCAACCAAAAAGCTGTAATGTTACTAACAGAGTAGCTGCTCTGTCCTGAAATCGTACAGCTGAAAAGTTTTCAATCGCGGCATTTCATAAAATGTTGGATAAATGCCTGCCTCAAAGTAATTTTTCTAATACAGTCAATTGAGGTGAAACAGAAAAAACGTTAAGTTTCCAGGGTTGCTAACTCTCACGTATCTGCCACGTAAGAAATCCTATGTCAAATGTATATTATTCCATTATAAACCTAAAATTAGCAACATCAAAAGCTTTAGGGTAGTTTGCAAACCTCGTAGAATGTTTTCAAGGTAATAAAATTGTTACATGCATGTAAAGTGCAGACTTGTCTCAAATTGAAAATCTCACGCCAGCCAGCTAAGGCCGGGCTGCGTTTTATTTGAAATTAAAGGTAAAATATACTGTTTTTGGCTGTAGCAGCTTGTCATTCCATTTGCTTTGTTACTCCGACAATTATAAAGCAAAAATGAGAAAGCATTGAAAAGCACTATGTCGCTTTTTATATCTTTGCCAAATAAGACCGCCTATACCCAAATGTAATACCAGTTGAAGTATACTTAATATATTCTAAAATATTTTTTAATTAAAAAAAGGGACAAGACATGCTATTCCTCCCAAAACTTGGAACAAAGCAATACCATGAAATAATACCGTCACCGTCCAAAAAGTGAAAAAATACCGTGATAATAATTTTAGGTCATATCACCCACCCCTACTGTTGGCAAAATGTTGTGATTTCTAATCTCTGCTATATGAATAGGCAACTAGTGTATACTTGTGGGTAAATTTCCGTAAGTCCATTTAGATGAAAGCATCTGATGGGAATATAAATAAGTAATGTGGCTGCTGCTGGGTGCTCACTCAGCTTCTTACCTCCGTATTTCCAGTCTGATGTAGACATTGGTTTGTGATTGTTGACTGTATATGTAGCTGGTTTCTAAGACGTAATGAGGACAATATGCAAATATGCCTTTAAATTCTGTTATAGTTTTACCAGTGAATTAACTCCTGCATGTTCACACCTCAATTATTTGATTGGTTGTACAGCTCATTTATTGGATGTGGCAGGATGGAGCACTTTGTGTAATGACGAGTAGCTCCACAGGTTAGGAATTTGTGGCCATCTGGAAAGTTCTACTGTTGAATCCTGTAGCCGGTGTTGTAATCCTATTACCCCTTAACCCCAGTTGCTTCAGGGAATGGCTGACCCTGCTCTCCGATCCTCACTTATACCTCACTTTGGGCAGAAGAGTCAGAGTAAATAAATGTAAATGTCAGTCTAAATGCTGGAATATTTTCATATATGCCTATTCCACTTTCAAATATATTCCATTTGGGTGAGGTAATCCCTGAAAAGGCAGCAGTAGCGTATGAACACTTCACAATTCTTTTTCACCGTGCTTCTGTATTTTTGATTATATTATATTATGTACTGTCATAAATTTGCATGTGGAAATAGAAATGTTATTTGATGTCAGCTTTCACCCCATCCCCGTGACTGTGCTTTGTGAATGGAATGCAGGCTCATGAAATGTGTATGCATAGTGCATAGGGCATAGTAACCTGACTGCTCTAATGCCCCGCATGTGAACAGGACATCAGCAGGACAACCCAACATGCATAAAATTCTTTCAAACAGGGATGGGGATCCTGTTCCATGGAGGGCCGGTGTGGGTGCAGGTTTTTGGGATGACCTCTCAATCAGCCAATCACAGTGGGTCCCCAGGACTGGAGTTGGGAACTACTGTTTTATTATTGGCTGATTGAGAGGTCGTCCCAAAAACCCGCCCCCACACCGGCCCTCCATGGAACAGGATCCCCACTCCTGGTTCAGAATCTGTAATGTAAAGAAATTCTTGCATGAGTTACAGTAAACTGCTTTGTGTCCATTGTAATATTCTGCTGTCTCCTTTATTCCTTCATTATTTCCATTACTTTGAAGAAGGAAGAGAAGGAAATTAGAAATGATTGGTTTGTTTTGAATTCCTATCCACTGCTGCTGCCGGCCTGGGCTAATGATCGTAGGCACACGACGTAAAAAGGCTTCCTACTCGAATGAGCTTGTCATACTTGTGGTTTTAACACCTTTTTTTCCTCATTGGTTGTATTCATGATGGTCATAACCATACATAGACCTACAAAGAGGATATGAAAGTGTTTAAAAAATTAATTTTGCTTCAGTTATATGAGGGAAGAGTACGTGATGTATGAGTAAAGGAAATGCAGCCGCGGAAGAGAGTTTGCAAGTTAGACCCTGTTTAGCAAGGCGTCAGTCCTACTCTCTTTTCTCAGATTTTAAGTCACTTTTTCCGAAATCCGTTGAAACCACTCAGATCTTGTGATCTCTTCTGCGTGAGAAGTGACTTTCAAGCAGCAGCACAGCAGTAAACAATCAGCAAACTCCCCCCAAACTCCCCTCTTCATTTTGCAGTTGCTTGGTTAGAACCAAACCAAAGATTCTAGTGCGGAGCATTCTGGAATCTTCGCTCTTAAGTACACAGAAAGAGTTGGGCACAGTACTTTTGGTGAGACCGTAGCTGTGTGGATTTATGACATATCTCAAGTTATAAGTAATGTAATACATCCATGTCATATTTTTTGTATTACACACCTTTAATAAAACCTTGAAAGTCTTCTGTTGGTTGAGCTTAATAACTCAACTCATCCTCTTAACTTTGAAATTGATAGAAGTATTAGCATATCAATATTACAATATTAAGATGTTTGCTGAGCGTTTTCTTCAAAGTGAACACAGACAGAATACAGTCCCTTCATAATGAATTTTTCACAGCTTTTAAAATTGTGATGAGCCAAAACTCCCTAAAATAATTTGTAAGCTTTGCATCAGTTAATAAATACATTCCATTAAGCCGCCGACTAGCTGAAATTTAAGGGGGTACAGCTGGTCATTACCGTAACCCATCGATGCACCATTCTGCTTTGTCCATTTGTGCTGTCGAGTATGCTGTGCTCTCCTGCACTCAGTCTTGCTGAACTCAGTGAATGCTGTGTCATGTTTGAACCAGCAGTTTCCTTATATATAACTGGTGCATATGCATCACATGTACCATTTACCAACCTTGGTCAGTATGAAAAGCATGTAAATAGCACTGAGAAGTAGATATGTCAGGGTAAGAAAAAGCAAAGAAGCAGAGGTCAGCTATTAATTACAGTCAGCCTGCATCTTACGTGGTTTTTGTACAGTCACAGTTTGAAATTACTTTGTTTAGAAAAAGGTTTTAAAACTAACCAAAACGCATATTTTCAAATTAGTGCACAAAGTGCATTTAAAAAAAGCATAGATTGAGTGTGGTGTATGTCAGTACGCTGTCTGTTCGAAGTTTACGGTATACGATATTTTGGGAATAGGTCTACATGCAAAGTAAATGGGCACTTTTCTATAAGGGTCTTGAATTTACGTAGTTTTGCGGTATTGTGGTGGGTTGTGGGGGGCGACATGGTGGTGCGGTGGATAACACTGCCCCCTCACACCTCTGGGACCTGGGCTCAGCTCTCCGCCAGGGCTCCATGTGTGTGGAGCTTTCATGTTCTCCCCATGTCGTCGTGGGGGTGTCCTCTGGGTTCTCCAGCTTCCCTCCCAAAGTCCAAAAACATGCTGAGGCTGTTTGGAGTTATTGTCCATAGGTGTGTGTGTGTGTGATTGGTGTGAGTGTGCCCTGAGTCCTGACATAAGCTTGAGACCCTCTGCCACCCTGAACAAGATAAGCGGTTTCAGAAAATGGATGGATGGTGGGTTATGGAACCAACTGAGCACATAAGGGATGGAAACACTGTATATAGTGTCTTAGGGATCCTATTTAATGATCGCTAGCCAAAGGAATCAACACAAGTAACAGCATTTGCCATAATGGAGTCTGGTCACTTGGTTTGTTTTTGTTTGCTAACATCAGTTATCTGCAGGTCTGCGGTCAAAATCAGGTTCTGTACAGGTACATTGTGCGCAGTCACCTCATAGTAAAAGAAATGGTTTCATAAAATGATAAGGATAATATGTCTCGCATAGTAAGTGAAATAATGGAATGCCAGGGTGAATTAATGGGGGTAGATTTAACAATATTTGCTGAACTGTGTATCATCAGTTAGCCCTGAACATCACGGAAATATAGTTTTCTCTCATTACCTTTAATGAAATGAGAATGCGATGTTGGTATATGTCATATTAAGTCATTAACACCAATAAAGCTCATATTTCTTTCATTTACGTGGCTGCGTAATCTTGAGTTCGGAAAATGTTTTGATTTGCCTCCGTGATGCTGAAAGAGGCCTGCTTTTTTTGAGCACGGAAGGATCTGAAAATCGATGCATTATGAAAGGTGCTGTTTCCAAAAGTGTGAATTTTTGCCCGTGCATGAAAGGAAACTCGTAGCTTAATAGATTTTTCATGAGCGCCGGCGGGCGTGGCGCGTCGTCGGGGCCGTGCAGACGCCATCTCCGCGTCTTTGGAGGAGAAGTGCTCTCCATCATTAGAGATGGCTGGTTATAAAGAGGCGCGCCTGCACGATGGGCCTTTTCTCGCTCCCTTCAGCTCTTTCAGAGGGATTTGTCTGAGAGCCTCAGCACTGCACCCAACAGCCTGCTGTTGTTTCTCGTGCTCCTTGTGGCTCTCCATCTGTGAAACCCAAACCGTCTATGCGGCCATCTGTGAGACACTCCATAAGGCTATCAGTGAGACCTTCCATACGACCGTCTGTGAGACCCGCCCTCAGTAAGATTGACCTTAAGACCATATATGGGATGTATATATGGCCATCGCTGAGGCTGTGTAAGTGTACCCATGGGATTATGTGAATATGTCTGTAAATTGTGGGAAAACCTTTAGCTGGGTGTTTGCTCTTGTGTTGGTGGGAGTTTAGCGCTGTCCTTTTTTGATAAAGGAAATGTGTTGATGACATTCCTTGCATTCTTGCATAGGGAAAGTTCCATTGTTCCTTCCATTGTCTTGTTTCTTCACTGTTCCATCATTGTTCCGTTGCTCTGTAGTATGGCAGAGTGTAATGAAAGAGTAAATATTTGTGGTTTTCAGTTTTGGCAGGATTAACAATATGGCCTTCAGTTTAAATGTGCTCATGTTCTTACGTGTTTCTTTGGCAGGGAAATTTTATGATCTGTGTTTGTCTCCAAAGCAATGGGTAAACTCTTTTTTTTCCCCATTTTTTCTATTTTTTACACGTATACATATTACAGCCAGTGTCTAATCAAAGTAGTTCAAAAGAATCACTTTTTAAAACCTTTTTGAAACAGATACCATAAGGCATTTAAGGATCTGTTAGAAAGACCTTATTGGCCAACAATGAGGCCCTCAGAATGAACTGTACCCTCCTCATTGCTCTCCTATCATGTGAATCCCCTCTGGCAGGCTGGTTGCTCTTAAACTGCGCTCCACCCTGATTCCACACCTCATACTGTCTGAACACGAGCCAGTCACCCCTTCCCCCCACCTCATATTTCACAGTGGGGCTGCCCAACACCAGAATGGGCTCAGCCTTGGGGGGTCTGGTCGTAAGTAGCTTCAGAGGACATTGTATTCTCAAAGCCTCCCGACGGCTACATTGATTTGGGGGTCTCTAATCTCACGTTAGCCGCTATTGTGCTGAGATGGTGGCGCGTAGTCCCCTCTGTGAGAACCTTTAAACGTCACCGTCCCTTAACAGCAGCACAAACCCATCATCTGTTGGTATCATACATGCGCACCCAAGACCTCACCTGAAGAGTGGAGCTATACCTAGGCCAAGTGATATTAGCCATGTCTCTCACAACAAAAATGTCATTGATTCGCATGATACTGAAACTAGCATGATAATTGAAGCGTTTTCCTAGGTTTTTTTTTTTTAGTCTGTTCCTCCTATTTGACTGCCAGGTTGGCATTTTCAGTGTCACCTTCATGTTCAGATGTGATCAGGTGAAGAAGCGTGAAGCCAAACAGACACACACATGAGGGGAAACTGATTATATTTCAACTTTATTTAGAATTTTAAGAATCATATTGCACCTGAGGGATGCCTTATTGTTATTTTTTTAAATAGTTAGTTAATAAGGTCATATTGAACTTAAAAACCAGACCATTTCGGTTGGACTGTCCCTCATCGGGTTTTACCGTCCATTTTCCGTAACTCCTCATCCAGTCCCACTTCAGAGAAATCTCCTGGGAAGTTACATTTAAGAGAAGCTGAAATAGCCTCCTGGATCGTTAGTCTAGTGAGCCATGGAATCTTCTAGAAAGCGGCAGATATACACCCAAGATGTGCAGCAGCATTAAAGCATGCATCACACAGAGCATGCATGCATGTGCACCGAAATGTTCCCATTCTAAGCATAACTGTAAGCACTGGTTTGCCAAAACAGCATATCTTTGTATTTTGGGAAAAAACTGTATGCAAACAGAACCTTTGCATTCAGCTTTTCACTCCTGTCAACACGATATGAAAACTCAGTCGATTGATTTTTAGAGGCAAATGGCGATGGTGTCAGACAATAAGCCCACTCGCTGTAATGCCAGCGAAGCATCGCACGGAGTAGAGCACCAGGATGGCTTCATTAGTGTGCACGGATGGCCGAAGGACACAAGCTCATTGTCATCTGGGACTTGTATATCACCCAAAGAGCTTTTCTGCTTAGACTTTGAGATTTTAATGTGTTTTTTAACTTTGAATGACAGTTATTGTTATTCATATTGCAGAATTAAATTCAATCTGTCACAAAACTTGACATTTCATAAAACATAATATTAAAAACATTTCTTATATTTAAATGCATTAGGTGCTTTTATAGAAAATGACAAAGCTTATCCAAAATATTTTGTTTTTCTGTTCTAAAGCCAGCAAAGTTTATTATGCAGTTAAAAGGTGCAACAGCTGGCTTCAATGCTAGCATCAACACTCAAATGCCTATTTACTTTGCAGAACGTCCCGTCATGTCTCAGGGTTACAAGAGGTTATACCTTGGTCTCACGGCATGTTATGTTATTTGTGTTGACGTGTTCTGGGGCTCCTTGGCAGTAGTGATGGGGGTCCCCTGGTTTAGAAGCCTTCAGAGACCCTTGGTTCACATCACTCTCTGATGCAAGTGCTTGGTTTCATTAAGCACCCCTGATCAGAAGGCCTGTCCTGAGACTCGGCGTAGCAGATGCCAGGAAGTGGTGCGATGCTGCTTCAGGCCCCCTAAGTGATCTAATACTCGTGCACAGGTCAGCAAAGAAGGGCAGCTCCATAATCAGCAAGCAGTTCAAATGGGATCAGGAAGAATTGCATGTCCAACAGTAAAATCAATTTGTCAGCCTAAAAGGGCCACGATGAAATATTTGCCGCTTCGTTCTTTCACTTCGTCTCAAGCATCAGACATTTTTCTCAGCTAAATAGTATGTGTATTGGCCTTGAATAAAATTGTTATATGATTAATATTTGATTAAGAGTAATGAAATGCTATGGGTTACTCATTTAGAAATTTGACTGGAACAATGGGCCCTCTGTAAAACATTTGAAAGGAAGTTTGCATCAACCTTTTGATTTAGGTTCTTGAACTGAATATTAAGACAGAATAAAAATTTGGTTATACTTTTATACTGAACATTTGTGCCGTGGTTTCTTGAGGAAAGGTAAAGCTAAACTGTTTCCATGAAAAAATATGAAGCTATACAGCAAACCTGTACTTGGGAATTTTAAAACCTATACCTCAGTGTTTCCCTATCTGGTCCTTGGGAACACACAGTCGGTCCATGTTTTTGCTCCCTCTGAGCTCCCTACCAGACAGTCCACATTTTTGCTCCCTTCCAACTCCAGCAAAAACATGAACTGTCTGTGGGTCCCTGAGGACCAGATTGGGAAGCACTGCAATAGGTACCTCATGGCTAAGCCGCAAACAAGCATGACATCATGACCTTCTCCCATTTATCTACTTTGGAGGTATTTCTAGAAGGAAAGTTACGTGATTTTGAGATTCCCTCGTGTCCGTCGCTGTCGCCCCCATTTTGCCCAGGGTGCACCTGGGTAGGCGGAGCTCTGCGGTAGGCGGATGCAGTGGGAGTGGACTGGGGTTCGTGGATCTGATCTGGCAGCAGCCCTGCAATCCGAGTCCCTGGTAGGCAGCAGGCTGAATAATTAAAGGAACAAATGTGTTTGCCAAAAGGTGCAGGGTTCCCGTTAGGTGCGGCGGCGTGAGGGAGGCGCCCGATGCAACGTTCTTGCACGTTTCAGCTTCAGCGTCGATGCTCCCCTTCATTTTCCATTTGACTTGGAATTACTTTTGGGGAAGTTTCTGGCAGTCCTATCCATCTGGGGGGTTTTCAGAAAATCTGTGTCGTGGATATGTTTGGCAGCAGACTCACACACAGAGTTCTTCTTAGCTTGGGGAAGGATAAAATGGAGAGAGCAGCAGGTCCCCCCATCTTCCCTGATCCTCTGCAGCACGCACACACAAACTAACACTGGGGAGGGCTCATCTCGAGGCGGCATGGTCCAGCTTGCTGCCGATGGCACGATGTGAGCAGGCAGCTTTGGCCACACTTTGACACAGATCTGAAAGTTGTTACTGGTCCCGCAGCCTTCCAGAGAGGCGTGGAAAGCCTTCAGGAGCAGAAAGGCAAGGGACCATTTTCCCAGCACTGCTCTCAGTCTGATTTGAAATGAGCTGTCTACTGACACGAACATATGACCCCGAAAAACCGATAACAAATGTGAAAACATCTGGTTCCATTGTTACAGATGCTTAAACATTTGTTTCAGCATTTTGCTTCTGTGGTCATATTGCTAAGTCCTAATTATTGAACAGCAGGATTTATCATCTGGGCCATTAACCACTGTTGAAAGAGAGACTTGCTTAAATTATATCAGTCTGATAGACTGCAATTTATCTTTCCTTTTTTCAGCTAATGAACCAAAGGGCTTTTATATATTGCGTACATGCATGAGACAATAGTGGCGCTAATCGCTGCTACCTTGGTAATCGCTGTGCAATTCACGGTGCTCTATTCATAAGTGCTGCACCCCTCTTGTGGGGAGAAGCTGGGGAATTGGCCGCTGTTTGTGTTTTTTAACTTCTGGATGTTTGGAAGGATGCTGGGTCAGCAACTCAGGATCAACTCAGGAACTCAGGTGCACACACACATATCGGCGCATGAACACATGGGCACACACACACATGGGCACACACACATGGGCACACACACACATGGGCGCACACACACATGGGCACACACACACATGGGCACACACACACATGGGCACACACACATGGGCACGAGCACACAAACATGGGCGCGCACACACACATGGGCGCACACACACATGGGCGCACACACACACATGGGCGCACACACACACATGGGCGCACAC
>JAODJW010000117.1:27941453-27967447 GCA_026777045.1 Hyperopisus bebe | reverse complement strand
GACCCTGACGAAAAACTGACTTTCTTCGGGCAACGGGCCCAAACGTGAATTTTTTAACGTTTCGTAAACCAAATGGCAACTGATAACAACTGGGAACCCCTTTCCGCTAAAGCATGATCACATAACTAAAGACTGGCCGGGGGGGGGTTACCCATGCATATTTTTTGCGTTGCGTCGATTTATACTGACATTTTATCGACGTACAGTTTCTGCAGACCCCCTGGGGGGGTCACAGACCACAGGCTTGGCTAAGGGTCTCTGAACAAAGTTAGCAAAATAAGTGTAACAGTGCCCTCTATTGGTGTGGCTAGCACTGAGGTCCCTCGCCGTTTACATCCAGGTTTAACAGCCTTAGGAGCTGATGTTGATTAAAATAAGACTCCGGTTACCTTTCTGTGCATTAACTGCTTCGTGTGCTTTAGCCAGACTTCGACCGTTTATTTGTCTTGACCTGGTTTTAAGATAGAATCCTCATCGGAAGCTTGGAAGCACAATTTAGTTGGCATTCCTTTATAATACAGTTACAGTATGTATTCATATACTGTGCTGCTGTATATGTTATCATGAAAAACAGCAGGGTAATCAACAAAATAAACTTCTTATTCAAGATCACAGGATATGCTGAACTGGCTAACATCTTTATGCATACGAAGAGGTTTTTTGCATAACCTGTAAATACCAAATCTCCAGCCTCACTGAAGCTCTCTCTCCTAGTGTTAAAGTAAATGGATTTGCACGTATTGCTGTGACTGTGTTCCGCTGATTGTATGATATCAGTGTATATTTTATGGTGTACATTTCTAGGTTTAGGGTTTCCATTGCCTTGTTGTGACATTAAATCCAAGATTTTGAAATTCATTGATTGAGTTTGTAATTGAAGCAATTCCTAATTGTTTCTCTCTCTCTTTCTGTCTCATCTCGTCAATTATTTTTTTCTAGTTTCACGGGCTTATAGGACTAACACCATGCATGTACTTAGGCTAAGCAATTTGCATATTTTTTGGTCAAAAACAAATTTTAATTCATATCCAGATTACCATATTAATAGACTATCATTGTTGATCAGTTGTACTTTGGGCTTTCTGTTTAATTGGTCGTTGTCAGTCATCAGTCCTACGGGCGAGGAGAAGGAACTGGTCTGAGCCTTAAATTCAGGCTTGGCATAGAAAAAATTTTGTTGGACTTCGGTACAATGACAATAAAGTCTATCTAGCTATCTATCTAAAAACATGGAACGATATCCTCAGAATAAACAAATGGTCTTGGTATGGCAAGTGGTTTCATGTGGCCTGCAAGAATGCCTTAATTAAACAGGAAAATTAACGGTGGTTAATAATGCAAGGAAATCATGTCATAAGTTAGTCAGAATATTCTAGAATATAAAAAATGGATAAACATACAGCATGGATGGATGGATATACGATTACTGGCATTTACTTAACTTTATTAATTGCTCAATAAAGACTGTCTACATCCAGAGACCAATTATTAAAACAAGATTTTTTTTCCTTCTTAGAAGGTTAAAGTATTATGTTCGGCCAGTTTGTAATGGTCTGGATTTGATATTGTCCTGCCTGATTCTGAAATTCAAAACTCTTCCAGATTCAGGTGTAGCAGATTTAATAAACTGAAGAAGCCATAAAGCATTTTTACTGATACAAGACAGTGTGGGTGCAGAGGCTGATAAGCGTAAAGCGTTTTTTTACATGAGCTTCGTGACTTTAATCAACACCAGTGCTTCCCAGTCCATTCCTCGGGGACCTACATACAGTCCACGTTTTTGCTCCCTGTCTGTGGGTCCCTAAGGACCAGATTGGGAAACACTGATTTGTGAAGTTATTGACAGATGAAAATGAAGCGCATTCAGTTATGCTTAAGAGCTGCATATGTGGCAGAGAGTGAGAGTATCACCTAGCAGGGGATGCGAAGGGCTCTTAGAGCCGAGAAGTCTAGCGGACTCAGACATTTTGTTGCTTGTTTATTCTTTTATTCTCGATTTTCTGACGTTTTTTCTCTTTAGTGTTTGTGCTGGGTCAGCCATCACTGGTCACTTTTGTGATTGTTCGTTTCCAATTAGTGGTATATACGTACATTCCTATGTCATTGGCACAGTAAATGTGGCACTGATATGAAATGTCTCTGCGCTGTCGTGTCGAGCTGATCTGAGATTTGTGAGCTTCTGCTTAGTGCCGTGTTCTGTCCTTCTCTTGTTCCACGCAGCATTTCCGTCTACATTTCCCCCCCCCCCTTTGTATGTGCGTGTGTGTGGCAGTGTGTCTACGTGCTGCCAGTGGTCTATTTTAGGCCGGTCGACTGTTTGGAGGCTCAGAGACAGGAAGTTTCCAGAGGGAGAGGGAGGCAGCATGAGCTCTGGGGGTAGGGAGGGAGGGCAATGTGCTGATGTCGGTAGCGATAGGTGTACACACACACACACACACACACACACACACATACACAGGCTGTATGCCTACACAGACATACCAGGCCTCCAGGCACATGACATAAACGTAACACACTGAACAGTCAGGCGCTCTTTGTGTGTACAATTTTTTTTCTAACATGGCAGCATGTAAATTCAAGAACCAAGAAACATGACATTCACACGATAATGAGTAAGCAGAATAAGATGAGGAGAGTCTACATATGGCCTCTTTTCAGCACTGAAATGTCTGTTATGGATCCAGCGTTTTCATTCTGCGCATGGTGGATGCACAATATATATATATATATATACACACACATATATATACATACACACACACACACACATATATATACATACACACATATATATACATACACACACACACACACACACATATATATACATGTGTGTGTGTATATATATATATATATGTGTGTGTGTGTGTGTGTGTGTGCACCACAAAAACAATATACTAGCAGTAATATTTATAAAAAGCTCCAGTAGATTTCTTCCTCAAATGTGTTATGGGGTTATGGGGATATAAGGCCTGTTAGATGTTTTAGATGTTGAAGCTGACAATTCAGTGTTTGTAATTTTTTTTCTTTGTTTGATCTGTATGTGTATTTTAGTATAGTCCAGTCATTTAAAACCTGATTTGAATAAATCTGAAAGCAAACCCTAATTTGCATAACGGATGTTCAGTGTCAGAGATGGGAAACTGTATGATTCCACTGTCTTAGTAAAATTACAGTAATGTAATGGGTTTTACGCTTTAATGAGGTCTGTTTGGGTGCAGTTTGCACTTTTGATTAATGTTTGATTGTTTAATTAATCTGTTTGATTTAATTAAACAATTTGAATTATTAATAGTCTAGGGCAGCTTCATTCCCTTGAATTTTGTGTGACTCTTTTTTAACGAGATGGATATGCTTGTTTTTCTTCATCTTGAATACAGACTTTGTTTAACGTTTTTCACTCAACAGAACCGCGTTTTGTGATTGATGACTTGCCGCCGGAATGTCGTTTTATATGGCTCTTCGTTAAAAAAAATGCAAACACAAGTGCAAGTGATGGAATGCCTGTCGAGTTTGAGTCTTTGGTGTGGAAACAAAGATTCGTGTGGCCGACATTTGCTAAAGCTTCTGCTTCTTTATCTTGAAGCTAATAAACAGAATTGGTCCCTTAGAACGACTCATCTCTGTTATATTCATACACAGCTTCCTGGGCCCTTCATTCTCTTAAAGACTTTTATTTTGGAGACTTCTAAGGACTCACTCCTGCGTGTCGTGGTTCTTGTTGAATGGTCACCCAGTGTCCTGATGGATTTTCCAACCTGGATGGGATTATACACCAGGGCCTTGTGAAACACTCGAGTGCCCACTGCAGCCTGGAAAGTACCAGCCCTGCAGTGAAGACAACTGCCTGATCCTCTACACAGTTAATCAATCGCTCAGTTGCGAGAGGAAGTGAAAGCACGGCATTAAAGTGCGTGAGTGGGACGCCTGTGGACTTTCTGACAGAGGTTGTTAAACTGAGACGCCTGAAAAACAAATGATACTCAAGCAAGAAAGCCCTGGAAGGGAGGGGATTATTTCACACTGATATACTGTTTAATACCTCTTCTTACATCTCAGCCATATTCTTGAGCGAGCCAGGAGGGAACTTGAGAGAGCTCGTGATGCCTTTCTCCTTGGCATGGCACCATTTTTTTTGTTCCCCTCCAATCAGATGTGTGAAATGGGAGAGTGGGCGGGCTCAAATGTCTATCAGCCACTCCCCTCCGGCCTTGCCCTGATGTCACAGCCGGTACATGTCCCCCCAGCCAATCCCCGTTCATTCTGGGCTTTAACGAGACATCTGGCCAAGTGTGTGAGAGCACAGATGTGCTCATACGTGGCACATGGGCTCAGTCCTGAACACACGTGTACACAGTACACACAAAGATACGACTGAACATCTGTCGTGGCAGCCTGGGTCCTCTTGTTTATTCCTGACAGGCTGTGGGAAGCCGGGGGGGCTTGTTTGTTATCTGGATGGCTTCTCGTCGCTTTTTAACCCGATCTGCACTTGGAAGTACGGCTCTCTACTTTAAGTGATGGAGACTCCATGACTGAAAGGGAAGAAGGACCTGTTTTCAGCATTGTGTGTCACTGGTTTCTCTTATAAAGGAAGTCCTTCCTTCTAAATCAAAGACACGGCAAGCAGGGCAGCATCTCTTGCCTGAGAACCTGTGATCCCTGTCCAAATCATTAAAGTCTGCCCTGGAAAGAGTTCCGCAGGGGTGGGGAGAAAAAAGTCCACTGTCAGATTCTCTCTTTTGTTTGAAAGTCTATGGCTCCCTGTTTGACGTGAGGGTGGAAGCAACAGAAGCATCCGTGCTCCTTCAGTGCACCTGAAAGACGATCCTTTGGACGAATTCGAGCAGCCGGTGATGAACTACAGGTCGACCTCTGTGTTTGTGTTGCACGGGTTGTCCTTTAATTAGGGGCTTTATGTTTCTTCTAGTTTGTGAAGGCAGCAGAGCAGTAGAATAATTGGCCGGTGGCACTCAGTCATTTAGCTCTCTAGTTCCCACTCAGCATCCGTTCACCTTTTGATCCCGCAGAGAGGAAATTCGTCTATAATGGCTGAAGATTTCGTAATAACTCTTCGAATAAAGTGCTCCATTCACCAGATCTGATCCTAATCATCCTTTCAAAGCCTGCACTTTCGTACAAGAAATCAATATGAGAGATATTTGCAGGGAAATAAGTGGCTGCTGAGGGTGACAACACAGACAGCGAGAGGAGAGATCAGCCATTTTAACCGGGGGGATAATTGGCCTCCTGTGTCCCCGGGGGGCAGATCTGGCTCCCAGAGGCTTAGCGGCTTCCACGCGAGGCCAGCCCATCGGGGTCCCCCAGCACCTGCCGGCATGTGTAACGTCTGGGTCTCCTTTTCTCTCCATAGGGCCCCCCCGGTCCACAGCCATCACCCCACGCACCGCCTCCACCTCACAACCCCAGCAACCCCATGATGGGCCCCCACGCGCAGGTAAAACGGGACCCAGAGAGCCCAGCATCTAGGGACCACCTGCCCTGGAGACAACCCCCCACCTCCTCCCCGCCCCACCCCCCCCACCACCACGGGTCAATGGAGCCAGTTGTCGACAGATCTTCGTCAAGTGGCTTATCACTGCTGCCGCATTCCTCAGCCTACCATCCATAGCTACCAGCTTCCATTATTTTATAGTTTCGTGGCTTAGCTTACAATTTCAGTGAAAGCGACACCTTGATGAAATTACTACCAAAACGTATAACTGTAGGCCTCCTAGGACTGGAACTGGCAATCCCGAGGTTTTCCCTCCGAAAAATAAGTCAATAAAATAGCCAGCAGGCCCTCTGCATTCGTTTTTGTTTACGATGCACAGTGGGGCACCCCAGCTACGTCGCCGCTAGCACAGGTCTCTGACCGCATACCCAGGCTGCCTGCTCTTGGTTGCACTTGCACAGCATAGAATCAGTCATACAGGCAAAGTGCTGCAGCTCGTAGATTTCCCACTGTATGTTGCGGTACACTTGGGCTGCGCTTACATAATGTGTCATGATAACGCAGTGCGAGGATAACTGACACGTTGTGTTTTTGCTGGAGAGTAAAGAAGGTCTCTGGGATATTGCAGATCTTGTGAGGAAGCAGAAGTCAGGCTAGGTGTGAAGATGGAGACGTGCTGTTTTTGAAAAGAAAAAAAAAAATTAGGTCCGATTAGGTGAAGCAGAGAGTCTGTTGGTGAGTTTTGAGCATATCTGTGAGTTTTGAGCATATCTGTGAGAAAGTGCTCTGATTGTGGACGGTTCTTGCTCACGGGTGATTTTAGTACGTGACCGTCACTCATATGGATCTCTGATATCTAGCTGAGAAATTAAATTGCTGTTGCACAGCAATTTTTTTAGGTTTATTTGCTTTTTTTAAAGCAAGGACACTCTTTTCTGCACTTGTTCTGGATATGTGCTTTTCCACATGCAATACGAACTGGTTCTCTGGAACTGTGCCCCATAATGAACCAGGTGGAGAATATGTGTGCCTTCATTCTTGTCTTTATAGCTGTTTCTACACGTGGACAATAACCTGTGAGCCTAGAAGTAAGAGGGATTGTGTCTGGGTGGGACCTTGTTTCAAGGTCAATCCATGCATTTACTGTCATGTTGTAGGGGTTAGCTGTAGCAAAATGCTACTGATATACTGTAGGCATAGTGGTTGTGCTGCCTTTCCAAGACCTCACCTGTTTCTCCCACTTCAGTCATGCCGTCATCTTCAGCGACCTTAAAATACTCACACGTTTCAGGTTTACAGCTCAGAGGCCTGTGGCTACACTGCAGTGTGCTCTGTTTTGCTCTAATTGTAAGAGAGTGCAATTCCTAGGTGTCGTGTTCTGTGGCACTGAGGGATTCTTTATGCACTCAGTGGCTGCGCTGCTCTAAAAGGGAAATTGCAAAAAAGCAACCTCTGTGGTTTGGGGTTTTGCATTGTGGTCATACTTGTGGTAAATGACTGCTTCTTCTCAGCATCCGCGTCAGTGCGCCAGCGAGCCTTCTACGCAACGCTGACTTTCTCTTCTTGTTCTTTTGCTGTGTTTAAGAAAAAAAATTCCCCTTTCAGCTGAGGATGCAAGAATCTCTCAGGTTGCGCTGGACTTTTGTGTTCGCTGGGTATTGATTCCAAGGCCTTGAATCACCCAGCATCCAACAACAGCGGCGTATGCTGGTTCTGTAAAGTGATTGAGCAAAATTAATGTGAAATTTGGCAAACAAACTGATCCAGTGTTAAAATTGTGTCTGCACTGAAAGTTTAATCGATGTGCAAAACGTTTCCAGATTGCATCAATTCTTCAAATGTGGAAAAACTGTGTGGTTAATAAACACCGCAAAGTGAATGATGTTTGTCTTCAAAGTGGGTTTTCATTTCTTAAATGCCTGAAAGTGCCTGGTTGTGAAATAGTAATCGTCGGTTTTGATTTTCTTTTCCCTTTTTTAGTGAATATTGTCCATAGGAGGGGAGCCTTCTTCCATTGTCCTCGTTGACTTATCCATATTTTAATGTAGTTATTTATGTGTTGTTTTGTCTCAACAGCCATTTATGTCACCTCGTTACCCTGGCGGCCCAAGACCTCCCCTCAGAATACCCAATCAGGTATGGGCTCTTCTCTGTGCCCCGGGTCCTGCTGGGAAATGAAGTTTCCTATGGCCAGGAAGTATTGGGCTGACAATTTTATGTATATAATTTCATCTCTTGACAGGTAACTGTTTAGAATTCCATTAAAATCTGGAATACCAACACACCACAGTAATAGATTGCTGTTTATTGAATGGAATCTATTTAAAATATAAAACTTAGTTGTTTTAATATAAAGTTAATATAAATGCAAATTGCACCCAAATCTCATTCATTTATGACTTTGGGTTGTGCATTCATGAAAATCAAGTCTTGGTCTCTGGTTTATTTCTGTATCATGTTTTTTTTTTTTTTTTTTTACGAATGTGAAAGTTGAATGAAATGTCAGCTGTGCCAGTGATGGTTGCTGTATAACTAATTCTGCTGGGATTTGTTAAGGGGCAGCCCTGCGATTGGCTGGGCTAGCCTCAGGCCTTCCGCCCTGCGATTGGCTGGGCTAGCCTCAGGCCTTCCGCCCTGCGATTGGCTGGGCTAGCCTCACACCTTCTGGCTCGGGTTTGCGTGCGCTCCCTGTTTGTGGCTTTCTTCCGGGAACTCTGCTTTCCTGCCACGGTCCAGAGACGTTCAGTTAGCTTAATGGAGGTCTCCTGCTTTTCCTTCAGAGTATGCCTGCGTGTGTCTGTGTGGCCTGTGTCCGCTGCTGCTCCTTCCAGTCAATCCCGTACATAATGCCCTGTGCCTCAGGCTCAATGTGACTCTGTGCTGAATAAGTAGCTTGCCGGATGGATGGATTGATAAATAGATGGAGACATGGATGGACGAATTTGCTTCAGAAAATGTTTAATCGCTATTATTATCTGTGCTATGATCTGTAAACATGAATCGAACAGTGTGATTACGGGATTTTCCTCCTTAGTGTAAAGCAGGTCACCTTTCCAGCGTACCTCAGTTCTCAGGGACTGTGAACTGTAGCATAATGCTTAGATGTAAGTAAACAGCATTTCTTCTGTGCAGGGTATGGGGGGAGTTCCAGGGAACCAGCCCTTACTGCCCAGTGGAATGGACCCTACAAGACAGCAAGGTCAGTAGCAGGCAACTCAAAGCCTTCTCCGCTTTCATGTCCATTTACTGGGGTGCAGGCACAGGTCATATTACTGTGTCACGTATTACCTTCTCTCTTCTTGCGATAAGGATTACAATTAAAGGACTTGTATATTGGAGTATGTGGAAAAATGTGTTTTTAGGCAATATTTTAAATTCTACACTGGTGTGGATCTTAAGGGTTTTTTGAATGTCTTTTCATAGTTTTGTTATCTTTCACATTTTTTGGATGTCCTGTCATCATTTTTGTTATCTTTCAGGTCATCCAAATATGGGCGGAGCTATGCAGCGAATGACCCCTCCCAGAGGCATGGTTCCTCTCGGTCCTCAGGTACTACACCAACCAGTTCTTAATTCTGTCAGAAATACTCCCAGTCGCCTCTTTTTGGAGTTTAGTTGCTAGCTGGGACCCTCTTTGAGTCTTTGCCTCAATCATGCTTACTGTTACAGAGCTACGGAGGAGGAATGAGACCACCCCTCAATGCTTTAGGGGGCCCGGGAATGCCTGGAATGAACATGTAAGTACACCCCCACCTCAGAACCTCCAATTATTTCATTAAAAATATGAAAAATGACCTTTCAGAACTCGAGCCATTTGGAAATAGTGACTTTTATTGACATATGTCTTGTGTGCTAGGATGCATGTGTTCTATTTGACAAAACACCAAGGAAAAAATGCAGCAGGGTGCTGCTGTTGTAATAAATGTCTTCATTTTTCATAGATGATGGAAGGGTAGTGAGCAGGGACACGGTGCACTCCAGCAGTACTTACGGGGAAGCTACTGAGTTGATTTGATGAATTAAAGAACCAGGCGAGAAAGAAGTGGCTGTTAATGATGTCCATATTTTTGACTTTTAAAAGTTAAGGTTTTGTTCATCTTGTACCTATTCCAAAATGTTCCTTACTGCATTTTGGCAATTATTACTGTACAAACTTAGGTGAAGTACAATGTGGCAACTATTGTCCCAGTAAACCCCAGTAAACCCCAGTGTCAGTTGACTGTATGTTAAGCTACCTTTGAGTTCTTAATTCTTCTTGTGAGCATTTAGCTGAATGTACACTCATATGTATCATCCTGATAGCATCATTTATTTATTTGTTTTATTTTTGTGAAAGAGCATTTTGATGGAGTGAAATTCAGTGGTGAAAGTAAATTACGTGTTAATGTGTTTCCATTGAGCTAAATCCTCAGAAACAAGTCTGTCTTCTACACTCATCCTTTTGCACGCAGGCAGAAAAATGTCATTTCCTCATTCTGTTATTCTCCCCTGCTAGTCACTACTGTGACTCAGTTAATTGGGGAAGAGACGGGCATTCATGGTACATATAAACTGACACGAACGTCACTAAGATGGCAGACTTGAGCACGTCTGTGTCACCTAAAAGCTGACGGCCAAGCAACGCAATGTGGCGAATCAGGGTGATACCACTGATTATGTCTTCTCATTCAGCCTATCAGAGTCTTTGTCTTCCTGACACCAAACGTCAGCAAGGGGGAGGCAAAAAGCCTGAGAATGAAACACAACACCCCTTTGCAGATGTTAAACTAACAACCGTCTGTGTTCCGTAGGGGTCCAGGGGGCAGACCCTGGCCGAACCCCCCTAACAACAACTCTGTGAGTACCTCCTACAGTTATACTTTGTTATGTACCAAGATCGTTAAGTCTTTGTCTTAAGTGTTTGTCTCTCTCCCTTTTTTATTTTAATAAGAATTAATGCTCTTTTTCGCTTTTAATGTTTGTGTTTAACCTGCACAGCATGCAAGTTATTTCTCTTGTATGAAAAGTTGTATGTGTTACATCAATTCTGTTTATTTTATAATTATTCTTCATTACTTTTCCGCCCCTGTAGTAAATGACCCCAGACAGGGTTTTCTGAAATGTAATAAATCTTCTCTGTGACTCATTTACTGTGTCTCTGTCACGCATTGTGTCCCTGTATGGCTTTCAAAGGGGAAGCTTTTTTTCCTGCGACCTACTGTAATTTTTATGTAAAACCACACCACAGGGGGGCGCCACACTTTTGTTTATGCACTGCTTGATTGCCTGAGCTTTTACAATAACAAATTATTCAGTAAGAATAAAGGCTTGGTTGTCGGGAATGGAGGGAGACATAGCCACACTAACTGGTATTACTTATAAATTTTTTTAAAAATGCTTGCAACTTTTGTGATTAGAAAGTCATTCTTTACTGAAAATTGGTAATAAGTGTTGGAGTACATTTCAACCCGTCAGCTGGTCCCTCTCTGTACCTGCATGTAAGGGTGTGTGTGTGTGATGATTTGGTGTTTTCTCTTCCTTAGATCCCCCCCTATACCTCAGCATCTCCAGGAAGTTATGCGGTACGTGACGTGATATTCATTTACAGTGGCTTGTACCAATTATGGGCTACGGGGGGTGTCCAGTTTATCCAACTTCCAGGGCACCAGACCTCCTGTTGAGCGTAGGCTAGCATAGCGTTCAAGATGGCTGCATTTAATGTTCACGCAGCCGAACGGGCCCCAGGCACATCGTAAAATGTAATATAAGAAAGAGCAAATGAAATTGCGCATCATAAACAGAAAATAAAGAGGTCATGAAGGAAAGCAGACTGTAGCCATATTGTAGATTTGGTTCATTAATGTGGTGATTGCAGCTTAAAACGATATGAGGGTCATGATTCTAGCAGACTGACTTGGTTATTGAGGAGCCGTATCATTAAGAGAATGCGCCATGCGCTTCCTTATTGTGTTGCCATGGTGACACGGAGGCTATTTAACACACATGAGTAAAGCAGCTGTGCAGTTATTGCGGGCACGAGGCTGTGCCATCAGCAGTCCATTGGCCCGGCTTCTCCTGCGCATCAATTAGAGGTGCAGGCGCAGTGGTGTGGCGTTATTTACTGAAACTGCTCTGCTGTGAGACCTGCTCGGGAAGTCACAGTCGAGTCAGCAGGATGGTTTCTAATTCGATTTGGGATTCTGGGAGAGGTAGCATGCTCTCTCCGCATTGTGGGAAGATAGAAGCTAGTGGACTACAGCATTAGGCCAGAGACCTATGCACCCATGTGGATGCAAATTCACTTCAGCCCGGTCACAAGTGAATATTCGAATCCCCGGAAGCAGTGGCACAATTATCAGAAGCAGTGCACTGGAAGCCATACTGTCATTTGAACCAAGCCAGAAAGATGGTTACTCAAAAAATAATATTGGCCGAAAGGCTCTCTATGTATGTTAAGACTGTGTTGGCCTGGTGTACTCGGAGCTCTAAGTGTAAGTGCTGCTTGTGTTTCCTCCCATTAGGGTCCACCCGGAGGAGGCGGCCCACCCGGAACTCCCATAATGCCCAGCCCAGCAGGTACACTTCAGAATATAGCCCTGCAGTGTACGTGTGTGTGTTTGTGAGTGTGCGTGTACGCACGTATTGTGGAGAATGGGACTGGTCCATTGCGCTAGCAGGTGTGTCATTCAGCTGTTTTGCCTCCAGAAAATCTTTGTGATAATAATGGTGGTAATAATGTCTACATTACAATGGTTCTGTCTGTTCATGCTGTTGCATCGACTGCAGAATATCATGCTTTTGCAAATGGGACCGTCAGTCCTTGGTAAACATTAATGCTGATAAGCACCATTCAGGCCTTTAGCTCTTTATTCATGTCTGCTTCTCTTTCAGACTCTACAAACTCTGGTGAAAACATGTACACTATGATCAATGCAGTACCACCAGGATCAAACCGGTCAAACGTAAGACGAGTTATCACCTCGAAATACATACCATATACTGTAATACTCATCAGAAGTTTCTGGAAAGAATTATGAAATGAACGTATAAAATTAACATCGGTATATATACTGTATTATTGTGTTGCTTGATATTTTATTTCCAAATTTTGTTGGAAATCTGATAGTATTTCACTGTTATATTTCCTATTCTGTGTGGAAAGGTGGTAAATCCCAGTGAGATGAGTTGGGTCATTTCAGAACTATGCAGTGGCCTTTTGGTCACTTTGTGAATGTAAAATGTGGAGCAGAGATGCCTAATGTCATTTGCCCATAATGTGAGAGTACAGTAACCCTCTGGAGATCAATTAAAGTTCTCCATTACTAGGGGGCAGTGGGATAATCCATGAGAGATGATCCACAGCAGCCTTTTCTTGAGGTGCAGTGGGTATTGAGGTGCAGTGGGTATTGAGGTGCAGTGCAGTGGTCGTCTCTGGGGAAACGTGCCAAATGTTCATGGGAAATGTAATAATTATGTAATAGTGGGATGGACTGAGTTAAGTTGTTAGTTGATAACTTCAATAGTGAGGGTGGATTGTTTCTTAATTGGCGAAGATGTCTTTTAAAGAAGCAGATTGGCTACCAGCTGGGAAGAAGGATTTGAATTCCATGTTTGGGTGCTGTCCCTGCTTTCCCAGCATGCCCAGCTTCTTGTCTTGTCTGTGTTCCCCAGTTCCCAATGGGCCCCGGAGCAGACGGACCCATGGGAGGTATGGCCGGGATGGAGCCACACCACATGAATGGGTCACTAGGTAAATACAGGCATTATTTTTCATCCTTAGAGTCTTAGGATGATGGCCGGTTAAGTCCATAACTATTCAAAATTGTGTGTTTGTTTATTGAGGCTGTTTCTATGTTCTGGGTTGGTTGGTCATGGTTCTATACATTTGTAAGTATGGCACAGAGTATGGAAGAGTATGGAAATGTGCTATCGGTTTGGTCTTCTAGAGGTGTCTTGCATACTTCATATGTGGCATATGTCCATATGAAGGTTTCTTTTTCACATTGGCAGCTTGGGTTGGCCAGTGATGGGTTAAGAGCATGATCACAAGACCAAGAAGTGTAAAATGTGTTGCTAATTGTATATCAAAGAGACAGCAGGTATGTAGTATTGTCTGTGATGGATCAGCGCTGTTGTACCCATTAAGCAAGACACTTAAACTCAATTGCTCCTGTAAATGCCCAGCAGTATAATTGGGTTAAATTCTAATTCTCTTTGCTGTCAGCTAAGCAACATAATAATTAAATTACTATTATGCATTCATCCATTCATCCATCTTCTATATGCACTCATGCAGTACAGAGTCATAGTCAGTTTGGAGCCTGTGGCAGGCAGACAATGCTCACAAGTGGGGGAAACGCCCAGAACACGATGATTTACACATGGAGAACATGTAGACTGCGCAGAGAGCAAGACCGCGTTTCAGTCCCTGTCCTGATGGGTGTGAGCTTCACAGTGCTACCTATCGAGTCGACTGTGAGTGATCGGCTCTCCTGAATTCAGTATCATTTCTGGAAAATGTATTTTTACATTAGAAGATGTATCAAACCGGAGACCATAGGATGATGGAAAATGGACATATTACTTCAAGAAGTGTATCAATATGCACATGTGAAGGCAGCCCTAGAGGCTGGGAACCCTATGGTGTGTTGGCGACCGCTCAGGGTTGGTTCCCGCCTGTGCCCATTGATCCTGGGATAGGCTCCGGTCCCCCCCCCCGCGACCCCAGTTGGCGTTGAGCGGTTACGGTGATGGATGGATGGATGGATGGATGGGAGTACCCAGTGGAAGAGTGATATATTGCAATTTAAGTAAGCAGTAGTACTTAAATATTTTTAAATGTATGACAACGCATATAGTAGGTTCTAGTCAGAGGAGTTCCAGTTCATTATACCCTAGTCCAACAGTCCAAGGACAGTTTCAGGTGTGGCTGGAGACCAAGACCTGATATTGCTAGAACAAAAACCCCAAAGCAGACCATAGCAGCTCAGCGCTGCCCTCTTATGGACATTTATTGTCTTGCATAAACATTTAATCCTGTATTATTTACTGGGTATTTAGCATTTGATGCGAAGCTGTTTTTGGTGTTGAATCCTAAATATAGTAATAAAGTGGGTCTATTTCTTTGTTATAGGCATATACTCACCGTATTAAGTTTAATATTGTGTTGTACTGTATTATATACTCAGTGCTATTTTTGGGTTATAAATACTACCGCAAAAATTGCAGTTCAGAATCTATTTTAAAATCAAATCCTGACTCTTCTTTGCAAAGTAAATGATTTGAAATATTGAAAATGATCAGTCAGCCAAAGGAATAATCCCAATACAAGTTTTCTAGGATCAGTCTTATTAGGTTAGAGGGGCTTCAGGGAAAGCCCTTGTTATTCTGTAAAAAAGCTATTGATTCTTGGTAAGTAACTGCCGACTCGCATATCAGTTAAGGAGTGTCCATGCCAAGCTGGGCTCGGCTTGGGAAAGATGCTTATTAAAAACATGTGGTGATCGTTACATTTACCATCTCAATCTTTTCAGGTTCAGGTGACATGGACAGCATCTCCAAGGTAAGGACTAAATCAGCTTAATGGGAGATCCTTCCCATTCTCTGCAGAAATATCCATTTTCTGTCCAACTCCATTATATGAGCCATGTATAACATGCTCTTTGTGAAGCCTGTGACATTACCATTCATATCTAATACATGGTGACATTACCATCCATATCTAATACATGAGGGTTGTGGCCGATATTTGTAGAAGCAGCATGTAAAATCAGTCCAGCTGGTATTACAGTTTGTGTTCATTGCCGGCTCAGTCTCATAAAGTTACGCTTTCCAAACAGTCTGTTCACAGATGGCGCGATGCTTCTCACCTGCTAGCTCCCGCCTAGTACAGACTGGTGTCTCTCAGCAAACGGCCCATGTTTCTGTGAAAGGAGACTAGCTCTCAGTACACAGATGTGTGGTTGGTGCATGTTGCATGTTGGTGTTGAGATCACATGTTCCCTGTCTGCTTTCGACAGACCCGCGTTTAATTTGGGTGGATTCATCCACACTCTGCATTTAGCTGCCATCCAGCAGTTTGTATTCTTTAGCACTCTGCTTGTAATATAAGCTAGATGTCTGCACACTGTTCTCTTTTTGCCTAGTAATACTAGGCTTTATGTCTATTAGCTTTTTTAATATTGCAACTGAAGTTTGTTTAAAAACAGAAATTAGTAATAATATAAAATACAAGACCATATAATTACTGAAATCCACAGATATGCAGTTGGGCTAACAGGGGTCTCTGGGTGTGAGTATGCGTAGCCCCGTGATGGACGGCCAAACCGTTCGGGGTCTACCCCAGCCTTGTGGGACAGGCTCCAAACCCTTCCATGACACTGTCCAGGATTAGTGGTTAAAGGATGGATGGATGGATGGATGTTAGTGAAGGGGAATTTTAACAAATAAGAAAGGAAGTATATGACCTCTGCATAGCTACCTCTGTGTGGTACAGCATAGCCATGGTATACCCATGGTCCTCTGCATAGCTACCTCTGTGTGGTACAGCATAGCCATGGTATACCCATGGCAACCTGGTTCCACGTCCCTATCAGTCTGTCCAGGCTCAGCAGTCACATGCAGGTCCTCTCTGAGATCTCGCTCCTCTGGCATTCAGAGTGGCACATCCATTTTTAGGCCCAGTGACAGCCTCCAGGTGACGGCTTTCATCATCTTTTACACACCTGGGAAGACAGCAGTAAAGCTTTCCGTCTTCTGGGCTTTTTGTTAGAAGATTGGAATCACCTTGTAGGCCTAGCTGCAGCTCATAGGGGAGTGCAGGGTAACTTCAAAGGTTTCTCTGCTATCATTACTGACGCTTCTGTGGCAAGAAGAGAATCTCAGTGTAAAAGAAAGATATTTGCCGTGGCAATAGTCAGCAGTTCTTTTAGTTGACCTAAACGTCCATCTTACCATACTAATGTTAAGCCCTGAATCAACACTGTAGTGTCTTGTGGATCAAAGCAGTGTTACATGTCATTTGTGTGAATGGTTACACTTTTGCTCCTGTATCAGTCTCCCTGGTAGGGCTGCATATCACATCGCAATATGGGAAATATCCACAAGTAACTTTGCGATATCTATAAAACAAAAGAGGAGATGAAATTATGCAAAATAAACTGAAACCGAATAGAAATTATTATCACCCAACAGAGTGTGTTAAATAAGTTGCAGTGAGTTGAGTCAACAGACACAAAGCAGTGCTGAAAAATGCAATATGATTATTGCTCATGCATGCAGTATATCATGCAGTCCTAGTCCCTGGGCTTTTAAGATTTTGAATGACACCACAATGATGATAATGTCCCATATTGTATATAACTGGATTAGATGGTTATGTCCTCTAGAATAGTTGTTTATCTGCAGTAGCAATGCTTCCTTCAGCCATAATTCAAAAGATGTATATATGCTCCAGCATATAGCTCTGTAATTGCTTAGTTGCCAATACTCTTAAACTGAACTACATTTCCCATGATTCTGCTTTGTTCTACAGAACTCTCCTGGCAACATGAGCATGAGCAACCAGCCAGGTACCCCACGGGATGATGGAGAGCTGGGCGGGAGCTTCCTCAACCCTTTTCAGAACGAAAGCGTATGTTGGCCACTCTTGTGCACCCCTTTGTGCATGTTTGCACTGGTGTTTTATTATTATTATTATTTTTTTTTTACATTGTGCTTTTATTGATTTGTCAAGGAAACTTGGCTATGCTGTTTTTGTGAATTTTTGTGATTTTTTTTAGATATATAAATATATATATATATATGTCAATGCATTATAGCATAGCAAGTTTCTCACGGTGTGTAGTCGATGACGTCTTCCCTCTTCGCCTTTGCAGTATTCTCCAAACATGACCATGAGTGTGTGATGACCTCTGATAGCATCTCCTGGAGTGAACTTTGGAACAAGGAACGTGCTTCAGTCCGCTGTAACTGGCCTTCATCGATTAGTGGAGAAAGTGGGTCCAAGCCTCTCTTTCCTTGGTTCTGTTTGCTGTTTTGTCACTGTTTGATTTAACCACCCCTTTAATACTCAAAGACTGAAACAAACATATGAAACAAACCCCCAGGAAGCAAAAGACAGCAGACTGAAAAGTCAACTACTCAATGTTTTACTTGTATTTTCTACTTTCTATTTGTGTATATATGTGGCTATATAGTCACTACTCCATGTGCATGTATATACACACAGAAGTGTAAGCCTTGGACTGAGAAAAATCTGAAAAGCTCTCACAAGTAACGATGGGTTTTTTTTTTTATTTTAGGCTTGGTCGTCTTGTCTTTATTTGTTTCACTGTTTTATTTCTATTTTTGAATCCTCCAAAGTTTGTTCTCATGTGTATAATGGTGGAAAATGAGAACATTTGCGGAATGAGAAGGTTTTCAGCTAATCTTATGAAATAATGAACAGAACCATGAGAAGGATGCACTGCATTAAGTGGGTGAAAGCAGATGAACGGCGTGTTAAAAGTTTGTATAAACACTCCAAAATTTCTCCAAAACATAATCAGAAAATGGGGTTGTATCATTTGTTGATTTGAAATTAAATGTATATTATTATGTATTATGTTTATAAAGCAGAGGTAAAAAGAGAGAAAGCAATTGCTTAGATTTAGTAAAATAAAAAAAATGTAAAGGCAATGTTTTGTTTAATTTTTATGTACTGTACCGTATCCAGATAATGTTTGTTTGTTTGTTTTGAGTGTGCAATCTAGAAGCATGTTTCAATGATTTCAGAAGCATCAGTTTTCCAAGTGTCCCCTGGATTCTTACGGCCCTCAGCTAGATCTGGCCTTGCCCAGTGACCCCGCAGTGCCCCAGGAGTGACACAGCTCCCCTCTCAGCTGCATCCAGTCAGAGTTCTCGCCACCCCTTTCCAAATTTTAAGCACCACGCTATCAAACTGAACCTAGGGACAAGTTCAAATGTGCGTACTCCATCTGTTTAAAACGTAGTCGACGTTCCCGGGATTTCACAAAGGATTTCCTTTCACTCCAAAGGCTGTATGAATGCATAGGTAGGGAATTCAAGATGAACACATTTTGCTGTGTAACTTAATTTTGAGAGATCAGTTGAGTACAATACACTTTTATCTGGGGGAACAGGACAGGAAGAGTCAAAACAGCAGGTATAAAACAGCCTCACTTATGTACTAAAGGGGTCGTTTTAAAGGAGAAATGCTCTGAATTAGATCCTTAAAGTCGCATCCTATAGCTGGCCTTGCTTTAACGGTAACACATTCCTGTATTTTACTTATTTATTTTTTTTCCCAAACATTGCTTATGTGATTTTAGTAAACGCCTTTTTTTACTACAGTGAAAGCCCTGTAAATTGTGTATATTTTAATTAAACTAACACAGGCAGTCCTCAGACTTACACAACATGATACAGTCTAAATGATGTATGCTATCTAATTTTTCAAAAAAAAAAAAAAACAACATATAGAAAATGCGAAATGTGCTTAATTGACTGTGATTCAAGAAGGTTTATACTCTGTGCTGGTGTTTTGCACAGAGAAATGCACGGTACGATTATATTTAAATAGGGCAGTGTGTTTGACCGGAAGCATCAAAACCAAGAGCTGACAGAAGTCCTTTTTAAAAACATATATCTTACGTTTGGATTACATTCATGCATTGTGTTTTGTAATATAAGTTTTATCAAATAAATGCTGGTTATTTTGAATAGTTTTGTTCAGCAATGATACATTGTTCTTTTATATAGCTAGCCAGCCCCAAAAGCAGGTAATCGTTAGGTCTTGAAATGCCTTCACTTGGGTATAGTAAAGTAATGTAAGTAAATTGACTTACTATTCATTGGTTATTCAATGTCATATATTTTCATTAAAATCTTAACAGGAAGCATTCTTAACAATGAGTATTTGTTTGAAGCTAAACAATGCAACGTTTGTAGTTGTCATTTATATTGGGCTGTTGTATGACACTATGCTATTTTAGTTTTCCCACGGAAACAGACTAATAACGTTTCATCTGCTCATTTATTGCATTGCATTTGTTAATTCAAATATTCTAAAAGGTAAAAATGGATGATGCATGAGACACTCTCAGTTATGAGAATTTGGTTGATTAGTAATGTACATTATGGGATGCCATAAGTACAGTTGCTGTAATACAAGCTACTGTAAGTTGAGGACTGCCTTTGACTTATACCTGTTCATAAAAATTTTAATGAAATTGTTTTCCTATGTATGTTAAACAATGCTGTGCTTCTTCGAATTCTGTACTACTGTAGCTGTATTTGTTTCAGTCAAAGGAATATGTACTGACAGTTATGGTCACGGGAAATCAAGTAACATAAGTAGTGATGTATTGTAAAAAAAAAAAAAAAAAGAAAAAAGAAAAAAAAACAACTGCCTTTTTCAAGGTCACATCTCATCATAGGAAACATGACAATCATTTAAATAGCTTTGTTTTCATGATAGACCTGTGGCAGGCTCACCTGAAAGGGTAACAACACTGACATCATAGCGAACAAAAATTCTAAAAAATTTAATTTCTAAGCACTTGTGGTAAAACTGTTTTAATTCAGTTCGGTCACTGATTCAATATATTAAATTAACAAAGAAAAATTAAGTCAAAATGGGGCATCTCATTGGTGGAAAAACACTGAGTTGTCGAGAGGAGGCTGTTGTGGTTATTTAGGTCACACATGGAAAAGGGAAAGGGGGTAACCGGAACTGAAAACTGCAATACATTTTCATTCAGTCCTAATAGTTGCATCACCCGGACAAACTGTGATATATTTTTTTTTCTTTTGCTTATATAATTAGAGGAGATGGGGGTGGGGTAGAATGGAATTAAGGCTTTGTTCTGTTTTCTTACCTTAATTCACTGCCCATTGTTCTTACAATGATAATTGTAATTATGAATCATCATTATGAAAATGCTTGAGTTTTGTGAATTGTATTGTCCTCTCTGATCTTTTTATGCAGCAGTTGTCATTTTTTAGCTTTGAAATTCATCTGTGTTTTTGTGAATTATTTAATAAGTATCTTAAAAAAACGGAGATGTTTGCTTTTTTAGCATTACTACCATTGTAATAGTATCTACTTTTTTACGTCAAATTTTGTGTGGTGGAGTTACGAGAGAGACTTTTGTAAATTTACTCGCCATCGTTTTCATTTTAGTTTTTTAGTTTTTTTTTTTTTTTAGCCATTTGTGATGTGTTTAATTTTAACCTTGTGTTGAGTTTTTGTAAATACATCGAGAAGTACGATATGGGTTTTGAATATACTGATATAAAGCTTCTCTTCCCTCCTAAA
Organism: Hyperopisus bebe; assembly: GCA_026777045.1. Lineage (NCBI taxonomy): Eukaryota > Metazoa > Chordata > Actinopteri > Osteoglossiformes > Mormyridae > Hyperopisus > Hyperopisus bebe. Next base: position 27,946,694 of record JAODJW010000117.1, on the reverse strand, counting down.
GCTACTGGGCACTGCCGTTTGTGTGTTTGTGTGACTCAGTCTCTTCCTTTACATACATTTTTATCATCCTTTGGATTTAAGAAACGCCCACGACCGAAAACAGGCAGAGGTGCCATTAACAAAGTGATATCAGAGCCAGTTACTGCCTTTAAAAACATGGCTTAATAAATGGGCATTAATAAACAGCTGTTGACCAACTAAGATTATAAATTTACAATGTATTCCTGCATGGATTTCACTGGAAAAATTCCATACCTCTGTAAGAACATAGGACTTAGCTTGGGTTTTGTATTTTATTTTTAATATTACTTGGCTCAAAGCTCAACTGAAATTACTGTTCCTCAACTGAAGTTTCTTGCGCAAAAGGATTTTTCCTGCAATACATGCATTTGTGTGTTAATTCTGTGACGGTCTGTTCTTTTTCCACATGTGGCTACATGCAGAGCAGCCCTGAGAGGTCATTAGCTGAGGCTTTGAACACATCTGAGCGCCCTGTGCTTCCCTTCGTCATTTGCTCTTTAAAAAGGCCTGTTGTGTTCCAGGCAGCTGATGGCAAAAGCAGATTTGATAATCAGTCAGCAGGTTGTTTCGCTGACTGAAAACCGGAACACCTGCTACAGCGACATCTCTGCTGTTTGATATAGCTTCAGAAAAAGATATGTAAATTAATAGATCAGTGAGTTTATGTAAGAACATCCAGGCTTATACATAATATGAGATGGTCAGCATTCTAGCTGGGTGACCAATATGTGATTAATGGTCATCTGGTTTGAGGTTTTACAAAAAAGAAAACTAGAATTTCAGTATCTGGCCAGCAGAATCCGCAGCACAAAATCAGGTGAAGTAATAAAAATTAGTCAACTTGTATAAGAAAACTATAAATGCACTGTACTGTAAACAATTATGTAATACTTGTTGCGTGAAAGGCCAATCAGTTCCCTGTCGGTGGGCTTGTCCCATGGCCCTGCTCCCCGTTGGTTGGGTCTGAGCAGGACTCGTATTTCCTGGCGTGTGTATTGGCACGGTTAGCAGAATGGCGTAGATAAGAGGCAGGTGCATGTAGGGGGCAATACACTGTATACAAGCGCTTTGAGAACAAGCATAGGGGAGCCGTAATGAACGGTGCCCACAAACCTGATGGGCAGGATCGGCTAATTAAGGGGGCAGCCAGGTGCCAGACAGAGGTCCAGATGTGCCAGGCTGTCCTGCCTTGTCATGCCAACCACCGGGGTGATCTGGGTGCTGGGCAGCTACTGAAGTGGATGGACACCATAGCATGTCTAGCAGGTGGGTTTCTCATTCAGGAGGTGGTGTGGCAGATGGAAGCCAGATTATTCTTTATTTTGTTCATCGTAAATTGGAAAAATGTAAGCTGCAGCTTTGAACTGAAGCTGATTTTTTAAAACTGGAAAATAGCTGCATATTGACTGAAAGTTATATAAAAGTTATGCTAATCATATGATTGCTAAAGCAGATTCAGGAGAGTTATTGTGCTCTGCGTGGCACCCTTTCCTCTTTGTTGAGCCGCTCCAGTAATTCGTACATGATTAAATGTCAAATCGTGAGCATTTGTCTTCACTGAAGTAGAACAATAATCATAATTCGAAAAGTCAACCATTTTTCAAAGCCAGAAGTAAACACTGCATTCCCTACACACTCTGGGGCTGCACATGGTCTGTCTGGGAGGCTTTCATGAGCAATATTCTTTAACTTGTTTGTTTGTTTGTTTTTATGGAATAAAGTTACATATAAGGACTGGTTGTATACTGAATAATTAAATATTTTGATACACCTTGCCCTTTCCAGTGCACTAAAATAGCTCAGGTTGCAGGTTGAAATCCCAACAGATACGGGCCATTCGAACGATGCCACTGGAAAGTGGCCAGAACTCAGGGCAGGCTGAAAGCTGGAGGGCATCACATTATAACCCAAACATAACGTGCATGCAGTGCATTCACAGAATAGCTTAACGAGTACCTTAGCTTAATAAGCATCTTGGCCTGCAAAGTATAGATCTCTGAAGCTCTTATGAAGAAAGGTATCATTTGGATGACTTATTTTTTCCAGCAAAAAGAACCAACACACCTACCTTTCACCCAGACACAGACCCTGGCTTTCATCACCTAGCAGAGACATATTCACGTTGCAATGGACCTTTCAGGCTGCAGGAGTCATAAATGATTTACGTTTGTTCTCTCCTCTCACAGCAGTTCGTGCTATCAGGGGTTTTCTCTACTGCAGTTGGAGAGATAAAATATTGATAAGGCGCTAAGCGCTTGCTGTTGGTAAACAGGCTCTTCACATGAGGAGAGGGGAGCATCTTCTCAAAGAGAGTGCAGTTCAGTACAAGAAAACTCACATGACCCAAATGGTGAAGACATCCCATTTTTCCAATCCCACAATATATTTAGATTTTTTTTATTTTATTTTTTTTAAAGGAACCGTAAGTACACACTATTAAAGTATTATAGCAAGCTTGATTCTGTCTTTAGCATATATTTTGCCTTCACTGTTCATTGGACATCTTGGGGAATGCGGAGGTCCTAGATTTCTGTATTAATCTCGATACTAATTTTGATTGGCTACAGCTGAACAAAGTCATGTTCTCGTGTCTGTCAGTGCGTGCAGGTCATGTTGCGTACATGGAGTTTTGACTAGCGGGCAAACCGCACTTGATGTTTCCACCAGCTGTACCACTGATGTGTTGCCAGTGTGACAGCTCTGTAATGGATAGAGTGGAGCCCTGTGATGTCGATGACAAAAGTCGACAACCCCTGTGCCACTGATCTGCCTGTCACAAGATCAAATGGTAGCAGAAATGATATCTATGTTTCCGCACATGCGGGGGATGAGGGATTTTGTCAGGCAGCCGTAGCCATGAAGACAAAAGCTGTTTTATTAAGGATCTGCTTTTTCCAGCACCAGAAAAAAAATGTGATTAGCATTAGCGCCTGATTGCATGCTGTATTCTACATATTAATGATACAAAGTTAAGTTAGTTGGTCAAACTAAGATAGTGTCCATGCATTTTTGAACACATAATATTACTGTTAAAACCATTAATAGCTAAAGTTGCATTTTACAGTTATTAAAGTTAAAGTTATTTGAGTTAGTTGGTCAAACTAAGATAGTGTCCATGCATTTTTGAAAACATAATATCACTGTTAAAACCAATAATACCTAAAGCTGCATTTTACAGTTATTAAAGTTATAGTTATTTGAATTGTGGGTAAAATAACCATGTATACACTTCACAAGAATGAATGCAGCTGTGAAGTCTGGCATTGCTTTAGAATCCATGGTGAGATTGTAATTCATCTTCCATACTAAACCCATCACCACTTGGCTAGAACTACAATGTCCTGCTTGTCTGAGATCCCCTTACTTTCATTTTCTATCCAAAGAGCTGTCCAGCTTGAGACTGGTTTTATTCCACCATTAACACTAATGTGACATCTGTACAATATGCTACGAGTGAACATTGATCTTATGTGTAGCAGGTTGGCACCAGCTTTCCCAACATCTCATTCATAAACAAGGGGGTGCCTTAGTCGGCCACTTCATACCTCCTCACAGACATTTCTTCTCCACCCTGACTTCTCTTGCAGCTGACCTAAGCGGCTCTAGCAGGGCAGAAAGTTGGCAAACTGACTTGTTGGAAAGATGGTGTCCTATGATGGCACCAAGTTGAAATTCACGAACCTCTTCCGTACGGCCGCCCGTTCTACTACTGTTGCTAGTTCCTGCATATTGCATTGGCTGTGTGTCTAATTATACTCCTGTGTCAGCCATAGGTTTGGCTAAATTAGCCAATTCCTCTAATTAATAGGGGTGCACATAATTTTGTGCTAAGTAGCATTACAGGAGATCCCTCCTACCTACTGCCATCAGACACTACAACGCCTCCTCCAGACACCTCCCACCCCCAGCCAGAACACGCCAGGAAGCATCCATCTTTGATAATGCAATAGTCCAGAGCTATCTGCACCTTGTGTACCGTTTTCGCAGTTCATCTTGTCTTGCACTATATGTTTGTCCCCTACATGAATCATCACCTTATCTTGGTAGAGGGGTCTGTTTGCCTCTATGATCCAAGGAGCTATGTTGTCGGGGCAATTGCCCCTGGTAGGGTCTCCAAAGGACATTGTTCCTACGTGAGCAACCAGACTAAGTGCGATTCAGAAAACCCACATGATGAATAATATAATGAACCATGTTACTCCACCCAGATTGGGGAGACCGGGTTCTTGCCCTGGAGCCAGGCTTGGGGAGCTCAGATCCGAGTGGCGGTGAAAAGGATATTTCAAAGATCTCCTGAATCCTACTAATATGCCCTTCTTGGAGGAAGTAGAGCTGGAAGGCTCAGAGAGGGAGTTGCCCATCTCTAGGGCTGAAGTCACTGAAGCAGTCAAAAAAATGTTCGGTGGTACTGCTCCAGTGGTGGAAGAGATTTGCCCTGAGTTCTCGAAAGCTATTGTTGTTGTTGGGCTGTCTTAGTTGACATGCCTCTGCAACATTGTGTGGACATCGGGGACAGTGCCTTTGGACTGGCAGGCTGAGGTGGTGGTCCCAATCTTTAAGCAAGGAGACCAGAGGATGTGTTCCAGTTTCAGGGGGATCACATTCCTCAGATTCCCTGGAAAGATCTCTACTGGGATACCGCAGAGTTTCCAGGAGGAAACGTGCAGATTCTGTCCTGGTTATGGAATGAAAAAGGGCAAAGTGAAAATCAGAAATCCAATGAACCAAACAAATCATACACAGCAATGCCCATCAAAGAAAAGCAAACCAACAAAATAATGTGAGCAGAGCTCCCAAGACGTCTTGTGGTCGGCTTTTCACTTCGGAAGTCGGAAGTGACGAATGCTGCATACAGAGAGATGTGGGCGGAGTCTGCATGTGGAGGCGGAGCGAATGTCGAATAGAGAGCGAGCTAGAGGACGAGGCTGTGGGCGGAGTCTGCACGTGGAGGCGGAGCGAATGTCGAATAGAGAGCGAGCTAGAGGACGAGGCTGTGGGCGGAGCTGAACTTACAGCGGCACGTAACACTGTGCAAAAATCCATGGCTTCAAAAAGGAAGCGTAGTGTCACGGCCCTCCAAAAGAAGCCCGATATTACAGAGATATGAAAAGGAAAATCACACAGAGTTGTTGCAGACCGTTTTGGAGTGGCTAAGTCTACGGTAGGCGATATTTGGAAGCGTAAAGAAAAAATCATCCAGCTCACTTAATGCTGGTTAAA
>JAODJW010000117.1:27920137-27939080 GCA_026777045.1 Hyperopisus bebe | reverse complement strand
TTCCATTAGGAGCTGAAATAGACTGAAAGATGTGCATATACATGTCATGCCTGAAATGGACTGGAAGATGCGCATATACATGTCATGCCTGAAATGGACTGGAAGATGCGCATATGCATGTCATGCCTGAAATGGACTGGAAAACATGCACATGCATCTCATACCTGAAATGGACTGTCCCACCTCCAGTATAAGCTATATACAGCCCTTTGACACAAAGTGTCCTTGTTGTAACTGCATGATGTAACAATAAAATCTGATTTGTGCAGGTCGGCATCCATGTGTCTGTACAGGACGTGCTGAGTGGCATGCAGAAGAAGGTCTGTTTGGCTTTCTCCACATTCGTGGGCAAACCCACAGGATCTAAGAAGGTGAGATAGACCTCATTCATTTGGGGAGACCTTAGAAACCCTATGCAGATACACTGCTCACCACACTGCATGGTCATGCTTGCAGGTGTTCCTGACACCGGTCAGTCCCCCCATTTCTGCAGAGGAGCAGCTAGAGGATTCGCTGGCATCCGAAAGACGCAGACTCCGGCTCTACAACCAGGGGACCTTCGCCAAACTCATGCAGGATTACCACATCCTAAATAGCGACGGTCAGCTGTTCCCCAGTTCCTCTTGTAGGGCATAGAGTTAAGAGGGTAGGTGAGTGGTACTGCAGGAAGCGGAGAGAACTGAAATAGATACATATTAGAGGGAGTTTGAAGTCACCATCAACTCTCAAAAAATCACCATGTTGATAAAAAATCTATAGTCGATACGCTAAGCCTAGTTAATCACGAATTCATTGGTCATGAGATCCTAGCCATGTTGTGCACAGTAGAGCAGTATCATTGCTTTTACTAGGAATCTAAGAGCAGAGTTAAAAGAGGAGATGCAATAACTACTTGACTTATTGCCAGGCTTCTTGGACCCATTGTCGTGCAAAAACAGGTGACCAGTGGAACGAGGGCCAGGAAAGATGCAAATCTGCCCATAGTCCATGTCTAACACTGGAAAGAATGCAGCCAGGGTCAGCCATGAGTCACCCAGGCGACACCATGACCGCTATCGAGGGTACAAACAAAATTCATTCCGTCACTCGCCTCACTCCTCTCCCACCCCCACCCATACAAAGCAAGAGCTTTGCAAAGGCACTGACTGAACCGGCTCCCACGTGTCTTTACTGGCCCTTGTGCATGTGCCTTTGGTCTGTGCTGGAGTTGGTGAATATGCAGGATGATTGTCCACCTGGGCAGAAATAACAAGCTACACATTCCTCCATACGGCATTACAGTACATACGCACCATTTTATCATATCGTATTTTAGCCCTGTCCTCCATGATGTAACTAATATATTCTTTCAGAAAAATTCTGTTACACTTTACTTGAAGCTGTCATCTATAATGCATTAAAGATACATTCATAATTCATTATAATGTTAGAATAAAAATTAATAAAGCATTACAGCAACTTCTACTGACAATCAGTAGGCGTTGTGGTGTTGATTATGATACTTCATAAGCTCCTATGAAGCTCTCATCTGTAATGCACTATAGGTACTTTAGTAATGTATTATAATGCTCGGTATAAGCATTAGGGATGTTTTGCACTGCATTATGAAGTAATCTATAGTACGTTATAGATGAGTCCTTCATAAAGTATTCATAATGTGTCATAATGCAACATGGCTATAATGGCTACATGCCTTTTTATAAATATGTATAGCCATGTTTATAATGCTTCATGAATGCATTATAATGTGTTATGAATGTGTTTGGAGATTCATAAAGACATTCATAGAAAATGTTGCCAAAATGTTGCCACTTTCTTCAGTATATTTCCATTATTTTATTTTAATTTGAATTTTATTTTGTTGTTATGGTTGCCATTCTAAGGAAGACAGCTGAGATGTTGTAGCTGGTACAGAAGAAGAAGCTGCTTGTTTCCTGTCATTCAGCTGACGTCCTACACAGTGTGCATTATGAGGCTAAAGGTCATGACCTTTATGTTTTATGGCAGGTCTCCACAGCAGAAAAGACAGCCTTCCCCTGAAGCCTACAGAGATAACTCAGGTGGAGAGCACTGAGCTGGTGCTGCCACCCCATGCCAATCACCACGGCAACACCTTTGGCGGGCAGATTATGTCATGGATGGAGAATGTTGCCTCTGTTGCAGCCAGGTGACCTAAATTACACCTTGAAGGTTATGATGTTACTCTTCAGTCATAAGCATTTGTTAATGATTATACTTATACAGTATCTGTGTCATATTGAGATTTGACCAGTTAAATTTTGAAGGGTGGTTGCCTAACATACACTTAACATGTAACATATACAGATACAAATAAAAAAAATCTTATGCATCAGTACCAATGATCATATAGTCACTTAGTGATGATTAAAACCCCTCATGAGCCATAAAGTAATGGGCACCTAAGATTTTTTTAAGGAAATGTCCATCATTCTGGCAGTCGAGTTGGTAACACTTTCCTTATAGCCGCTATCTGTAATACATTATAGATACCTTCATAATGCATTATAATGGTAAATTGTCGGCTAAGAAAACCTAGTATCTCCAGTTTTGGTGATTTTCAGATTTTTGGCGCACTACACATTAGAAAATCATCAATTTTCTTCTGTGAAAAGTCGTAAATGACTAGCCAATAGAAATCTAAAAGGAAGTGATGTAAGTGAAACTTATATCCGATTTCCTGTTTTTTTGCTAACATGACAGCCATGTATCTGCAAGGCACATGTCCCTTGGATCCATTGTCTCCACATTAGTTGTATTTTAGACAGGTATGCACTGTTGATGAAGACAAGCAATACGCTCATATTGTTTCTGTAATGTTGTAGGTCATAGATAAACCATTGGGGTAAACACGAACTTTCAAATTTAAGTTTTTTACTAGTTCTGTTAAGTCAGTGAGTATCTTAGGGCACTGCATGCATGCACGTACACTGTATTATTATTCCCTTTGAGCAGTAAATGGCCACATAATATTGTGTACCATCCCATAATAAATGGCTTAAACTTGAGTGTCTTATTTAGTTTTTAGCCCATTTATTTATTCCAATGACATTTGTTAAACTGATATAAGTTATGCATTCGAATCTAACTTCTTTATGTTCGTTTATTTTTCTTAAATCATGAACTACAAGCAAAGAATTGGACAGTAAAATATTTTTTTTGGATCTCATGAAAAACCATGATTTTGCAGATACAAAGTTTTCTTAGTGAGCAGACTATACAAAGATATGGCATTCATAGAAGGTCTTATGATCTTTTTTTTTGTTTTAGTTTAAATGTATGTCTTTAACCGCACTGATTTTATACAGGGTGTTCATCTGCTCATACGATGCTTTGTTTGCTTTCAGTGCACCCCTTCGGGTAAACAAATCACCGGCCCAATGAAAACAAGCACAGCACTGCTTCCTGCTTGGCCGTATATCACGCACTGCTTACCTGAATACCAGATTTAATGATACCTTATACACTCCAGTCGTCCAGCTAAATATAGAAAGCATGTCAACTCAGAGTAAAGGTTCATTTACCAAACGCAAACATGCACAAAGCGTTTTACCTGGATACTGAAGTTGCTGATGTAAGGACAGACAAGCACGATTTTACAGATAAAAATACAGTAAATACAATAAATGACAATAAAATACAGCTAAACAGGTGTTATATGCATAAAGGACCAGGATGAGAGGGGTTGATGAGGATTTTTTGAGCTCAACTAATTAGTCAAGTACCAACTCAAAGGTACAAGAGCAATATCCCTAATAGGATTAAATTAATTTAATCTTATATTACTCCTATATTGTACCACATATTTATTGCTTATTTATTGTCTTATATTGCACTCCCTTGTCTTGCATTGACTTCTCTTATATTGCACTAGTTTGTCCTATTGTCTCTCCATGTACCTGTCCCCTATCCAGCAACTGTGGCATCACAATGTCATTGTGTTCCTCCAAACATGAAAACAAAAACTTAAGACTTGAATAAAACTTGAGAACTTTACATTTACTGTAAGATGTTTACTTAGGTGATGTTGAGTAAAAACTATATTTCTCAAGGGTGCTTCCACGTAACTACTTGGTGCTTGCCTATCCCCTCCCCGTCCCTAACCCTACTCCTTTCCTCTTTAGTCGCCTATGTGGGACCTTCCCTACCCTGCGGGCTGTGGACATGTTTAAATTCCGGGGTCCGTCCACTGTTGGAGACAGGCTGGTGTTCAAGGCCATGGTTAACAACGTCTTTGGGACGAGGTACTGAGCAAAGGGTTGCTGTCATAGACATCTACCCAATTCCATCAAACCACAGTGACTATTACATTTGCCATTAACAGGCCAACGTATTTATAGATCACTATGTGAGAGTGTCTTGTCCGTTATGCCCAGGTACGGTTTGATTGCTAGTCTTGGATAAATAATGTGTTTCTTTTGACTGAGTTTCACTGAGTTTCTTTGACTGAAGTAAACTAGTTATAAATTGTGCAAAATGTAACACAACGGATAATGTGAGCTTGTGGGAGCTTTACTTGCACAAAAGCGTTCTAAGGACAGAACGAAAAATGATTGGTTCAGAGAGAGAACCAGATTTTAGAGGAGGTGGGTCCAAGGGACTAGAGGAGGCGGGACCAAGAGATCTGATTGTTTGGTCCCGCCTCTACTAGCTGCTAGCATCCACCTCCTCTGCAATTGGATTGGTTATCACTCTGAACCAATCATTCTTCATTCTGCCCTCAGAACATTTTTGTGGAAGTAGAACTCCTACAAGTATAATATGGGGTGCATTCGTTTAAAGGTGTGAATCCGCTGTCATTTGCAGAGGTTGTGTGTTATCGCTGTACCTGGGTCACGATGCCCATCATTAGTGTGATTTCTTTGGGTTAACAGTGCAGAGGTGGGAGTGAAGGTGGAAGCCTATAACTGCCAGGAATGGAACCAGTGGAGACCGAGACACATCAACAGCGCCTTCCTCATATACCACATGGATGAGGAGCACAGCTTCCCCAGGGTGACCTACACCACAAAGGTAGGCCTCAGTTGGCATATTCATGAGGGCACTGCAATGCTACATATAATCCTTAAAGATATTCTTTACCAACCACTCATTTACTGCATCAGTTATACTCCCCAGGAATGCAGTGACACCATTTAAATCATTGAACGACAGTTGGAAAAACGGAAGAGAATATTTTTTATTCTGCAGCAGAGCAGCTACATCCCTTTGTATCTTTTTCTCACTGCATTTTACATAAACACCTGTATTTGCAATGACCCCCATGTATCTGCCATTAAGCACTCTCTGTTTATCTTTTGTACTTCTTCACGTTTGTCAGAAGTATGGCATATTTTATCATGTTCACTGACGTGTGTGAGCACAGCATAACCAAACTGACCCTGTTTATTCTCTGAGGATGGAGAGAGGAGACACCTTGCAGCCATAGTAAGGAGGAGAATCCGCCTGGCCAGGTGCAGTGCCCCCCCCCACCACCACACACACACACACACACTTCGATGGGCATAACCCTAATCCCAACAATGACGACCTTAACCCCTACCCAGCCCTAACCTTAATCATAAGTAACCAAGCGAAATATGAGATTTTTGGCATTTTTACTTTTTTGATCGCATTCACAGATCTTTGACAATGTCAAAATAACAGGTTTTATTACGTTGTGCGTTGTGGGGGACATTTGCTCCCCGCAATGTAATATAAACCTAATCCACACACACACACACACACACACACACACACAAAAGAGTACTGAGTACTGTTCACATCACTCCATGAAGTGTGAAGGCTTTTTCAACTAATAAGAGAATAAAATCTTTGCACTACTCAAACATCCATGCAGCTGGTTAAATCAAATAAAACGTTTGCAAAGGCACAATACAATTGAGTGTGATAAATCCACTATCCTGCAAAATACCTTTGAACTTTTTTTAATTGTTAATGTACAGGAATAATAATGAAATATGCTTGACTTTGAGTTTGAACACATATAATAATGATTTCTTTCTGGGAAGATGCACAACTCAGCTTTATTTATTGCTTTATGAGTTGTGCATGATTCAAGTAGAACAATGCAGCGTCTGATCATTAAAAGTGTTTATTCTCTCCTGCAGGCTATATTCTTTGTCCTTGAAGAAATTAATGTGGCCATATTTTCCTATTTAGAGAAGGCCGACGCCCTCTTTAATTGTGCACCAATAAAACGCGGTCTGTCATTGCAGGATGCACCTCTTATCTTGCAAAGACGAAGGTCCCCTGTCGGTTCCGTGGGATAAAGGCAATCAGGTAAATGACATCTATGGCCATGCCCTTTACATCTATGAGACGGTTCGAAACCTAGGGAAGGTTAATTAGCAAAGCTGTGGCTTTTTGGATATGCGTGTTTTGCCGCTGACCTTCTGCTGTCGTGTCACTCCCCATTTCTAAATGTCACGATACTTCTGCCTTTTGACACAGAATCCGCAAGCTCAGTTTCAACCGAAAGTTCCCTCCTGTGACATACATCGCCGAAACGGGGAGATGTAGAGCGAAAGATATGCCGTTTGGAAAATTTGCTGGAAACAGCTCAAATTCGCACGATTAGATGCTTGTAAGGCAACATAAGTTGTTATACCTACAAGTTCAGAAGGGGGTATGTGTAAGTTTGGGTTTGGAACCAAACTTAGGTCACTGGAACATCAGGACTCATGGAAGAACTCCACTGTGCCCTCTGCAGGTGTACCTGGGCTATAACAATGTAGCGACTCTCACCATCCTGGCTGCAAAGAAAGACTGGCAAACCAGCAGCATCAGCAACAAGGTAACAGAACTAAACACTATATGCATTTGTATAAAGGATAGCATATTGCCTTGTATACCTTTATATAACTGTACATACAGTATATGCCACTATACTCCATTTCCCAACAAATCCAAAATAAACTACCCTTTTACTCATTTTAGTTACTGTAATAATGTAACTTATGTAACTTATTCAAAAGCCCAGTAACAGAGCTTCCTGCAGGAAATGGACAGAAGTGTTTGCTGATGTTCCTCTTCTTTCCTTTGCGCCCGCAGATCACCATGTCCGTGAACGAATACCAGGACTCTCTGTGCATGAAGGTGGAGATGGACGTCCATGCTCCAGCCTTCCATGCCTTCTCCCTCCTGTCAGACCTCTGTCTGCGCCCACAGTGGGACCAACACTACCTGTAAGCTGCCCATTGGTCAGATCTAACGCTCCTCATCCTAGAGAAATATCTTCATCGATTACGTTTCTGGGGCTCCGGACATGAATATTTTCTCAAAAGCCCTGAATCTTTTCGATTTTAAAATAACTTTGACAGCATCTACCATGCTTTTTCCAAATGATGTACAGATTCTTAAGCATTGAATGTTCACGAATGGCTGGAAAAATAGTGCAATATAGCTGCTACGCATGAGGGAAAAAATTCCCCCTGGGGAGCATCCCCCCCCCCGAAGCCCTAAGGTCTGGGCTCTGCCCCTACTGTCTCTCTGGGGTGCCTGGGATGGTCCGATCTCTCACCCCTTTTACAGTACCCCTGCCCTCGGGGACAGAGCTTCTATACACACCATCAGAAATAATCTAGACTTTACCTTTAAAACAGCCTCAAGCAAAGTATACCTGTTTAACATATACAGTGAAACTGATCACAAATACAGCACTAATATAAAATGGATGCTGGAGACTTCAGTATTTATGCAGTTGCAAATTAACATGCCTCATTGGACAGACCCTGCAACATGTGCAGATTCAATGTCATGTTGACTGTTCTGAACTGCACCTTGGTGTCAGAGTTAGACGAATTTGTATTACACCCCCCCATCTCTACTGCAGGAGCTGTGAGGAGGTAGAGAAAGCAGACGAGGAGGAGAAGGTGTACCATGTGAAATGTCCACCCATCAACAGCGAGTCTGGAAGGGACTTTGTGTTTCTACTGTCCAAGAGACAGCCCTGCAAAGATGGGTACAGAAAGCATGGCTTCCTACAACACAACAGGAACCTAATGTGCACACAACAAGCTCAGGGCCTGTCCAAAACGTGCTCATCTGGAAAAATTAAATAATCTGATCAAAGTAAACCGTCGCAATAAATGTGTGCCTCCATGTTGTTATTTTGTCAACAGCACTAGTCTATCAGGAGTTCCTGTTATATCCTGTGCCAACTGCTGGAAGCACATGGTGCCAATGTACATGGAACAATGTGTCATGGAACAATGTAGCTCAGTGTCAACATACCTGAGGCTAATATGAAGCATCGCCGTATTATAAGGGCAGACGCCACACTGGGCCGTCCTTATCATTGTAATGCCTTCTATTTGGGTTTATATGAGGTGACTTTTATCTCTCATGAAGGACATTTAATCCAAATTTGAAGGTTAATGTTTATGAATCAGAGAACACATACTGTTTATACCCTGCTGTATTCTGCAGTCAATGTCAAACAATGTCATTTAATGGAGGAACAGTGACACCTAGTGGCTATTTCTAAGTTATTTTATCGTCATTCTTTTTCTGTATATTTTTACAGTGAATTTATTCCAGATCTCACATAAAGTTAGCAAATTATAAATCTGTCAAACGCTTTATAGCATATAATTGAGACTGAGCTACATCACACTGTGATTTAGCCATGGTTAAATTTTATTTTAATAAAATTACCAAGAAATGAAGTGGACTTTGAAATAAGGTAAACACTACATTACCGATTATGAAAAAGTTTGAAAATGAATGAAAGTGAGATTCTTATTTTGCTTTCATTTCAGTGACCCTTACATCATCGCCCTGAGGTCAGTCACAGTAACTGCCGTCCCTCCCCAGAAAGGCTATATCAGGAGCGAAACGCAGTGCGCCGGGTTCCTGATCTGGAGCAAAAACTGCACTCACTGTAAGGTGGGACTTTAACTTTGTCACCTGTTTTATTAGTGCACATTTAGAACGCTCTTGGGGCATCTGAAGCATCAGTAGCATCTGAAATTACGTTCCAACTCCTTCCACCAAGGAACTTTACTTTTTCCTTGGTGGCTAATGGTCACACTGAATCCCAGCTCTGGATAAGACCAAAAGTTCTTGTACGAGCGGTAAGCAGTGATGGTGTATTACTGTACACAGCACATGCTTCTGTCTGTACCAGTAATATTGAGAACAATCGTACATGTAGCGTTTTGCAATACCTGTGCACTTCAGGAGCAGACTCTGTTGAGTATACTCATGTGTGCTTATATTTTGGAGAAGGTTTATGGTTCTAAGGCATTGTATGCTTCTGATCACAATATTTTAATGACTGGGAAAACTAACAGCAGTTTGAACATACTGATTCACATTTGGATGCTACATTTCAGAGATGTTAATGATTGATTCATCAATCGTATTGAATAATTACATAATTCACGATTTATAAAAATTAGGGTTATTATCATATACTTAATTCTTAAACATAAGTTGCATTCTCGGGGTACCAGATTTAACCTCCTAATTCTATAAAGGTTTTATTCATACAAATCTCTGGGTGCAGATTTACATTTGCCAGTATAAGACTCGGCTTATTAAAGCTTATCTGCGATCCGTTCTGTGATGCCCTTCCTGCGGCTTCAGGGTGGGAAGGCGGTGAAATGTTTACTGCCCTGATGATTTGTCGATGTTTTTCTGATGTCGCTGCAAATAGGTGTCTTACTACAACCAGGTGACCTTGGGGGTTCTGTCGTACGTGGTGGGGAACCTCGCAGGCTGGTCCAGGTGCATGGAGGACACGGCCTTGTCATGCATTGCTTTCCTGGAGAGGGATGTTCTGCAAGTCCCACCCCACATACCATGAAATGCCCAGTGAATATAAGCTTCCCACCAGCAAGGGCATTTTGGCTTTAACAACTGTAACTGTGCACTAATGTATATTTGAATGTCTATAAAGTATAATGGTTAATGTATTTAAACAATGTGATACGTCATTTTATATGAGGGCCTTGAAATTAAAATACACTTGGCAAAATGCGTACAATCACATATTCTGATTCTCTGAAATTATGCCTTTAATATTTATCAATAACTGATTTAGCATTATGAAATGCTATAAATGCACTCGGCTGTAAGCTTATTTGCTGATGTATGAATGTAAAGGGTTATTGATGTAAATTGTATATACAAATACTTTATGTACTGTAAATGTCTCCTTGGCTATTGAAATGTTTCCCCATAATAGAATATGCAATTTACAAAATTTACATTTATGTATGTATTTTAATAAATGTCATAAAATTTGTTTTAGATCCTATAAACATTATTAAACCTTACAAATAATGGTGCAAACAGCTTGTGCACCTTATCGTTTGTGCACGTGCAGTCCCACAACAACCACGATGAAGATTCCCCTCTCTAATGGACCGTCTCTCTAGTCACTGAAGACACCAGCTTCAACTGCTGGAGCAATGGCAGGAACAGAGGAAGAGTAACAGTGTTTGGGACTTTCCAAATGGGTGGGAGAAAATGCAGAAGCAGCACTTTTAACATGCAGAAGTTCTGATGAAAAAAGAAGTTCTTCAGAACTGAAAATGTGATGAGAAGAGATCTTCTGAAAAAGTCACAATGGAAACGCTGCATTTATTTGTTTGTGCTCTTTGAATCCAAAAAGAAGTGATGATCCTTCCTGTTGGGGGGGGGTGGCTGGAGGGGACCCTGTGTCACAAAAATCGAACTGTGTCTGTCTGATGTCTCCAGGTAACACCTTCTTCATTTCAAAGGTCTTAACTGTCCTGAAGCCTTAAAGGAACATGGCATTTCCGCCCATTGGTCTGCGTGTCTCAGAAGACGACCACCTTCTCAGACTTGGGCTTGATTTTCTTGACTGGGATGTGAACATCTTCATGGTCGGCGCTCATGGCGTTGGACAGACGGCCCACAGTCACTGCATTTGCTGTAGGAGAAAAACCAAAAACGTGATCTCATCCTTAGAAGCATAATACATTAATCTCTCTTTAGACTAACCTAAAACACAGTCCTGCTACCCAAAAAGACAGAGCAAAGGGGGCGAGGCTTTGTACACGGTCCCGAGGGGATGGTACAGAGCAGCGTGGACATACTATCACCCCCTTAAACCACAGCACAAAACCAGAACACCCAAAGAAATCTTAACAGAGTAACTGCTTGGTTCACTCACTTCCCCAGCCCTGTCATCCTGCTTCCACGGGTCTAAAATGCTTCCCGATCTTGCAGGCTGAGCCAGATATTAATGCTAAACCCTCTTAATATGCTTAAGGCGAGTTACCTGAATTCTGGTTCTCAGGACAGTCTTTCTGAAAGTGTTCCACAGAGCCACAGACCCGGCAGCAGCCACCTGGCAAAAGACAAGAGCCATTCCTGCAGGTTTACGTCTCCAAGGAGGAAAGCAGCACGTTAACTGAAGAAACATGGCTGGCACCTACAGCAGAACTACAATACGTACGAACATATACAGAGTATGCAGGTCTTCTTGAAATTAAAATGTCATATTCAGCACACACCTACTCTGCTGGTGTGGGAGGGAAATGTATGAAGAAAAATATATAAGAATAACATAACAGCAGCAGTATTTTTCGTGATGGTACAACATATTAGAACCTCTTTAGGCATTGTTTTTAATGTACAATCCCCTCTTTTAAAAAAGTAAAGAAATCATTTAGGACACTTGGAAAAGCATGGATTTCTCTTTGGATTCAAACTTTTTTTATGCATAACAGGAGACATAATTTATTGATAGCTGCTAGTGAGCTGTGCAAAAGCAATTCAGAATCTCTATGTTTGCAATATAAATGGAACGAGAAAAGGGTGATTTGTTACTGCTCGCTTTCAGTGCGCCAGCACTATTACTTTTATATTAAAAAAAGCACTTAATGTTAACTATAATAATTTATAACAAGTATGGTGAAAAGCAGAAATTTCAGACAAAATGAAGTGGTACGTACCAGCAGCATACAGTCCTTTGGGATTATCAGGACAGGATCTTGACAAGTGTCCGGTTTCACCACATATGAAGCATTTGGCGTAGGGATACTTGCCTGAAACCACCACAAAGGCTGGCTGTTAGCTATGCAGTGCAAATCACACACAGACATTCTCAGGCTCTAAGAACTGTTTCAGAATTTGTCTAAATTGGTGACAGATGGCGCAGCATTTCGTCTATCCTTTGAATTTTTACTAGATAAACACTTCAGATTAAGGAGGCCATCTTGGTTCATCCGTCATTTAGCATTTCAACCAGTTAGCTTAAGCTGAGGCTCTGCCCTTTGCCACTCACTGCACAGGAGGATCAAATGCACATTTTGTGGCAACACCCATCTTTCTCCTGATAGGAAGGCACCATCTCACCCAGGGCGGGGTCCACTTTGGCCCGACACCTCTGGATCTCGTGTTCCGTGGAGCCGCAGCGGTAGCATATTCCCCGGCCCATCTCCACGTCGCCGTCGGCCTCGGGGCAGTCGGCCAGCCCGTGGCCCGGCTTCCTGCAGTTGAAGCAGAGCTACGAACCCCAAAGGGCGCACAGACAGGCAGGGGGGCAGAACGTCATCAGACCGTATGAAGTAAATGACAGAAAAGAATTCCCACAGGATCCCTATACCTGCGGCTAATATAAGACACCTCATTGTAGATTTCCACTGCTAGTAATGCAGTAATCAGTATCTTTTGAGGCACAAACACATGTGCTCTCACTTAAGGCCACTGCCATTTATAATGGTCACAGCCAAATGGGCCCTTGCACCTCATTCTCAGGATGTATATAACACACTGGACACCTTGCCGCTTCGTAACTGCTTATCTATAAAACCTCTGCCACCCTTCATCCACTGCTCTGCTCTACCTCCTCCTCCTCTCAAACCCCACTCACCATTTTGCTCTTCTTGTCGTGCTGTCTTTTTATCCTCCTGTTCTCCCGCCTCTGGTCCTTTTTTAGCGCCATCGCCACCTCCTCCCTAAAGCCCCGCTCGTCAGTGTCCCCAGACGGATGCGCTCCGCCCCCCTGCTGCAGGTATTCCAGGAATCCATTGACGTCTTGGTTGTCATAGTCCTTCTTCTTCTTATTGGGCCTCTTGACTCTCTGATCGGGCAGGGGGCGTCGCAGAGGCCCAGACCTCCCGCTCGTAGATGCCCTCTCTTCACTCCTGTTAGCTTTCAGTGCGCTCCATGGCGTTGCCTCTGCCGGCTTGTTCTTGTGTACATTGTTGCCTCGAGCCCACCGCGTCATCGCTGAATCACCTAAATGACAAACAACACGAGGTTTGACTGACGTCCAGCAGTCCTCGTCTTCATCCGGTCATGTGATTAACACCGGGCTGCCAACTCTCACACATCTGGTGTGACACACTTTCAGACTCACACATGAAATCTTATCTATTTTATTCCATTATAAACCTAAAATTAGCTACATTTAAAGCACTGGGGTAGTTTGCAAACCCTACAAACTATTTACAAGGTAATGCCATGGAGCTTATGAATGGAAGCAGCCATTACTATCCGTGCACAGTCACTTTGATCTGTACAACTTCTTTCATCCTCCACATCTGAAATCCTTGTGTTTTATTTTATTACCGTGTGTATTATTGTCTCTACCATTGTATTTTCCGAGCTTCTGGATGCCTAAATTGCCTTCGGGAATAATAAAGTATCTATCTAAAACTGTTACATACACGTAAATGTAGGTGCAAGTGCGTGCAGACTTATCCCGATTTGAAAATCTCACTCCAGCCAGCTGGCCAAAGTTGGCAACCCTGTTATTTCGTCTTCCTTCATCCCACCAACGAGTATCTACCTACATGGAGGACCTCAAAATATTATAGGACTCGTCCAAGCCCTGTGCAGCTAGTTTCTGCACAATAATCAGGACCGTTCACATATTCAAAATAACACAATCGAGATATCGAAATTAAAAATGATTAAGATTAGAAAACATTTTCAACCAGATAACCCCATCTAACCTCGGTAAAAAATGAAAACGGTTCGTACATACATTTACCATATTTAAAGAGTGACTATACATCGGTTGGACGATAGTGCTAATTACCCATTTAAAAAAAATAATTTCAGGTCGTATATCTCGTTTGTCATATTAATCATTTAAAATTTACTACGAATATGTGAAATATAGACTTACTCTAGAGGCGCTGGTCAAACTCGCATGTTTTCCCGGATGTACGATGAAAGTAAGATCCGTGAGGAAACAACTGTACCGTAAATTCGTTCCCACTAAAACCGTCGTAAGAAACGCAGTACAAAGCAGGATCTCTCATGTAGGAAATAGTGTAAAAGAAATACAAGTTCGAATGTACAAACTGGAGAAAATATTAATGTGTGAAATAATAACACGTCTTAAATTAAACACTTTTTTACATAAGTCATTTTAAGGCAAAACTTTGCATAGACTTAGAATGCAATATGAACAGGCTTAAATATAGAAACAAACAAACACTTTGGTAACACACTTTTGGGTTTCGTTTGAAAATTATTAAGCTTTGTAGTATATCGCCAGTGGTGGCATAATGATTAGTGAAGTGTGCTTGTGGTCAAACGATTGCTGGTTTGAATCCCTGAGCAAGGTAGCTACCTACTGCTATGTCACATATGGGGTAAATGCAGAGGGCACATTTTGTTGTTCTGTATCAACAATGACAATCACTTCACAAGAAAGACTGAGATAGAGGGCTACAGTTACTATTGAAAGAGACTGACTTACATTAGCAGTGGTGGCTTAATGGTTAGGGAAGCACACTTGTAATTGAAAGATTTCAGGTTTGAATCCCTGACCAGCAAGACACCACTGAGGTATCTTGAGCAAGGTACTGCTCCCTAGGTGCTGAATGTGCAGCCCCCTGCTATGTTAAATGCAGAGGACCCATGTTGTTGTGATGTGTCACCACTGATCACTAAATTCTATTATCCATATGGAATTTCCTTGAGCCCACAATAGAAATGGATTTCGCTAGTAAGACAAGTGCAGTTTTTTTCTCAGTTCTTGCTGTTCTTGCTCAACATGGCATTTGTCATCATAAACAGTAATGAGGGGAACTTAAGCTATAGCCACAAGCCCTTGGGGCAATTTTTGCATGAGGACTCTTGAGACAACTGAAAAATACTGATAGCTTGTGTACAGGAGAGGTTTGGGTAGGGAAAGAACAGAGAGTATTGAGTAGTCGAAAGGTTTTAGAATACTGATTGGCACCTTAGGAGGAGGTTGGATCAGACTGTAGTTAGCAGGAGTCAGGAAGTGCTGACCAAATGTGGGGATGTTGGCCCACAATGAAAAGTACACTATTATGAATTCCTCAACATAGAGGATATGCCCACTGAACAGGATGTGTTGTTGGAAACTAGTGGATCAGAAATCCATCCAGATGCGTTGAAGGCACTGGATGTTGTTGAGGTAGCACAGCCTTTTCAGTGTTAAATGGAAGGTGTTTAAAGAACCTATGAACTGGCAAATAAACAGAGTGGGGGTCCCTATTTCTGAAAAGGGGGACAAGAGGATGTGTTCTCTTTGCTGGGAAAATACACTTCTCTGTCTTTTTGCCTGCTAAGGAGACTCTGGTACAATTATTGAACACAGGATTCCAGAACAATGTGGATTCCAGGCTGGCCATGACAGTGAGCTAACTCATCTCCCTTACATACTCATGTGAGGGTGTGTTTGCTAAAACAGTCTATGTGAGCGTTCTGGACTTGGAGAAGGTAAATATGACCATGTGCCTCAGCACTTACTGTGGGCGGTTCTGCAGGAACATGCGGTGCCAGCGGCCACTGCTGCATGATATTTGATTCCTATATGAACACAGCAAGCACTGTGCCTGCATCCTTAGCACATAACCAAAGACATTGAGAGTGGATGTTGGGGGTGTCTTGTCATCACTCCTAATTGTGATTTTCGTTGACAGGACATCAAGCTGCAGCTGTGCCTGGAAGAGCATTCAGTCTGGTGGGCTAGACATCACATGCCTGCTATGTGTAGCTAATGCTGTGGTCCTGGCATCGGGCGATCAGGAAGTCCCGCAGACATCGGAGCTGTGAATGCTGTGTGTGAAGCAGAGGGGATGAGAATCAGCACATGTAAATTCAGAGGCAGCTGGGTGGTGGATTGTGGAAAGAGTGAATCACTCCTTTTTGGCGATGAGGCGGAGAGTTTGGCCTTAGTGACGTTGAGTACTATGGAATCCCTTTGCGAGTGGTGGTAAGAGGAAATGTGAGATTGATAGGTGGATTGGTTTGGTGGCTGCAGTTTAGATGGCAGTAAAAAGACCTGTAGCTGTGAAATGTGAGGTAAGCCAAGTCACTGAATGAAGCTGTTGGTTCACTGGTCTTTGTTGCTGTTCCTTATGGTCATGAGGACAGACCGAGCACTGTCAAAGTTAACATGAAAGCAATGGCACAACTGAGAAGGGGATCCAGACAAGGCAGGAGTATTTAAAATATTACAGTTTATTGCAGAGTAAGACCTTCGGTTTTGCAAAAAAAAACTGAAGGTGATCTAGCAGCACGTTTGCCTGTGGCTCACATTGTGAGGCTCACTTTCTGAACTGAAGAATGGGGGCCGGAACTTTTATATCCTGCCCTTTCTCGAGCTTCTTCTCACATTCAATCAGGTAGTTAACACCATCAATCAACAGCTGGACCAGCTCCACCTAATGCACAATAAAACACAAGGGGAAGAAAGTTAGACACAGTTGACAAAATGACATCGTTTATCTAATTGTGTGAAATCTGTTGCATAACAACAGCAACAACACCAATAACACCAATAATAATAACGTCAATAATAATAATAATAATAATAATAATAATAATAATAATTCTGCATTGCTTAACGTCCTTTCGCACAACATCCAACCACATAAATATCCAAGGTCCCATAAGGTTAAAACTGAGCTGAAAAATCCTGATTGGCTAATGGCACACAGCATACGTAATGTCACACATTTATGTATTTACTTTAACACAGTTTTTATTGTTATTTTAATGTCTCTCTTGGCTATTTAGCTAGGACAGATACAGTACAGATGCAGTATACCCGTATAGGTTTGTATTCAGTGTATGTGATATTCACATAGCATCCTATTGGACAGAATGTGACCTGGATGTTAAGCTACACGTACCTTTAATAATGATAAGACGACACTAGTAGAATATACCATGTTTACTCTGGCTTCTGCCTTTTTGTATATAACTTTCCAGTTTATGACTTTGGGTATTTGTTCAGCACTGTACTTGACTCATGCTGTCTTTTATACCCATTATTCTGAATAAGCCAGGTTTACCTCAGATTTGCCCAAGCGGTCGTTGTTGGAAATATCGAACACATCCCCCACGGCCGCGGTGTCCACCCCGCCGGTGCCCCGTTTCTGGAGCCGCAGGTTGTCCAGGATCTTACTGAAGCGGGTATCCTACCAGATCCAACACAGATTCATGCCATTCTCTACCGTTATCATGAACATTCGGAAAGTTCCCTAACGCCATTGGCTGGAGCTGAGGGAGCGTCATCACGGGCTGCCTAAGGGTTTCAGGTTCTGGGGTTTTCCGAGATACTTGTGACTGTGGTCTAATGGGCGTGGCCTGCTCACCTTGCTGAGCAGAGGAAGGCGCACGTGTACCCCCGCCCGAAGGCCTGTGCCCAGGTTCGAGGGACAGGTCAGGATGTAGCCCAGGCGTTCATTCCACATGAACTCCCAGCCACGCTCCTGGATCAGATGCTCCACCTGTTGGAAGATGGAGTAAATGGCTCCATCAAGCGGGGGTTGGGGAGCAAGACCCATGTTTGAATAATAACTTTTGTCTCATTAAGTTTTTAATCTCATTAGTTTATTTATAGGATTAAAACACATATAGAAATAAATGTGTTATTAGCAACTGTATGCCAAAGGCTGAAAGGTTTTTTTAACATGCGGTACATAGTGTTTTTTAGGTATGGTATTTTAGATGGGGAGGAATTTTGTAAAGTTGAAACACCCTGTATACATTTGTATATGATCTTTAAAGCTAGTGACACTGAATACCCAATGAAATGGATCAGATGTTTGGGGGGGGGATCAATGGATCAGTTGATTGGGGTGGCCATACCTCTTTGAGTCCCCTGCAGAACCTCTCAAACACCCTCTTCATGTTGCCGCCTTTTTCCATGGAGATGACGCGAGTGTGGTCTTCCTCATTGACCCATATCAGGAAGGTTTTCTCGTTGTTGTGCCTGCAGAACAAGGGTTAGGGTTAAGCTCAGGCAAACAACGAGAGAACAAACAAACAAATGGGGCTGAAAATGAAGTGTGCCCACTCGCCTAAGGCCGGTAATGTAGACAAAGGGCAATGTACAAAAAAAATGAACACTAGCTCGCTGGCTTAAAAAAAAAATGAACTAGTCCAGTTGGCCAGCAGCAAAAAACTTTAGTTTCACCCCTGCAGACAAAAAACAAACAAAACAAACAACTTTGGCAGTCCAGTGGCCTGTACTACGAAGGGGGTTTAACCAAATCAGACTTAACCCCGAGGTAATTTGCGAACGCGAGGTTGACAAAATCAGGTTGACTCCATCGGGGCTAATCAGTACTACGACGCCAGTTAAGTTGATTTGTTAAATCGGTGTTAACTGCATTGGAGTATGTGCGCGTTCACATATATGGATCACGTTCGGCAACGCAAGGCACCGTTTGACTCATAGCGCGATCTCCATACTGTATGTTTCACGGAGGAAGACTGCATGCTAATTATGCAGGGTTATGAGGAGTTTAAATTAACGCTATAAAGAAAGTCCAGTACCACTGCAGCCAACAAAAGCAGGCAGGTTTGTTGGCAACGTATTACCGACGGAGGAAACGATTACGTACATTTTCACGGTCATAAAACGTGGTCTAAAATATCTCACGACTGAGTATTAGACAATGAAGTGTTTTCTGAAAAGAATTGAAATACTGTTAATAATTACAGAGGC
>JAODJW010000117.1:27899344-27915343 GCA_026777045.1 Hyperopisus bebe | reverse complement strand
TGCCAAAACGAAAAACAAAGGTTTCAGAGTATGACTCATTGCACAATGTCTCAATTGCCTGTATCCACTTTTGTCTCTGTAAAGGCTTCCCCATCTGTGTGTGAGTTTGTTCTTTATTCTTTTAAGGTTCGCGCAACAGAACAGTCTGCTAATAACTGAACTTTACTGTCCGCCTCATGATCTCTTCGCCACTCAAGCCCCACAATATTGCGGCATGGTTTTAACTTACAATGCAAAGTTATTCCGCTGATAAGCTGGTTAGTTGTTTCACTGCTGGCGTTGGTGATATTGGACAAAACTACATTGGTTATGGACTGAGTTTGGGTTTGGATGCGATAGCCCGTCTCACTTTCGCTGGAGTATTTTTCTTTGCGGAGGCCCGTAAATGTTTAAACAAACAAACAAAATATGCTGTATGTTATTACTGTTACCTTATGAATGCTACTCCATGAACTGTTGTATACCTTATGAACTGCGCCCTCGTGTCTATGACCGAATCACAGCCGTGACATATTGGAGTAGAACTGCAATACTTCACGTATCTTATTGTTTAAAGAACTTTCTGGATAATGTGTTAGTGACAGAATCCATAGTTACTAATGATGTAGATGGAGACTTAAAGGCTGGTTTAAGTAAGTGAATAAGCACACTTTCCTGAGGGTGAGGATACCTTGGGGGGTACAGCTTTGTTTTCTCCTGGGCGGTGACACTGGCAGAGTCGCCCCTCAGGTAGCTGGTGGCAAAGGAGCCGGCGCCAAGGCCGCCCAACATGAGGGCGACACCGCGGCCAGACATCATGCGGGTGAAGACGCTCGCCATCTTCGCTGCTTAGGGTTACGACGTCACCTAAGAGGACTGAGGGAGGAAGTGAGGCAAAGGGAAAGGGCAATCAAAGGGCAATCAAAGGGCATTTACAACACCATACAAAGTAAAATGGTGCCAACCAAATAAGCCATGAAAGGAAAAGAATATATAAAGCATTATCTGCTAAAAGTATGGGTGCTTTTATGACGTAAATAACTATATAATATTCTTAAGTAGTAAATCCTAGACCAAACTGAAATGTTCATAATCGACTGAAATATGTCCTTCATTTCAGATTGTGCTACAGTAAGGAATTTATCTTAATTCAGCTTCAATATTCGAAAATATTCTTAAATACATATATATTTGGGGGAAAAAAAGCATAGTACACCAAGTGATTTTTGCCGTTATCCTGGAATACTTGATCTGCAACTGTAATGAATTGTGTTGCACTTATGTAACAGTGAACATACAACCTGACGTTTTACAATATGGAATTCTCCATAAAGTTCAAAATTATTTTCTCTCAAAACCCAGGGTCAAGATAAGGACTAGCTAACCTGACTGAAGCAGAATTAGCATGTTCACTGTATTATGATTATTCACGGCTTATCTGGAAGTAAGAATAATCAAAGTTCTTATGTTAACATGGGAGTGTCACAGATACCCTTCAGTGTGTCCTGGACAGTGCTGAGATGGCATTTTAGTGGTGGTTCTGAGAGTGACAGTCAGTATGGTGGTGAAAGCTGAGAACACCATTGCACAACCTAATCCCAAGGTTAAAGGGAGTTTAGATCCACTTCAGCGCAGTAAAAAATGCCTGGCTGGTTGTGAGATCTGCTGTAGGCGACGTTTTTGCCGTCATACACAAAGTTTGGAAGTTTGCCCTGAAATCAGCTTGGCTGGGGGGCATTAAAAGGTTATTACCAGGAGCAAGAGTATTAATAGATGCAAGGGCGCCCTGAGTCCAGTTGGCACGGTTTGCAGGCCTCGTGATCCGGCGTGACATTCTGAACCGGTCAGAGCTGCTGACTGACCACCGAAGGGCGAGACCAAAGGAAGAGACCGCGGGAATGCAAGAGAGCAAACAGGCAAGTCTGAAAATGCTACATGTAGCTAGTTTGTGGACAGTGAGCCGTAGAAGGTGGGGTCACTGGCTGTAACCTTTTCATTTGAATAAAGGTACATTATTGGAACTTTAACATTCAACAATAGTATGTTCTCCCAGCACCTGCTGAACGCTGGATCGTACTCTTTTATGATGGCTTATTGCATTTATGCAGTGTGACACCCACATCTAAGGTAAGGAAGTTAATTTAACATTAAATGATATAACTGCGATAAAAAATATATTAAGATTATATCTAAACTTAGATATTCAGGATATACAGCAATTAATAGGGCCAGTACACACAGACTGCATTGTGAAATGTGTTTCATTTTTCGCTATACTGGAAATACCAACAAGTTTGAAAAGAATTATCCTATGTTACTTTTCAATAAATACATTCAATTACTGAATATATTAAAAATTTGTAAAACATCTCACAGTTAAACCACCACAAAATGTATTAGTGTTTGTTAACTATAAATCTCATATATCTCATATAAATTGTTTTACTTTTTTCTAGGGTATATGCATGGTTTACATAATATTAACACGTATATTATAGCAAGTGTCTGCAACAGTAATCACAGAAATAGCTCAAACTCAATCAGGTCGTTTTCAGTCGTTTCCTAATCCTCACAGACATGCAGGTGGTTTTAAAATGTACATCTTGTAGGGATATTTGATGAAAACATGGAAGATCTAAATGGACTTAAGATATAGGATACTTTAATGACCCCAGCGGGGGAATTCTTTAGCATGCAATTCTAGCAAATATCAGAATATGGCTTTAAAGACACTCATACACACAGTACTACAGAATGTAATTGCCAAACTTGAGTAAAGTTAGAGTAATGGTGGAGGATTTGCCGTAAAATGTCACAGTACCTTGTTGGGTAGTAGTGTTCCGTTCCTGCTGTTCAGAGAATGAGACGCTCCGCGTAAAGTGAGCGAATAGTGCCACAGGATTATCTGCCCGCTCCGATGCCAACCAATCCGCTTTCACCTGTTAACGTGTCGGGATCCACGTGGACCAGCCCAGGGTGCCCTTCAGCTCGACCCGCTCCGGCCCCCCGCAGGGCGTCCCCAGACCCAAACCATCAGCACTGCATCACACTTTAATGCGTCTCGGGCAGTAAAATCAAACATTTCTGACCATTTTTAAGAAGCTACCAGTTTGTATCAACTGATGTCACGGCATTAGTGGAACAGTGTCATATGCATTAGAACGTCAGATGTGAGTAATGTGTACACTGGGCATGCAGCTGTTCTTTGAAACTGGAGGCGAGTTTTCAAAATGCCATAACCTGAAATGTATCTGCTGGCTCCTGAAGGTCTGACTCCTATATCTAGACTCCAAAAAGACCAGATAATGGAATAAAAAATGATAATGATGAACTAATCCTAAGAGCTGTGAAACTCACACAGATAATGTAGAATGACAGGATTTACAATTCTATGTGAGGACTCAGCTGTTCTACAGATAGGGAGATCAGATCAAATCAGATTCATGTTAGGACTCTTTCAGCTATAGGTTTTACAAACTACTTCAAAACTGAAAGGCGCCTATGCTTGGCTAAATAATTCAGTTCTTCTTGTGATCTGACTGGTTTGTTTCCGTGACTGAAAGTTCACATTAACATTAGTGAAACATGCATGATTATAGGAGACTGACGATTCAGCAAACAGCAAAAACTCAGTGAAATCCCGTTCCTTTTAATTGAATTGGTAGTTTACAAATACTGTTTTAGCTCAAAGTGTCCTCCCTGACATGGATTATCCGGGGGGGGGGGGTATCCCACAAAGCAGGATTTTTTCATTAGCCAGATAATGTAAGACAAATGTAAGGGCTGTCCAATAGGAAGGACACTTCCCTCTCTTCCTTGACTTAAATTATCCAGCTAACTGGGAAATCCTGCTTTGTAGAATACCCCTATGGTCACTCAATTTACAGAGCAAAAGTGCCCACAAAAATCAAGCAAACAGATTGACACTTTCAAAAGACTTTTATTTTACATGTAAGCATTGCATGGGATTAAACATACACACTCCTAAAGAGTCAATGGGCAAGAAGAGACAAGAGAAAGAGAGAAAGAGAAACAACAACAAGAATTTCTATACAATAATATACAGTATAAATTAAAACAAAGCAGACACCCCAGTTTGGTCTGTTCAGGTACATGCACATGCAATGCTGTGCATTTCTGCATCGGTAGAACTTGCCATTAAAAAACAGGAAAATTAACAAATTTTGTGCTACATAATTTAAATTTTTATGTTTTTATGGTGACATGGGAGAGACAAAATACCTACTATACAACTTAAAAAAAGCAACAGAATGTTTCTCAGCCGACTTTAAAATAAATAGCGTATGCAGGTTGGCTTCTTTTGCGACACACAATGTACATAAATACATCCAAACTTTATTGAAATAAATAGCAAAAAAAATCAAATTTAGTCATGCAAGCATAGCTACATTGCTGTCTGCACCACCCAAAAGTCCTGTGGTAATTACTAATTCATTATAACTTTCTCCTTTTTTCATTATTATATTTTGTCTGAGTAAAGAGGTCTTTGATTGAATCTCAACCGTAAAAAAACAGTCTGTATTTGATCAATTACAATATATGCATTGGTTTTTTTTAATTATTATTATTTTTAATTAGCAAATGTTTGTTAGCCCTCTCAACTAAGGAAAATAATTTAACAATCAATACATATGTATGCTTTTGTGAACAGATGTACTGCTCTCCAGTACAACATTAAAAGATTTATATTCTTAAAATCATTTAATCCACTGTAGTTGCACTACCTGGATAACTAAACCAATAATAACGAAACATGTACCAAGGCTGACAAATTGAGCGTTTTCTCACGGGATGCGGTGCTGACGTTGTCTACATTCCCCAAGATGAATTTCAGTTTTAACGTTTCTCGGTATAGGCAAATTCCTTGATTTATGGCTGGTCATGTGTTAAGGCATTTCAGTCAACACTGCTACTGTGGATGTCACATTAGGTGCATGTCAGTCATGAGAATAACAAAAACTGTTACATGGAGAATAAAAATGACATTTTAAGGACAAAGTCTGACTTTATGGGTAAGCAAGTACAAGATGACGAAAAGACGCATATCATTGTATTCGATCTACCACTTATTAAATATATATAAATATAAGTAGTTGTTTCTATAGGGATGAAGAAGTATGTCTTCTTTCACAGTAAACTCTCCAACTCAATCTTTGTGCAAATATATAAAGAACAATTAGCCGTTATACATATTTATCTTCTCAGCCATATAGCTAGGCAACAGTGACTTTGAGTCGTTAGCTCATAATATTTGATGCAGTTATGAAATATTTGACATACAAATAATGTACTGTTAAGCCATTAAACTCATTTAACTCTCTACAGAAACTGCTGTCACAGTGAAAAGGAGATGAATTGCGGGAATAGATTTACATTTGTAATGGGCCCAGCATTCATAAAATGTTATAGAGCGACTTTAACCACCAGGGGGAGATAGTACATCACTTATACAATATCATCACGGTTTTTGAATACTCTGCATGCTTATTCAGTTTCAGTTCAACCTAAAATCAAGAGTATTGTAAAGTAGTATCAATTAAACACTTAATCACTGATTCATCACCCTGTTTGAATTTTCAAAACAGAAACATTTTGATGCTTCTAACAGCATGATAAAGCATTTGAAGTCACATTTAAAATGGAGCGTTTCGGTAACAATGATTCCTGTGTTCCTGTGTACACCTGTTTCAAAACACATCTTAGGTGATCACATCAGAAATAAACAGTGATAAATGATAAATGTCACTCTACTTGATGGTCTGGGACACATTTCCCCACACATCGTTTGTAGTGGAAATGATATTGTATCCTGGATGTATCCCATACAAGTGCATTACAATAGCTGTGCGCAGGGCAGTGATGAAATCTTAACATAAGTGGTCAGCCGGACACCTCGGAGATGCCGAGGGTAAAAACATTAAGGAAGACCTGATCGGTGGTGAAGGGCAGTACTCACAGAGCAATGGAGCAGTTCGGGGCACATTGCATGCTCGAAAGTAACCGGAGAATGCATGTGCGGAACCGTTCAATTACACAGAAGTTCGAAGTGACATCGCGGCAGAACAGATATGAGATTATTTTAATTAGATGAAACGCCGTAAAGCAGTTTAACCATAACTGTTTCGTCAGTAAGGTTTATTGACTATAAAGTCATATTTTGTTGCTGAAGCAGATGATTATTATTAACCACTATAAGTCAATACCGTCTCACTTCACACTTAGTAATATACAAATCACAGGCTTCTAATTAACTAATAACTAAGGATCTCTTTTAAAAATACCAGCTTCAAATGTCACTATTTTACAATCTTTATTTTCCTTATCTTTTTAAATAAAAATCAGTTATAAACTGCACCAGAAAAATGTCTTCAGTTTGGATTAGATCTAGTGTTTGGTATACCGGATTTATGAGTAAAGGGTTTCATTTATGATTCCAGGAGGGAAAAGGTTCTTTAATTGGGAAAGCTTCATTAAATAACCAGATGGATAAATGTGTGTGAAATCAAAGAGCTAATAAATTATTAATCTTGCATAAATGATTATCCAGAGCAATGTTGGGACAATCCTCAAGCTTATGGTACAGTTAAGGGCCTAGACGGGCACCCTTCCATAATTGGGCACACAGTCACACACAACTGCCAATTTAGAGACAACAATTTACCCAGCTGCATGTTCTGGACCACAGAAGAGGCCGGATGACGCAAAGAGACCATGCAAGCTCAACATGCACAGAGCTGGAGGTGCGAACTCAACCTACAACTCTGTGAGGTTGCAGATCTAGCCACTATGCTGCCCAGCTAACAACTCACTGTTAATTAAATGAAACACAGTACACAAATAATCCCAGACGCTGCAACAGTGAATGGATTAAAAAGAAGCCATCTGATGTTTTACTGTGGATCAGTCAGAGTAAGCCTGAAGTGAGCTACTCATTCACGAGTATCTACAGATTAGGAAATGAAACAATATGGCTGGAATGGGAATGAAATCCTCAAAAAGATGGGAGACAAGCATTATCTATAGCATGTAAATAAACTGCATATATAGCTGCTTAAAGTTGTACAGGGTAACAGATTCACTTGCGCAAAATATTAAAAAAAGAAGCAAATTTTGCACAAGCCTTTCAATTAGGTGATCCTCTTCAAATACTGGAGTTCTGTGCACTACTCTGAGTACTGCAGATAGAGACAATTTGTCTAAGATATGAAAGATGAAGGATTCACATATGGCACCAGTCTACCCGCCCCAAACTGACACTGTTGACTGAAATAAAAACAAAACAGGCTAACAAACACATTACAGACATATAAAGTCATTCTTGCCAACAGGGCACATCTAGAATACAGCTTATTTTTCCGTAAAATGGCAACGTGAGGCATTCATTCTGCCACAAAGAGGGGAGAGAAAAGCCAGATGACGCAATGACATTTATGTACATGCTACGTTTCCCAGTACTTCCCCTTTTCTCTTCAAAACAGAGAAGCGTTTCTATCTCCTGCTCTTGTTTTGTGCCTCTAGTTTCTCATATTCTGCTTGCTGAGAATGTAGCGACCGCACTGCATCTGAAGCTGTGACCGCACTGCATCTGAAGCCGTGACACCCACCTCTGACCATTTCTTCTTGTTTCCTGTCTCTCTCTGCTAATCTGCTCTCTCTGCCATGCAACAGTTCTGCTCTCCTTTGCCTCTCAGCCTGCCTGGCGTGTGCTTTCTGGCTGCCATGGCTGTCCCGTTCACTGTGCCAAAGGACAAGCTTCAAGCTGGGAGTCGTGGCTCAATCTTCAGGGACAGGTCGTACAGTGTGTCCTCGTCCATTACTAGGGTTTTGTCCAGCAAGTATTGCGTAACCTAGAAAATCACAAAGGACAAGAAAATATGCTAGCCTCAGCTTAGTGTCAGGGTAGCCGACAAACAACGTTCAATTTCCATTCTAGACAGTATACATATTAGCCTATCAGAATTCTACACAGTGAGCCAATCATATTATTGACATGTCCTCTAATGGCACACAAAGATATCAGAGAACTCAAGATAAAGCACAATATAGGTCCTGTAAGTTGCAAGGTGGAACCACTGCAGCCTGGGGTTCCTGTTCTAGCACATCCCAGTGATGCTTCTTAGGATTCACATCTGGGGAATTTGGTGGCTAGAGTGACCTCCCCCAGGGTGACAGCACATGTGTACGTGCCCAACCACAGCATGTAAAAGGAAAGTGGACTCATTGGACCAGGTTACATTCTTTCTCTTTGTTCCTTGTCTAAATCACTCAGAGGTTTCGCGTGCTGATTTCACCTGGATCCCACTCGTCACATATGAAAACTAGCCGTTCGCTTGTCATTTAATACATGCCAAATCTTGATTAGTGAAGATGTTCTGTGATCATCAACATTATTCACATCATCTGTGGGTGATCATGGCTCTTTATTTTAATTAACATAATGAGCAAGACATCAGACATATTACCTTCCTTCACGGCTCAGTTTTCAATAAGCACAGGTGTTCAGACATTTTCTAAGATATATTTCATAATTAAAAAACAAGTTGCAGGCAAGGCCACCCAAGCACCCTCTGAGATCAAGCTGTCGCTTCTCCTTGAGGCCGTACCTTGGGCTGGTGTTCAATCCTGTAGGGGGTCTGTTGGAACTGGCGGATCTCGCGGATGATGTGTGAGATCTAAAGGAAACATGTCGGAGAAGCATTTAATCACAGTTATAGTCTGAAAGCTACTTTTTCATACATATATTCAATCACAGGCAATTGTAAATCCTCAATGGCACACAATTATAATTATCAAATGAAAACATAGATGATACATTTTTGACCTACACTAGTCGCCAAAATTGTGGAAACGATTTTTAGCTGCTGCTCCAGTTACTTATGTAATCATCCAACGTATAATATTTGTAACATTCTTTGATTGTTTATAAACATTACCGCCAATATTAGTAATTTTTAAAGCGCTTCCACAATTTTGGCCACTAGTGTAGGTTGTCAAAAATGTACCATCTATGTTTATATTTGATAATTATATTTGTGTGTTACTGCACACATTTTTGTCAGTTTTAGTCTTACCATTCTCATCTTGGAGAAGTTGACCAGACCCTCTTCTGTAAAGTTGGGCGTTCCCTCTTCAATGAAGGCCAGGTCGGTCAGGTACATACCCAGGTACGGCACGCAGGGTGGGTTACAGCTAGGTCGACACAGAACCACGTTAGCTGGCACACGCTAGGAAGCAGATTCTCAGCAAGGAAGACAAACTAAGCAGCGCACTCAATAAACACTTCTGTCATGAATAAATTAAATCTCACTTTTTCAGGGTTTCCCGCAAGTTTTTAAATCTTCCTTCGGATGAGACTATCTTTTGCAACTTGTCCATCAGGGCTTTTGTCTGCGAGAAGAACAAGGCTTTTATAAATGGCCTCTGCGATAAGCTAATTTAGGATCTATGACATACCGTACGTACCTCACAGTACAGTTTACTTATATACTTCTAGAAATCCACAGGAGATGATTATCTGAGATGAATACAGAATTACCTATTATCGGATTAAATAAATGCCAGTTTGGACAGTTTGACCATGAATCTACCTGCTTGCAGACCTTGGCCCATGTCTTTTTCAGCCTGTAGATGGCGCTGCGGTTGAGGGCAGAGGTGATCTCCAGCACGCCATTGTAATTGTGTAGGCAGCGGCAAATGTCAGCTACTGCCACCCACTTCTCAATGGAGTTTGCCCTGGAGCCCACATCTGTATGGGTCATGATCTGAGATGCCACCAGGTTACTCATCTGGTAAAGAATCAATGGGCAGGACAAGAAATAACATTTCCTTAATACATTTCTGCATTTGCATTAGTACTATTTCCCAGGGGTAAAAGGGTAAAATAATACCTAGTATTAATTTTGACAGATACAATTACAGTAGTTTTTATTGCTTGTAATACTACTGGGAAAATAATTTTCCTTTATAGCTAACTAAAATTTCACTGAATGATTGATCTGAGTAAAATTACAAATTATTTCAAGACATAATAAAAAAGTGTGTGGATACCAGATCACTTTTGAGTGGTTTCTCTAGGTTTGGCCAATAAGTACCTCATTAAAGTGTTGGCTGGTCTTCATGATGTAGGGCGTCCTTTCAGTCTTATCTACCTTCATCCACCCTTGGCCAAAAAATTCCCTAATGCAAGAAAGGCGGTATGTAATCTTTCATATGTCATTGGGCTATGATAAGCCGAATTATATCCCACGGCCGTGTTAGTAAAGATATATCCAACAGAAATTTTACTACTGAAAATGACATTCACAAGGCCCATCGTGTGACTCATTCAAAATTCTAGTCAAATACATAATGACTGAGTCTCACTCATAGGGGATGACATCATTTAAAAGGAAACTCGCTACTATAGAAACACCATGACTGGCATTTACTTGAAAGGCATAACCGAGGTGATAGTGATATCATAAGGAATGACCTTCAAGTGATGGGCCTTTATACAGAGGGAATGGAATTATCGTGTTGGGCACTTACTCATACGGAATGCTCCGGAAGACAATGTGGTCTAGCAGGGTGATCTGTTCTGCTAGCTCCATAGCTGAGAGCGATTCAAAGCACTCAGTCTTGGGACTTTCAGCCTTTGGAGAAAGACCATAAAGTCACAGGTTAGTGCAATACGTAGCAAGCAGCCTTATGCTGAGTGAGATACCACAACTAGCTATTCCAACCACTGACCTACTCTATCCTTGACCACCCCTTGGTTATGGTATCTAGGCAACACTGGCTGCACTTCTCTAGTAGGAACCTCATGGTGTGCAGATATAAATAGTTCTTCTGTTAGAGTGTCACACCCTACAATGCTTTCAAGGCTCTTGCACAAATGCTAACTTGCACTCCATACTTGTTCTCCATAACTGTAGTATGCCTGTGATCTATTATCTGCCATTCTGTACGTCACTTATGGACTTCATACAGATAGAAGTAACCTAAGTAACTGGCCGTATGAAGTGGATCAGTTAATTTCCAGAATGTTTGAAGGCTCACATCTTTGTGGCAAAAGAAACACGTCATACATCTAATACACTAGACCCTGACAAAAGGGCAGCATAATTAAGGACATAATCACTCATAATTAATCAAAAAGTACTGATTCAGGTCCCAGAGAAGCCCTGCTGTTTTGCTTTGGTATCAGTACCAGTGCTCCAGTAAAGTATCCAGGTATATATGAAGTTAAGCAGCTAAATCTAAAAAAGTGCTGTTGTTAATTTCAAGCACGTAAAACATGGCGTGCCTTATATTCTATCTGAAAATACAATCAGTGCAATGTGTCACCCACGAGGACGGTTTGGGATCCGTCTGCTTTTAAAGGGCTACGGCTCCAATTCAGGTATAACAGCACTTTTGATAACAGTGACCCTGCAAACTAAACTGAAATATTGTTTTTATTTAGTGCCAGGGAAGCAGCAGGTCACCGGGTGAGTCTCCTTTCTTATGAGGGGAGGACACTGAAGATGATTCACAGATGCTAGAGAAACTAATAAAAAAAGCCAGACTTCTCATCTTCAATATCCAGGCAGGTACTAGAGTCCAAATTTAACACTAAATTCATTAGCAGACAATTAAGGAGCAATAAGCCGAAGGTTCTTCGTTAGATTAGGCTCACTTGTACCTTTCAACGACAAGTGCTGAACTTTAATTGGGCCTGTTAATATTCAGCAAGTAAATACAGCTTCTAAGCCTCTTTGTATGAAGGTATCTGTTAAGTAGATGTTTATAATTCTGCTTCTCCAGTAACTACAGCATCAGAACCATCTACTTATATATATTTAAATGTTTTCATAACATTACAACACTTGTAGAACCCAGGGCTTAAGCTATATTCTTGTGCATATACCCTAAACAAAATGTCACATCAGTCTACTGCAACAACAAGTAGCAGAGCTCTGTTCTACAGATACTGAATTCCATGTTCCTTGTAAATACTCAATATTGTTCGGTGCCAAGGACTAAGCAGAATCTAGGATTCACGGTTCAAGAATACATCCATAATCCTAAATAGAAGAAAAATGATATATGTATATACAGCTGAATATTGTAGCATTGTAATTATGAGACTTTTTTTATTCGTTACTTGGTATAAATACCAGAGAAGCAGGGGAGAGAATTGCCAGTCAAATCCCCAGGCGGTGCTGAGATACTGTACTGCAGGGATCCTGTGTTGTTTTAAGGCAGGGGGGGTTAAATAAGCTATGGCAGAAATGTCACCGCGTTTGAAGTCCTAATGACGATGTTAAAGCTGGTCTGATAAGCCCAACATCTAGGGCTAAAAGGCAAGCCTGCTGTTTACAGGGCTTTAATAGCTCTGCAGTTCTAAAGCACTTTAAATGGTAATTCACTTACCATTTCTAATTCATCTGGGGAATGTTTTTAATAATATCCGTTATATAACCCCTTTTATTTAGCCAGAAATGTATCTTTAATTATCTTTTTGCAATGTCAGGGCCTCTAAGGAAGTTCATTATAGTGCAGTTTGAACATTTTTATATTGAAATTGAGGGATTTTGCCCTTATATCTAAAATATTTTTGCTTGAAAACTAAATTTAAATCTTTGCTCAGTACACAGTTTAAATCCCTCACATACAGAAACAAAACGTGTGTACAGTGTATTAAAAACAGAAAACCATAACAGCATCTTTATAGCTGATGAATAAATTGCCATGAAAGAAGACTATTTCAATATTTGTGATTTTAAAAGGATCAACATTGCTGTCATGCTATGTACATAACTTTAATTTCTGAAGTAAAATTGTACAACTACATAAATCAAAACAGTATTCTGTTTAGTGATAAGCAAATATGAAACACACAGTCCTTCTTCATGTATTCTTCATGTTGATTGGATGCACTATATGGACAAAAGTATTGGGACACACCTCTTAATCACTGAGTTCAGGTGTCTCATTCAGACCCATTGTCACAGGTGTATAAAATGAAGCACCTAGCCATGCAGTCAGGTTTACATACGTTTGTGAAAGAATAGGTGGTTCTGAACAGCCCAGTGAATTCAAGAGTGGTGCTGTCATAGGATGCTACCTTTGCAATAAGACAGTCCATGAAATTTCTTTCTGCTAGATATTCCACAGTCTACTGTAAATGGTATTACTGCAAATCAGAAGCATTAAGAACGACAGAAACTCCACGTAAGGTAACAAGGGGCCACTGAGTGCTCAGGCATACAGAGCCTAATAGTCGGTACAGTAACACTCCTTTGGCTCAGTAACTGCAGGGTCCTGAACTTCCTCTGGTTTTAACCACAGCACAAAAACTGTGTGCTGGAAGATTCATGGAATGGGCTTCCATGGCTGAGCAGCTGCATGCGAGCCTCACATCACCAAGCACAATGCCAAGCGCCAGATGGAGTGGTGTAAAGCGCAGTGCCACTGGACGATGGAGCAGTGGAAACGTGTTCTGTGCAGTGACGAATCACGCTTCTCTGTCTGGCAGTCTGATGGATGAGACCGCGTTTAGCGGATGCCAGGAGAACGTTACCCGCCTGACTGCATTGTGCCAAATGAAAAGTTTGATGGAGGATGGATAATGGTATGGGGTTGTTTTTCAGGGGTTGGGCTGGGCCCCTTAGTTCCAGTCAAGGGAAATGTTAAAGCTTCAGCATACCAAGGCATTTGCTTCCAATTTTGTGGGAACAGTTTGTGGAAGGCCCTTTTCTGTTCCAGCATGACGGTGCCCCAGGGCATAAAGCAAGGTCCATAAAGACATGGTTGGGTGAGTTTGGTGTGGAAGAACTTGACTGGTCCATACAGAGCCATGATTTCAATCCCACTGAATGCCTTTGGGATGAACTAGAATGAAGATTGCAAGCCAGGTCTTCCCATCTAACATGATTGCCTGACCTCACAAATGCTCTTCTGGATCAATGGCCAATAATTTCCAGAGTGGCAGCTGTTATAGCTGCAAAGGGGGGACCAACTCCATATTGATGCCTATACAGTAGATTTAGAATGGGGGGGGGTCATAAAAGTTCCTGTAAGCCAAGTGTCCTAATAGTTTGGTCCATAAAGTCTATCTGTGCTTTATTACCTGAAAAAGTAATAACTGTGATATGCCTATCTGATCTCACTCGGTGAAATATCTCTACACTAAATACCCAAATCCTGTTCTGCTAAACTGGCCTATTTCTGTGATTCTGTCATTCTAATTGGCAGAGAACAAAAGATGCAACTTGACTATTTACAAGGCAAATAATGTAAGGAAACATCTGTTCAGAATGATTTAACATTTTTCATTGTTTGTACCATTTGTGTGCTAGTAACTGTAGTATTTATATAGAACAGAAAATACCCTTCCTGCCTTCAGAGGCATGCCTTCAGTATTTTGATATAATATTCCCATTTATACATAACATCTGATTTATAATTTATGTTTTATCATGTAATACTGATTCTTGTCATATAACCCCTGAATTTAGTTACGTCTTTATTCATGTATACTATACATTTATTCAGTCTCTGGGAATATATTTTGAGCGTACCATTGTACAACCCAGGTGGTTTCGCCAATTATTAAATATAAGGCTGGACTGACCATATCAGGTATTTTCCCAGTGGGTTAATGGGAAATGTAGGCTGGCAAAATTTATTGTGGGGATCCCCATCCCCACTCAGTGAAATAGTATTGGGAGGCTATGGGAGGTCAGCCCTCCGTGCTCCCCCCTCCCCAGCTTGGTAGAAATTACCGTGGGGCTGTGGGATACCTTAAAGCCCAGGCCTGAAATTTAATCCCAGTCCAACCCTGCCCTCGGCTGTAACTTAACCAATCAACTTGTTGCTTTTCAGATCAAATCAGTGAGGATCATAACTGATCAGTTACAAGTTAGAAAACTCACAATCTGCAGAATATCCTCTATCCTCAGTTGTGTGTCTTCCTGATCATCTTGTGAAAGGACGCTGTTAAAAATAGAATCATGAGTATTACAGAGCAGTCACGGTTTCATCACCATCCTGCACAACATCCTGCGCAACACTTACAACATTCTTCAGACAATAACCCTTTAAGTAACTTATTTCATATCCTATCTTATGATAATTAATAAAGCACCTTAAAATGTTTGCTGTGGCTTTCCTCTCCTGAGGCAACAGGTCTGGATCTCGCAGTACCTCCTCCAGCAGGCAGATGACAGACATCTTTAAATCACAATTCATCTCAAAGTCCTGAGGGACAGTAACCAAAGCAGTTAGGTGTTTAAAAAATAAGTTACTGCTTTAATGTTAAGACTATACTGCTGTAATTGATACTTGAGGCAGGAATACACCACGTCACGTAGTCACCCAGAGCTACATCCCAAATATTTTATATTTATGAATGACATACTGTCGGTTAAACAGGAAAAGAAGCACCAATACAAATGAATCATTAGGAGAGCAGTAAAATTAGTTCATAAAGGCACATTACTTAAAAAAAATAATAAAAAATCAGCAGAACCAGACGGCCTTTTAAAAGTAGACAGGGAGGCTGTCAGAACGACAGCATTG
Source organism: Hyperopisus bebe (assembly GCA_026777045.1). Taxonomy (NCBI): domain Eukaryota; kingdom Metazoa; phylum Chordata; class Actinopteri; order Osteoglossiformes; family Mormyridae; genus Hyperopisus; species Hyperopisus bebe. The sequence continues at coordinate 27,899,800 of JAODJW010000117.1, read as the reverse complement.
TATTCCCTGGACAGCCCCATCACCTGCCCTGCCCATCTAAGGCGTACCTGTCCCACAATCACCAATCTGAACAATGTCTACGTAAGTACTGGATGGATCAACAGGAAATATGAAAGCCAATAAATGAGTTTTTACCTGACTGCTCTGAGCTCTAGGTGTGATACGTAACTCTGAAATTACGCCTATAAATTTACTGCATGTTCCATTTACATGCCAATTTGCAGAATTTGTCCACACCAATTACGTGGTTATACGCATTTCTTTGTGCGCGTCTTAATTTGCATGTCTTTACGCGTTGTTTATATTATAATATTTTATGCATATAAATATTTTTATCTATTTTTTTCTCATTTGCACTAAGCCCAACATTTTCCATGACATAACAGTAAGAACTGTAATAGATACAACTATAGGATAAACCGACCCCCGGGGGGGCCACCTGGGGGGGGGGGGGGG
>JAODJW010000117.1:27887491-27899244 GCA_026777045.1 Hyperopisus bebe | reverse complement strand
GGGGGCACCTGGGGGTTTTTCTTTTTGTGGGTCCGGTGTATTAAATCTTGTGCACAATTTTAGTTTAACATTCCCGAGGAATAATGAATCAGGCTCACATAATCCCTTAAATGTGCACATAGTTTACTTTTTTGTGCTCTCAATTTCAAGCTCTCTAATAATTTTCATCTTAACGGGATCAAGTGCCCTTTTTTGTATTAATTTTGGGGTGACCTGTCTCAAAATTTATGAAGTTACATTTCAGCACCCATACAATGCTGATGTGAAGTTCTGTCTGTCAATCGGTTTTTGGGTTATTGCTTTACATACCAAGGCATCTGCAGCCCCAGATATGGCAGCAGCCTTGGCAAACCCGAGCTAAAACCTTAAAAATATGGATTAATTCATAAACAAAGACAAAACGTCAGGGGATGAATTCTGTACATCTTGTAGAAAGTTAAACAATAAGATTACATTGTATGGTTCTTCCGTCACATTGAACTTATACCCTACCAGGGACTAATGTATGTAACTCAAATCTTAATAGCACATCAGAAACTTAATTTAAGGTCTTATTCAACTATTGCATTGAAATCTTTACTCACAGGAGTACCAACAGTTTGGCCTCTGGCTCTACTTTACGGCTTCTCAAATTCTGACAGGCTCTGACTTTGATCACTAGCAAACATTACAGAGACTTTATGTGAAATCTTTGCAGCTTTGACTTCTCTAACTCCTCAGTCCATGAAGATGTCAAGGAAACAGGGAGATGGCTAAAAACCGATCCGATCTTTTATTAATTTGATGTGAAGAAATCTGTCAAACTGCGAAAAGCATAGTGCTTACACTTCATTAAGTCATCATTTGGACATGGTGGAAAAGGGACGGATCATTTGGATTCAAAACCATCGCAGCTGTTTGGTATATTAATGAGCGAGGAAAGTCAGCCCAACTCAAGGAGTGCAGATGAGAAGCACCAGGGTTTTATTAATATGGCATTGCTTTATGAGGGAGGAAGGAGAGGGGACAACGAAAACCCTTACAAACAAATAAAATCGCCATTTCATTGCAGCCCAGGAATGGGATTACCAGGTATCTAAAAAAAAACACACGTACATTTAATCCATCCGGAAATCATGAGACAGACAGTGTCACCTCCCAATTTGTCATTTAAAAATAAAAAGCATGCTGAAGCAGAATATGGTGAAATACTGCAATAGCTAAAGCGGAGCAGGAAAAAGGTCAAGTCACCCTAAACAGCAGATGTTTGAAGGCAGCGGTCAGAGCCTGACATCTGCATTTTAACCCAAGCCTGTCGCATTTCAACATCATAATTAGAGCAAGATCTTTGCATGGTGCATGAAGGTCAACAGTGCATGTACATTGCAGGGGGGCGGGGTTGTACGGGAAGTGGAAAGGCAGCTCTGATGCTGGTAGGCTGATTTAATCTGTCACTTGCATTGCTCAGTTAAACCCAGCAGGGGGCACTGTCAAAGTCAGATCCATGGGGAAAGCTATCAGACACAAACGGCTTAAAATGCCAGTCGTTACTGTGCAGGATGATTATTACTGATCAGGAATTAAACTCCACATATCGTGTGAATGACTCCGCGGTTCTGTAGATAAGACAAACTCTTAGGTCCCACTGGTACACAGTAATATGTGTTACAGTGCTGTATTTCCATCTCACTACATAAAAATGTTTTTCATTTCAGATTCTTACAAATTCTTCCTAACTCCTGACCTCTTTATCAGAGTTGGGTAATTCAGGTCCAGAGAGTAAAAGTCCAGATCAGGATTTTGTTTCAATCAACCAGTTGAGTTACTCTGTGACTGTGACTCTTTATGCTCAACTGGTTGATTGAAACAAAATCCCGGTCTGGACCTTTACTCTCTGGACCTGAATGGCCCAACTCTGCTCTTTATACAGCATATGTCATTTAGCCTTTGTGGTGATCATGAGACTTAAAATTCTTAAAAAGTACTTTAAAATTTCAGTTTTTGTCGTTCTTTTAATTATTCAAAAACACAAAATGGTACATTCAATGTGCATAACCTCCCTTAATGCAACGTTTTGTCATAAAGGATCTGGAACATCAAGAATGCTTGGCTGCATAGTCAGGAGTGTGGCTGAGAAGAACAAAATGGTCCACTACTATAGTATTTTGTGCTTATTGTTCCTTTTGCACGTATAAGATGAACAAGACGCTCTTAATCACAGTGCTCCCAGCAGATGGAGGAAAAATAGCTTTCCATAATATTCAGCAGCAAATAACCTTCCTGTAAAAATGCCAAATCATTAAAGCTTCCGAACGACAGGACACAAGTAATATGCTGCTAAATTATGTTAATAAACACCCAGTGCCTGGAGGAAAGTGGTGACATTTCGCAGAGCTTTCTGTCCTCCAGGATTACAGCGGCTTGTGCATGTAGCCTAAAACAGATATCATCAATGATGGAACATTACGTTTACAAGAGAAAGTTCTTGTATCCATCATTCAAGTGACCGTCACGCTCAATTAACTGGCACGATTCCAAAATATAGCAAAAAAAAAGAGTAAAAATTCACCATTATATTAAAATCTATACTTTAACTGAAAATAACGAAAAATTTAAAAAAATAGAAGCACTGCATAATACAAAGCCCTGCTCTTTTGGTGTTACGTACAGCACATGCTATCAGTTTCTGCGTGCATTCTTAGGAAAGCTCACTCTAATAAATGTGTGACTACTATGGGAGTAACATAAGCATCGCATTCATATGTTATCTAGATTTAAATGTAATCTGACGTTATACATACTTAGGGCAGCATAGAGCATAAGGCTGGACTAAAGCCTGGATGGGATGCCAGCCCATCGCAGGGCGCAGACATGCGCACACACGCATTTTACGAAAATGCTTCAGGCATCTAAGTACTTCTAAGACCTGATTCATACTCCCTGCGGTTTCAGCTGCGCCAGTGCGAGTTTCGTGGTGCCAAACCCTCCGTGATCCTGATTATTCACACATCTGAGCCATCGCACCTCGTACTACCCTATCAGGCCTGGATTAGCGCCATAGAGAAAATATGCCCTTAAGTCACATTTATGAAGAGAGGGACGGATGTTAAATTAAAAATACAAATTTTAGTAAAACATACTCTTACAGTATGCAAGGTTACATGTGTTATTATCATTAATGAACCTTTTAGCAAACTAAAATAAGCAATGAAAATAAAGGAAAAACTATAAGAAACTATATGAAAAGTATATTGTTTCTGAAAATAATTGAAATAAAATAATAAAAAATAAACACTTTTCATTACTGTATTTAAATGCTATTTAGCTACAGTAACTGGTGAATTGGTTATGTTTTAGCCTCTCGTGCAATGTACTCAAACCACAGAAATAGCCAACAACATTACATCACGACATTTTGCAAGTAGCTAGCAAAGTACTACAAGTTTCCATCTATCCCCAGAATTAAAATAACTAAAACTTAAACTGAAACTAAAATATAAATAGATAATACAACTTTTAAATAAAAACGCACAAAACCACATTGAAAGCTAACTAAATTTCAATTAAATTTTAAATGAAAACTGCAAAATTTAAAATATAATAAAGACTAAATTAAAAAATGAAAGCTATTATCGCAGTGAGGCAGGGACATAGACAGCTATTTTATTTTAGTCTGCAGCCACTGGGAGTCTTTATAATCCCTTAACTAGGAATCATATTAATTGTATTTCCCGACTTCTTCAGCCAACTTCAAATCTACTAGCCATGCTCATTTTCAGTTTGATCAGAGAGGGTAGAAAAGGTGTTTATATATAATCTCTGGTCCGATCTCCTTTCTAACTTTCTGCTATTTTTCCCCTGTTCCCCTGACCAATGAATGATTGAGGCGCGTTTGTGTCACCGAATGGAAATTTGAGCTGTACATGCTCTCTCACGAGGCCAACCCCGCAACGAAAATTACTTCACCGTAATGGTGCATCTGCGTCTGCGTGAAGTATGAACCAGCCGTAAGGGGACTGACCATAAATCATACTGACTATTAGATATCGCATCGTGGCATACTTTAATAGCTCTTTGATGTTGCTGTTTCAATGTTGCAAATGACGAATATTACCATACTCTTCATGTATGGTTCAGACACAAAGAGCCTGCAAGCTCAATCTTTTGAACCCATTGAATCATACTAATCCACCCAGATACCCTTTTCTCAGACACAAAGAGCCTTTTCTCTATAACCGGAAGCAGAGCGATGAGGGCGATACGCACCTGCGAGTGTTTAGAGACCCAGTGACGGAGGACGTTCAGGACCCGATTGGTCGCAGCTCTGCGGATGATGAACTCTTTATCACATGTTCTCTCAGAGTTTGTGAAACCTGAAGGAGGAGATCGGCATACACGTACACAGAGGAGACTCTTCAATGCCAAGATTGCACAGAAAAAGCTTACGTTAAAGACTAGCTTAATGTAAGCATCGATTCATGAAAATAAATGCTACATGCGTAAACAAGTTCAGACATTTATTTAGAAAAATGATGGAGCAAACATTCTTCCACTGCTGTGGGGGAAATTTTTCAGATTAATTCAAGTCATTAAATAAAATACTCTTAAACAGAACTAGAGTGTTGGGTCTCTCCCATTTAAGAAAAGATTAATCCACAGCTGCATAAACAGATAGAATTGTATAATTATAGTTGTGTAATCGTATATGCAATTGCAATTAAAGTTCCTTTGAAGGATCTGCCAGGGAAGTTCACTACGTAAAAATAATTCCCCCCACCCTCCATAGGGGCTCACCGGGGGGGCTGCTGTGGCCAGCTGCGGCTGTGGCAATGGCAAAAGCTGAGGTGGGGGACACAGAGCAGCGGGGGCTCTCAGCTGATTGGACTAGAGAACAACGGACATCAATACACAAATAAAAAGGGGACCTTAAACACAAATACCACTTCATACCACTTAAAATCACTTCATATTTGGGTTTGTGTCAATGTATACCATAGTCATACCACTCATATACAGGTATCCAGTGGCACAAGATAATGGCAAGGGACCAAGGGAGGGTGTCACAATAGTTAAATGGTGTATATACATAATAGTACATAAATATAAACAATGTATAAAGAAAGCTAGACAGACAGACATATAAGGCCTGGACAGAAAACATCTGTCAGATATGTAAATGACGTGTTCCCCAAATTCAACTCTGCAACTTGATCTAACAAATGCTAAACTGACTCAAGGCCAGCAAAGATGCCCATTGTTACGTCTTGGTGGACAGACTGCCTGCAAGGTCAATACTTATACAAGGAGGAAGAAAGGCTGGAGGATTCATTCAGCTCATTAAATTCAATTCCTGTCTCCAGAGGGATTTTATGACATATTAAACTTGACAGCAGAAAACGGAGGCTGTTTACCTAGTTCTGTTATTCGGTTAATCCAGAAGCCTTATTTAAATGAATTATTTTCCTTTTGGTTTATGAATTACAATCTTAATACAGTGCTGTTGACTTTGTTAATCCTCTGGTAAGCCTGACTAACAGCAATTTTCTAATTAATTTTTAAACATTTAAATTTAAAAAAACAAGTTGTCAAGTGTCCTACTGTTCTGAAGGTCAGCCAGCACAAAGCTGATGGACAGCAGATCGGTTAATCTGCTTGTATTGCAGCCTTGGATGATGAAAGGCCATTCTCCATAGGTCATCGGTCTGGATGGCAGAGAGGGACGTACCTCCAGGCTGCCTGTAGCGAGCGAGGTGGCGGGGGGTGGAAGGGGAACGGCATGGGGACATGTCTCCTGGCTCGCTCACTGGTGGCGTCTCTGGGATGAACTTGTCCATTGACACAGACTCTAGCACCGCTGTCAAAGGTCAGAATATTGAGACTCATCAACCTTCGGTCACATCTGGATTGCGACTTTGACTTGTGGATTTGCAGATTTTATTCCACATGCCCGCTTAAGCACTTCACTAATGGTGCGGGACACAGTATTTATGGACACATGTGAGTAACAGACAACGTTTGTAACCCAAATAATCAAGAGTAGAGCAGAACAGTTTTCCATCGGGAAGTTCAGGAATTGGCCTGGTTTTGCGAGGGTTGATCTCTCTTCCCCAAAATTGCCTTAATATAGTCTATATACTTCAGCACCACCTCCCTCCCCCCCAAGTCAGTGGCCAAATAGTATAGTTACAAAAACAGGCAAAAATATTACCCAAATTATTATTAATGATATGGTTTCCTCTTAAACCTCAGTAAAGAACATGAAGACAGCTCCAGTAACACTTTCCTCAGGGTTACTGGTGTTGCTAGTTGCTTTTAATCAGCGTGTCAGTAAGAGAAACTGTCACAGTTTATTCACTGACTTAGTCTAAGTCTTTGCGTTTCCTCAGGACCACAAGAGACCACAAAGATGCCATTCAGTGTGGGGGCGAAAATCGTAGACAAGTTCCTGTGCCGACGTCCACATATTGCTTTTCTTTGGAATGTACGTGTGGTGACACCTCCAGATGAAGAACCATGATGGTGACCTGAGATTACATGTGAACACAACATTAGCTATTAAAACGCTTACTCTTAGAAGTGTGCGGATAGCACAATCCACATCTACTACAAGTGGAAATATAGTGCAAAAGTCTTTGGCTGTCAAGACAATTGTGTTTAATTGATGTTTATGTTGCTATAAAACCACGATTTTATGTCTGTCAAAGTGTGTTAGCTTAGCCATTTCAAAACCTCTGCTAAAGTCAATGCAGTACTTCCACTACCCATTAAAATATACCCATGTTACTTGACTTGATCACTATCATACCATGCCTGGCCAATCAATACCTCACTATATCTCACTGAATAAGTCAGCTGGCGGTACATGAATACATGGAATGGTTGGGGTGGCCCTGAGGAAAAATTTGGTAAAAAGCGGTATTCACCTATTTTTGGAGAAGGGAACAAACATTATGCTACTGATCATTTGCATAATTGTGCTTTTTTGAGTAAATACACATGTACTAGACACTCTCCTTTGAATGACTTTGACTTTTGTACAGTACTGTATATGTGACCCGTATAATACTGTAGGACAGCTCTTGGGAAAGATTCGCGTCATGAGGTGCTTTCAGCAGCTGAAAATGAGCAGAAGAATAAATTTTATAGAGAAAACAGCCTGTATCTCTTTTATCTGGTGACATTAACAGATGAGTTACCTGTCACGGGCAGACGCTGAAACGTTAATTCTTCGTGACTTAAAGCCATGACCGTTTACGCCCATCGCACATATAAACACAGGGAGGAAACACTCTCTGGTTCTCCAAACTTACTCCTGCGAATGCTCCAGCGCAGTTTACCCCCGGGAGCATCAATGCGGGGAACCTCTCCACCCTCCTCCAGGGTGACGGGGCCATGCTCGGGTGAGGGGGGGGGCCGGCTCAGGTCCAAGGCAACCTTGGTGCCAGCTGGAGGTGACGAGGTGCCCGATGGCTGGGACGACGTGGGACTGCTGGCGCTGGAGGCCGGGGTAGAGGTGGACAGGTCCAGCACCCCCGTCTTGGCACCCACCGGAGAGCCGAGTGACAGTTTGCGAACATGGACCGGGGACAAGGCGCGGGGGGGGATGGGGAGGGGTGGGGGCGACGAGAACTTCCGACACTGGTGGGGGGACTTGTCGTTCAGCAGCTCCCCACTCCTCCCACTCTGACTGGTGGCAAAGAAGAGTTCCAGGGACCTATGATGGGGGAAGGTATTATATAATAAGTCACAATATGAAAGAGAAGAGCAAAGAAAGGCACATGGGAAGAGAATTAGAATAGAACAGAATAGAATAGAATACAAAAACAGGAAACTGGAAAGAGGATACAAAAAACAGGTAATAGAAAACAGGAAACAGTAAAGTCATACACATAAAATGTAGAAACTAGTTTAGTAGTTATTATTATTATTGCTCTATGTGTAGGTGGTGGAGGAGGGCAATGCTCCTTTGAATGATGCAAACAAAAGTAAAAATGATGGATATTGAGACCAAAACATTAGGCAGCTGTCCTGCAAGATATTTTATAACTACAATACATGGCTGGAAAACGCAGCACAGTGAGAAAGTAGAGCAATAATGTATAAAAACAGATACTAAAAGACCAAAAGTTGACTGCATAAGAATGGATCAAGCATTTTAAGGTAAATTAGAATAAAAAATCCGAAATCTAATATGTCAAAAATAAATAAATAAACAAATAAATGAACTGATAGATAGATAGAACACATTGAAAGAATAGTAGGAGAAGGGCTTTTTAATTTTTAATTTAAAGTTTTTTGTATAACATTTATCACTTTCGTCAATAACTTGTGAACTCAGCTCACCACAAATACAAACAATTGATAATATATGTAAGATTTAGAATTTGAGTCACTAAGAAGTGTTTGCTCCTGTTTGGTTACTTCAGAACATGCAGGAGATGCTGCCGCTGAGGACGATGTGCGTGCACAGATTCACATAGCGTACTAACGTTTTTGGAGTACTAACGTTTTTGGAGTACTAACGTTTTTGGAGCATTAACGTTTCAGGTGGTTAACAAGACTAGATGTGTTGCCGCCTGTCAAATGAAAGGTATCGTTGCAAATTACAGTGGATTGAGCCACATCAGATTTCACAAATCGAAGTAGAACCATTTCTAGAACCAATTCTTCCTCAACAGTCATACCACACGCGCTCTATTTGATAGCGTGGCCAACCGATTTATGGATGGATGGTTGTTTATAATGTGAGACAAGTACAATATTTTTAACAGTCCGATGGTATATAAAGTTTGTTGGGTTTTTTCCCTCAAAGTCAGCTAACTGATTAGTAGCACTGAGAGAACATTAGTAGAAGGGATCAGTACGTTTTTAGTTCAAGATCTAGTCGAATGATACAGATAATTGACAAAGAAGTGAGATATACAGACAGTGCTATCCAAGCTGAAATTGCTTTGTTTCACATTGGTCTGTTTTTGTTGTAGTACTGTTGCAGCCTCTAAACACGCAAACATCCCATGACAGGCATTTGCCGTTTGTTCTGTCATTATAATAACAGTGTTAAGTAGTGTGTTTGTAACTAGGCATTCATTTTAAAGCTAAGCTCAGTGAATTCCTCAACAGCACATATATTTGTAATGTGCTATTTAGCTTGTATGTCACTTTGGACAAAAGCAAATGTAGCGTTGCATTGTAATTGTAATGGCACCTCTGAAATGAGTATCGTGGATAGAATTGTAACTGGTTACAATAAAATATTGCCATATGGCCCACCACTAGACCATGGAATAAAACAGTAGCTTTGGATATGCATGGTAAACGCTATACAAATCAGTGTTTTGGATGGGGTTTAGGGACCCACCCACTTTGGTTACTCGCTATACCCCGGGGATAAGGAATATACAGTCACGGAAAAAATTAACAGACCACAGCATAATTTTTTATTTAACTAATTTATGGGTGTGTGTCTGTGAATAATACATTTTTGTTTGCAAACTGCAGCCTGGTTATTCTCTGTTTCTCGTTAATTTCTCCTTGTTTTATGGGACTTCAGGGCTACTTCTAGAAGCCTGATACAAACGGTCCTAGCAGTGCATTTCACATCTGCACTTAATGTTTCCTTTTCCTTTTGAAGGTCACTTGATGACATCCTCTGATTCGTGAGACACTGTTGGATAAGCTGATAGTCGTCTCTGGCATTAGAATTCCGCTTCCGCCCTTTTCCTGGCTGGTTTCTGGTCCTTCCCAGTGTCTCCTGCTTCACCTTATTCTCGTCTACTGCTGTCTTAGAAACTTTGAACTTGGAAGCATCCTGCTGCTCAGCGTAGCCTCTGCCAGCAGAACCACAATTAAACCAGTATTTAAAAATGCAGATGTTTAAAAATATAGAATGGTCTCTTATTTTTTCCACAGCTACATATGACCTACCCTTAATGTAAAAGAAATTGTGAGGTGTAAAAGGTAGTTTCCTGCTTCCTGACTGGAAGGTGGTTTGTCCTTTCATGGCCAAGAGGAAGGAGAAGTACTGGATCTGACCTTGTGGGTCTTTTTCTTGAAGGCAGTTTGGGTATACCCCTCTCACCTGACTGGGATGGACGTGAAGGGCTTTTTGTAGACGTCTGCCAGCTTGTCCATGACCACAGTGGCAGCAGTGAAGATGCGGTACGTGTGCAGGAAGGTGTTGAGGAAGTCGATGGAGAGGAAGCGGAGGTCGGTCAGCCTCTCGAGTAGGCGCTCCACGCTGGCGTAGCGGATCTGGGGAACCTTGCAGGAGTTGAGCGTCTTGCTGAAGCAAATGTCAACATCATCTTTATGGAGACGCGCATCGGATCTAATGAAGAGCACAACCAAGTGGCCTGTGACTGGGCTGCGGGAAGACTCTCTATTGCGGGTAAAGGGTTTAGGTGAGTCTGACAGGCAACACAGAAAAGTCTGGTACAAAAGACACAGTGATATCCAGCTAGGAGACGCACCAGACAAAACTAGACAAACATAGTCACAACATACTCTATATAACAAACAAGGATAAGAGTTGTTACTACGATATTTATAAAACAATACACATCCATACACAAGCTATCAAATGGTTTTGAAAAACCAACACAGGACATAACAAGACATGGAAAAACAATGCTTCTGTTAACATATTCATCCATTCTCCTTATACTGCACAATTATAGGTAACGCTTTACATTAACGCCACCTCCATAATGCATTCATACCGCACTAATAGAACATTCAGTGCACCTTCATAATGCATTCATCAAACATTCTTAGGGAGCATGTAAGTATACATTAATCTACATTCATTATAAACATTATACAATTATAAGCTATTAGGGGGCGGCATGGTGGTGCAGTGGTTAGCACTGTTGCCTCCCATCTCTGAGACCTGGGTTCGAGTCTCTGCCTGGGTCACATGAGTTTGCATTTTCTCCAGATACTCAGGCTTCCCCCCCACAGTCCAAAGACATGTTGAGGCTGATTGGAGTTCCTAAATTGCCCATAGGTGTGAGTGTGCCCTGCAATGGGCTGGCATCCAGAGTTGTTCCCTGCCTCATGCCCGTTGCTTCTGCGATAGGCTCTGGACCCCCCACAACCCAGTAGGATAACCAGGTTGGAAGATGGATGGATTAAAGCTATTAAGATATGTTAGGATGTTAATGTATGCTTACATTCTGCTATCCAATTAATTAAAGGTTTAAAACATATTTCATTGAAATTAAAAGCAAGGATTAAAATAATGTGATCTACCACTTTATGGCCATACAAGTCGGTCCAAAATCCATACATCCAGTACCTACTGGATAAGGCATATACTGGCAAGGAGTTATGAGATACCAGTGTAGTGAACCGATCTCAGTTCTCCACGGAATATGGAAATTAAGAACTCCAAAGATAAACAAGAAGGCACCAGACAGCCACCATCATTTACCTGATCATGTGAGGTACAGGGACCTTGGAATTCTCCTCAAACACACTAGTCATCAAGCCATTGCACCGAATGTTGTCAATGCACTGCAAGGGAGTGAAGAACGCGAGTATCAGTGTATTAAAAGTGTAAATCCCACCACGACATAATAATCCTGAACTGCTAGTACAATACAATGGTTATTTTTAACAATGTACCTGATGTGGAGCTACTGAGCCTTGAGTGAAACCCTGTTACTTCTACACCCACCCTGTCTCTTTCCACTTTTGGGTTGACTCCTATCTTGAATATGGGGATAAAGCTAGGAGTGTTATGCACTTGTTTCTATAAAGGTCTTCAATCTATT
>JAODJW010000117.1:27852644-27864407 GCA_026777045.1 Hyperopisus bebe | reverse complement strand
TAAGGGATAATGTACAGGCAGCCGGTAGTTATCGCAGAAATAAGCCCCAACAGTGTGATCAGGACCCGACGCGAAGCTTTTTCAGCTTTTTAATTTTAGTGGCGCCAGAGCAATCTTCCTGTACGGTAGCCAGATGTAGTCCGCAATGGCGATATACAACGATGAGCCGAAAAATTATGATCACCTCCCACATTAAGCTATTAATGTTGACTATATCATAAAAACGGTCGTATCACAGATATATTACACTGTAAGCTATGGTACTCATAGCTGAGTAGTCCCACAAATTGCAGATAATTTTAATGGTGGTCACAGGAGTGATGTGACGTGACACACTGCATTGAGCCCTGCTGAGTATGGGCTTGTGTAGCTGCAGGCCAATCAGAGTGCCCACGCTGACCCCTGCCCACCGTCAACAGCCCCTACAATAGTCACACAAGTGTTGGAACTGGACCTTGGCGAAAAGGAAGAAGGTTGACTGGTCCAATTAATCCCATTTTCTGTTACATCATGTGGACGGCCAAGTCGGTGTCAAGCATATGCCTCATGTTTTCTGTTGGTTTCTACCATACTGGATCATTCACAGCTCATGTCAGCCAACACTAGGGTTACTCTGTAATACGGGATCCTCATATATTGGAAAAACTGCTGTGTTTGCATTATACGGGACGATCCCGTATTATAAGGGATGGGTGGCAACCCTACTCAACATCCTGTTAGAGGATTGTGGTTTTCTCCTCTTCAGACTCAGTAGGTACTCACTACTCAGCATGGCTGAGTCTTGCAGATTCAAACATGCTCTGACCCAGTCTGGCCAAAACGATTTGACTGTTATCAAAGTCACCTGGTTTTTTACACTTCGAGTGGAGGCGGTCATAATGTTTTGGCTCATCGGGGTATAATTTGGATGTGAAAAGTATAATGTATGTAAAGAATCTTGTACAAGAAGAAAAAAAATACTCATCATCAACACAATGTGACTATAGGCACAGGCTACACAGCCACAGAAACTGATTGTTGTATCACTTGAAACTTCAACTGAAACTGCATGGAATATATAGCGTGGTCAACCAATCTTATTCAGTCTTGATTGATTTGGGAGTAGCCAGGAGTTTTATTGATATCAACCTGGCCTGGATATCAATGACCCCTGCTGCCAGTGGACCTGCCTTTAAACATTGGCATGCTCAATGGGTCCTCTTTGTGCAAGGGATATATTACACACCACGCAGCACTAGGTCATCTCTAAGTAGGGTTGTTCCACAGGGAACAAATCCATTCTTCTGGATCCAATCTCCCTGGGGTGCCATCGTGCTTGGTTACCCCTGCCTGGTCTGTCATAACCCCCAGATTGCAGGCAGAACAGTCCTGCCTCCAGATGTCTGTGGAAAGCCCCAACCCTGGAAAGGACATGCACGTTCTACCAAAGTATGCCGACGTTAAGGATGCTTTCAGTAAGAAACTGTGCGTACCCTTTAACTTTGCCCAAGTCAGAAGCTATAGAAAAATTCATCAAGGAAGCACTGAAATTAGGGTTTATTAGATCATCATAACTTAATTGCTGCATCAGGGTTTTTCTTTATGGAGAAAGAGGATGAGAGCTCTAACCACGTGTAGATTATCAGTTATTAAATGAAGTCACAGTCTCATTTAGTCATGCACTACCCATTATTCCCTCGGCATTGGAGCAGGTGCGATCAGCGCATTTTTCCACCAAATTAGAGCTATGAAGGGCTTATACCCTGATCCGGATTAGAAGAGACAAATACTGACAGACACTGAATGTAATTATGACGTGAATAACTGGGAGATGGGGTGGCATGGTGGTGCAGTGGTTAGCACTGCTACCACACAGCAAGATGGTCCTGGGTACAGTCCCCTGGTCGGGTGTAGGACCTTCCTGTGTGGAGTTTGCATGCTCTCCTCGTGTTCGAGTGTGTTTCCGCCAGGGGCTCTGAGTTCCTTCCACAGTCCAAAAAAAGATAGGTTGATTGGTGGCTTTAAGTTGGCCCCATAATTGTGTGTGGTGTGTTGACGACTGCCCAGGGTTGGTTCCTGCCTGTGCCCATTATTCTCAGGATTGGCTCTGGTTCCCCCCTGCGACCCCAGTTAGGATTAAGTGGTTACAGTGATGGATGGATGGTAAATGAGAGTTTTTAGCCATTGACCCTTGAGGAACGGTGACACTAACTAGTGCATTTCAGGTTCTCACCGGTCACTAAAATCTGGAGTTTGTATGTACTGTACCACTAAGGGCGCTTTTCCACCGCACAAAGTACGGTACTTTCGGTACTTTCGCTTTTCCATTGACTTCCGGTCGAGTACCAGTACCGAAAGTTAAAGTGCCGAAAGTGCCAAACCAGTTGGGGTACTACTTTGGTACTTCGGTTCTTTGGGGTGGGACTTGCAAACGTTTTTGCTGTCGATTGGTTATGCAAATAGCCTGCCGCTGAAACACAAAATGCAACCGTCATCTTTTGAAACACAAAGCGAACAGAGCGATCACAGCGAGACACAAAATAAAAAGCAGTAGAAACAAAAAAATAAGTAAAATGGAAGGCTGGACAAACGAGGAAACACGGGCTTTAATCGCCATATGGTCGGATTAACAGATCCAGTGGGATTTGGATGGCACGACTCGAAATAAAAAAGTTTTTGCCGTTCCGGGCAATTCAGTTTTCCTGTTTCCCCTGTCGCGCGCTGATTTGTACATGATTTCGCTGTTTTCATGTCTATTTACGAAGCTCTTGAGGTAAAAAAAGCCATATATTAATTTTAAAACATCACATGCCTTTTCGATGTTTTTTGTTTTAACAGATACATAAAATACATGAAATTACTTAACTCGCTGGATAGAGATATTTCTTGATGAAAACGGTATAGTATTGCTTATAAGACTATATTATGCGTGACGATCTGCTGTATTCACATGTGATAATGTACCTGAGTGATTTTCAGACATTTCACATACCTCTTTGCTTTAATATTAGGGGAAACATAGGGGAACTGAATTGCCCGGAACACCGTAATACCAAGCTGTTTGGAACAAATGGGGCACACGCGAAACACCGAACAATGCCGCTTGAAAATAAAAAAACATAAATAATTTGCTTGCAAAACACTGAATTAGCAGTAAGCTAATTCTTACTGCTTTGATCGGCTTAGCCAAAGTAAGTGTACCTACGTAAACGTAAATGATGGCAGCATGATTTGGATTTTACTGAATCTTTTATACTGTGATAGAAGCTGACATAACATAAAACCGCATTTTCCAGCCTAAACTGTTAGTTTTAATTTTGGGCTGTCAGTCAGGGGCGGTCACTGATGATGTCATTTGGCGCCGGTACCATTTTTTACGCCAGTGGAAAAGCGACACGAAAAACGTACCAAACTTTCGGCCCTTTATGGAAGTACCGAAAGTACAGTACCTGGTGCGGTGGAAAAACTGGGTGTCTTAGCCCACCAAGGGTTATTTTCTTCAAATGTTACAAATTCACAGTGATTTACTGACTCAGACGGAAGATGGATGGAGGTTCAAGCCAGACCGACCGGCAGCAATCCCCAACATCCACCTTCAACCAATGTGCTTTGTCAGCCCAGTCAATAGGAATTAGAGAATGAGATTATCTGCATCATGATCAGGTGCTGCTTACCACATCAACTAGAATGAAGTATGTGTTTGGTATAGAGGTCGACCGATATATCGGGCCGATATTTGGCATTTTTTAATGTATCGGCATCGGCCGATATTCGAGTGTAGTACGCCGATTTACAGACAGGCACGTCTGCGGGCAGCCCAGTGTTATTGTTGCTGTAGAACACGTGACCCATACTGCCTTGTGCAGGACCCCAGCCAGAAGTTTTGGAGTCCTGGGAGAAAACGGTAAGGCTTAAATTCTGATCTTTCAAAGACCTATGTATTTAACTGTTTTGCTATGAAATGTTGCTTTAAAAGAAAACTCGAGTGCTTTTGAAAGAGAATGCGAATTATGCTGTCGGGAACTGGTGTAATGATAATGAGCCTTCAACCAACTGTAGCTTACAGGTAACATTAAGAATCATTGATTCCGACAGAATTTGGAATTCTGATGCTGCTATTTTTATTGTTTATAAATTTAAGTTATTGTTTGCAAGTTGTTTTGAGTTTTTGTTATTTAAGTTTATATTTAAATTTACACAAGTCAGTATTCAATAAATGCTAAGTTGAAAAATTTTGTGTATTGTTCGTTATTATTAGTGTGATATTTTACCATGCAAATAAAGGGGAAAACATCCAATTATCAGCCAAAAAAAAATCGGCAGCATATATCGGCCATCGGCTGACCCTGACTCCTAAATATTGGCATCGGCCTCAGCTATTGAAAAACCCATATCGGTCGACCTCTAGTTTGGTACCATGTGACCACAACTTCTGCAATGGGTCCATACCTCTTTCAGCTCAGGTCATCTGGGGATTCTACAGACCACAGAGCTGGTAAGCCACTGGGACTGATGACCTTCCCTGGAAGCAAATACCCTACTGATGGAGGATTAAGGATATCCCTGAGTCTTATCTAAGGGCAACCATCCCCAAACAAATGGACAGGTAGAGCTCCTCAATCAGGATACTAGACATTTTCTTTATTCATATTGTGCACAAAACAAACTGACTGGAGCCAGTTTCTCCCCTGGGTTGAATATGTCCAGAACTCATTATTCATCCCATTCAACTCCTCTAACACGGACAGCGAGTCTGACTTTCGGCTTGGAATATCGGGCCCCGTGTCCCCGCCTGAAAGCTGTTGAGATACACTGGGTCTTTTCAGATTCTGCATCAGGTGGACCCTGTTACCTATCACCACCAGGTGCCAGTACAATATCACGTCTTTTCAGTGTTTCATGTGTCCTTGCTTAAATCAGTGAGGTACAGCCCACTGCCCCCCAAGACTGAACAACCTGCACCACCCCTGCTGCTGGAGATAGATGGAGTCACCACCTACACTGCTTGTGCCCTATTGCAGTCAAGATATAGTAAGGATCAGCTGCACTTCCTGGTAGATCGGGAGAGCTGCAGTCCAGAGGAGCAGAGCTGGGTGTCAGCAGCTGATATCCTTGATCCGGCACTGATGGCCATAACATCTCCCCACATCTGCACGAGTGATTGCCTTTCCCTTCACTCCCCAGGACAGAATCCTAGTCTATTGACCCTAGCGCCCATTTCCGATTGATTCTAGTTTAGTGGCTTTGTGTTCACTTTACATCTGAGATCTCTGTACATTTGGGACCTCTGTTCTTGACAAAATATAACCCACACCACATAACATGTAGAGTATGTAATATTGCAGTTTGCAGTGTGTTTGTGCAAAAGTATTTTCAGTGGCAAATGACTAGTAAGGTTATAATGGGACAACACAGTACCATAATCAAAAACTGCCCAGGTCTGCTCATGAGGAACAGGTACATAAAGCCTACTTAGAGATTACAAACATCCCATGGTCTTGCTAAGACTAATAAAGACCTATACTACTAATTAAAAGCCTCAGAAGTATGAGGGCATTTGAGACACTACTTTAGAAAGTGAAACGGAAAGATGGCCTCCTAGTGTCAAAATACCTCGAGTTGCACAATCGATTAACAGAGTGCTGCGCAACACTGAAGTTCCTGTATACTTAGAATTGTATGAGGTCAGTGGAAAATCTATATTCCTCTCTAGCTCTGAACCAAGGAAAGATGCCAAAGAGAAGGAAGAAGGACCTGTCTCGCATGTTCTCTTTCGATTCAGTTCTGTTCAGTTTGAAAGCAGACTCAAGGCCATAAAGTGACAACTGGATCTCAAGGCCATAAAGTGACAACTGGATCTCAAGGCCATAAAATGACAACTGGATCTCAAGGCCATAAAATAACAACTGGATCTTTCAGAAGACAAGCTAAACTCCTTGGCATCCACCCTGCAACTGTGCTGACAACATATACTTGTTTCCATAGCTCCCATAATGCCCAGGTTAGTGTTTCCCAACTTAGTCCCAGGGACCCCCAGATAGTGCACATTTATGCTCCCTCCCACCTCCCAGTCAATCAAGAACCACAAATGCCTTGTAGAGGTGTGTTGTGAGCTGGAGAGGGAGCAAAAATGTGGACTCTCTGTGGGTCCTCGAGGACCGAGTTGGGAAACACTGGCACGGGGGACGTTAAATCAGACAGACACGTAAAAAATCCAGGGACCCCCAGAAAGCACCAGTAGAGAAGCAAACTACAACCCTGGGCACAAAATACATCAAATTAAGTTCAAAAGGAAAGCATTGTATGTGTATTGTATTTCCCCTCAATATTCTATAGGTCAGGGTGAATGGAAAACCCTGTCTAGCTACGTTCGATAGTGGCTTTCACACTTGAAGAACGCTGTACGTGTGACACTTGCCACTCCTCTGCAGCCCTCATAATGCTGCATCTTGAGAATCTGCTGCCACTGTGGCTGCAATGCCCTGGTTTCTAGAAGAATCTGTGAGAGACACCCCAGTCCTGTGTCCTAAACTTACACTGCGAAACAGTTCTGCTGATTAGAACGCGCTGTATTGTGTTTTTCAATCCTAGGGAAGAAGTGCAAGAGACTGATGCAGCCAATTCAATTTCAGTTGCACTGTAAAGAAAAACATGTTTTGCACGGTTTAGAAAGATAAAGGAATATTACTGAATAAATTTGTCTGCAGCTCATTCTGCTAAAGAAATTGTGAGAAAATCGTATCGTGAACTCAGAATCGTGAATCGTATCGAATCGTGAGTTGATTGTATCATTACATCCCTACGTTGCAGCCCCAGTCCACACTACTGCTGTCCCACATTACTCCCTCAATACATGCAATACACTTGTTTTGTTGGCAGACATTTTCAGCAAAGATTACAATACTCAGCATCAGTGTGTTGTGTGTCATATTGCCAAAGTACTCCCACATCAACATCTTTTTACCTTTTACGTTTATCCACAATATCTCCCTTCTAAAAAGATGTTGGGGCTGCTGTGCTTTCTTTAACACCAAAGTTTATTCTGACGGAACGCTCTTCTCTCCTATGACTCATGAGTATTACCAGAATAGTAGGATGTGGAGCACTAACTCAACAAACCATGCTGTGCGTTTGTTGTGACTAGGTGAATGGAGGCAGGTCAGGTTATTTTAGTCGGCGCCAAAAACACAGCTGATAGCATTCTCCGTAGAGTATTGCTGTGTGGATTTCTCACGGACTGAATTTTACCGTGCACTTTCGTGTTGGATTTAGCCAGATTACCCTTATTGGATAGGGTGCTTTGGACTTCCCTGCTTTCCCGGTGAGTCGCCCTATTGTTTTGCCTGTGTTATCTTTCGTTTGCCTGCCTGCCATATTGCATTCTCTTTTTTTATTCCATTAATCCCTTTGTTTGTGTTTTTACGGCTGGGTCTGTGCTTTCGCTCCATTGCCGGTCCTGACAAGCAGTCAAAGAGGAAGTGAAGTCATTTCATTGTGACGCAAAACATGTTGCCAGGTCTCAAATGATGCTGAAAATTTATCGAATATTCGCTACATTGACACAGATGGGAAGTAATATCACAATATTTGCCATTATCGTTTATACGCCCCGCCCTATCAGTACAGCCCCTTTCTCACAACTAAACCATCCCAACATCTTTAACATCAAATAATCATACACCATGTGGCTATATGATATTTGTGACCCAATGAACACTCAGCTGAAGGGAAGCCACTTGAAATGGCTGATATTTTGCATTACTGAACTGCTCACCTTCAAATAAGACATTTAAAAAGGCTGTGATTCAAGCTAGATTAGCAAAGGGTGGAACCTGTTACTAGTAAACACAGGAAACCCATTTACAGAAAAAAGGGTAGTGTCAAAAGTGTCACCGACAGTTAAACCCTAATTAAATAGATGGAATCCACCCTCCCCCCATGAATGGACAAATAGAGAAGGAGAGATCCCCTAAACAGGGTGATGCTGTGGTTTCTCTTCCTAATTTGGCCCTTATGGGCTAATCGGTCCATTGCCCATCCATCTATCAGCACTCTCCCTGCTTCATTCCATTATACAGTTTCATCCCTGGGACGGAATGCTTCTCCCTCTGCAGTTTATATATTTCATGTTGTTCTCTTATTAAACTCCGCTGCACTTGAAAACTTTGTCACTGAAAAAAGGTTCGTCCATTCAGACATTAATTCGTCAGACCACACTGAAATCAGATTCTTTTTTTTGCATTGAAAGATGAACACAACTACACTGAGGTACAGAAACATGGGCATTTTCACCTATTGTGCAGTTAGGTGTGTAACAGTAACAACACAGATGGGCAGGATATCAGACTCTGCCACATTTCCAAAGCACTGTTCACCTTTAAGCAACATTGCATCTGCTATAATTAACATTAGTATTAAACTCTTATTGGTAGCTTAGTAATTTTGTCTCAGACTTCTGAATTTGTCATTCTGGGAATTATTTAGTCATTAAATCAAAAAACAAGTGCAAAGGATGACAAAAGGAGTAGGGCTAGATTTCGAGCCTCATGACAGTGATATAATCATAACTTTGGAATTAAATGGTAATAAAAGTGCATCCTCTCAAGTTCTGCCTGCACTAAATTCATTGGATATTTCTGCAAAAACGCTGTAATAAGGCTCGACAGTGAAAAGCGTAATTTTCAGGTTCCTCCCTGTCTGTACAGCCACTGACTGCTATGATAAGATGGTGGACTTTACTGGCCCCTTGTCTCGTAATCCCCTCATATCAGAAAGAGCACAGCACACCCAGTGGCCAGAGAAAAGGAGCATTTATCAGCCCTGTGGAAGTAATGTGGTGAAGCCAGTGGTTGCAGCTCCCAGTCCTCCAAGACTTCGTTAGATGGTACATTCGTCGCTCATCATTTGCACCTGATGCACAGTGCTGTACGCAGAGACGGACCAAGGTAATTACAGCAGATCCCATACAGGGAAACAGTCTACTTTATGTGGTACGATAAGCAAAAGCCCATTTCAAAGACTGCGATCAAAGGCATCATTTCTCCTTTTCACACTATACTCAAGGCAGATATGTACAAGTTCAACCACGAAATTTCTGCCATACTAGATAAATCCCGGAAAAGCCCTAAAAAGTTATTGAGTTAGTGGGGGTGTGAGGAATGGAGAGGTCCTGCCTCATAAATTGTAGTTATATCTTGGAAGCTAGAACAGGGAATCGGCCAGGATGGGGAGCATACGCATGGTAGGCCGCATATGATTCACTCACACTTTACACTTACGGACAATTTGGCATCTCCAGTTCACCTTAGCATGTTCTGGCCTGTCGGGGGAGCCGAGCCAAGGCAGTGACTCAAACACTGGTGTGAGGCAGCAGTGCCAAACACTGCAACTATGTCTCTCCACCACAAGATACACAATCACAAAATAGATGAAATATAGGACCTCACCTCAGAGGACAAAACTCATAATGTACACACACACACATATCTATACAGCATCTTACATTATGCCTCGCCAGAGATGTTATTATAACAACTGAACGTGTAAACTTGTACCAAAGTATGGGATTATACACAATTTCTATGGGCGTAACCCTAATCCCAACAATGATAACCTTAACCCCTACCCAGCCCTGACCTTAACCACAAGTGACCAAACAAAATACAAGACTTTTGGCCATTTTAGTTTTTTGATTGCATTCACAGATTTTTTTATTTTGTTAAATTATTTTTTGACTAAATATTTAAATAAAATTATGTTGCAGGGACCTCAAAAAATGTCCCACAAGCTAAAAAGTAAAAGGTTTTGCCACATTGAGGGGACACGTGTGATGGATACAAACCCACGCGCACAGACAGGCACACACACCTTGTGGGAACACCAGAAAAATCCAGATGGTTTTGAATGGGTCTCTTGACAGCTTGCCGAGTCTTACCATAGCCTAGCCTTGTGTACCACTGTGATCCTGATAAGCAGTTAGAAGATGGATGGATGGAAGGAAGGATGAGTTAGTTATAAAGCTTTGATTTTGGATATAATGTGCAATGCCGATTAAAATAGGTTAGTAACAGCTGGTGCAAAGGAATAAGAAACTCATAATATGAACACGTGTCAAATCTATTTTGGTATTTGTAACATTTAGACGGAAACACTCGCTATGTCAGTGACTGCACCGGCGTATGTGCTGGCCGCCTGTCCGAAAGAATTCTAATTGCATGTAATTTCTGTAGCAGGAAAAACTGGGTTTCAATCAAGTGTGCAACAGGCGTAACATCGCTAATATATGCGGGGAATCGAAGAAGCAGCATGTGCACTTGACGCGATGCATTGTCGTGTTATGAAAGACATGTTACAGCTGCCACTTCGGTCCATATGAAGCCGCCCTAGTTCACTTTATAAAATGCGGCTCAGTAAGGTGCATTTACTGCGCCTTCTTGTATGACCCATGTAGTTTAAAATGCAATCAGAACTTTACAAATTGTAAGAGGCTCACCTGCTTCTCCAGAGTCTCTTTGCCTATAGCGGAGACTTTCGGCGCGGGCACGCGCTCGCAAGTACATCCTTCTAACAGATAAATCCCAGAAGGTCGAGTGCTCTGGTCGTTTTCGAAATAAAATAAAAGATTTTGATGCAATGCGAAATATTTATCGTGCCATCGACTGTTATCCGTGGTCTTCTTGCAGAGATAGCCTCGTTTGGTGCCCTCCTTGCGCGCAAGCACGGAGAGATAAAGAGCATGCCCTTCATTGTACCGCACACTTTTCTGCATTTTCCGACTCAGTCAGTGTTTAAAGGGTGTTATTTGTACCATATCCTTCAGTTCGACAGCCTTTGCAGAAAACTGATGAATGTTTAAAAAAAAGTGCATCCAAGCCCTACCACCGGAGCGAAAGGAAAAGTTAGTCTTCTTGAGTAAGCTGAGCTACAACCCATGTCCCAAAGGCGCTTTATCCATAGTGAATCACAAAATTCATGCTTGCACAAGTGGAAGTTTTTTTGCCCCTAAAAAGAAAATGTACGCGATTTAACTAAACTAAATACATGCAGAATTTTAAAAATCATTTGCAAGCTTGACGTGCTGACACCGCTGTTAAATGAAAGTGGATTCATCGAAGAGACGGTCATAGCAGAGTCTGAGCTGAGAGGAGCCGTGATCGGCTTTGACACCGAGGGGCAGGTCTGCCTTTGGAAATGGCTGATTTATCAGCTGCGCTGTCTGCAGTGATCCCTGCGCTTCAGCCGAATAGATTTTCATTTCTAGAAACAAAGGAGAGTTTGCATGCTGGGTTATTTATACATCTCACCATACCGGTTTTGATGGAGTTTGCAGGCTATCGTGAGGCTTTCAATTCGTTTTCGACGCGGAAATGACTTTAAAATGTTTGTAAAAGTATCAGAAGACAAGACAGAGGGAAGGAAGTTTATTTTACAGCGGGGACGTGCTGGAATTAATAGTGAAATGTTGTGTATAAACTGTTTAATATAAATGTTGCAATAAAGGAATGATACGATGGGTCAGTGGGTCGCACGCCTCCGGGTTTGTGGGATCGAATCCCGTCTTTGCTCAGCGACTGGGGAGATTGTATGTTCTCCCCATGTTGTCCAGGTGTACGTCAGGAACTCAAGTCCAAAGACATGCAGTTAGGCTAAATGGTGTCTAATTTACCCAAAGATTCTGATTGTGCGTAGCATGAGAATCCGTTAGAAAACGGATGTATGGTTTAGTTATAAAGGTTTAGTTTTTAAACTGAACAATGATGATTAAAATTAGTTACTCATAATAGT
>JAODJW010000117.1:27820325-27837825 GCA_026777045.1 Hyperopisus bebe | reverse complement strand
CAGTAAGAACTTCTGTTCCTGGAACCAATGCACAGTAAAACACTTGCATAACCACAGGGTATATACACAGTGGAACAGAGTGTACAATGCACATTTTCCAAGATTCATGCGTTAACCTTCAATAATCTTTAACTTCAAATGTAAGCCCACACATCTCAGAAGGAAAAACTCTTTAGAGGACCTGAAGAATGAGTTAGGAAAGTATATTTCTGAAAACACAGGAAAAACACTTCTGCTACTAAAATAACAGCAATAAACATAAAAAGTGAAAGGCATAACTGGAATTGTATTAAAATGTTTCATACGTTTAATAAATTTTAATAATGTGATAAATTCATTGCATATGTAACTATATATTTACTTTAATATAATTTAAGCCTGAAATCCTTTATTGGGTAAGTTGAATATGAATGAATGAATGTTTTACAGACTTGCGGCATGGTGCAGGCGGGGGAAGAAGGTGATAATCCACTTGCAGCTCCAAGAGACAACAGGGGTTTATTGGGGAAACTCTTAACATACACTGGGAACAAATAACAAGACCACAAGGGGTCAGAACCAAACAAGGGAAAACACTATAAACCATAAACAAACCTACAAAGAAAACTGGGCAGAGATGCACAGAGTAACATCTCATAATGACCAACTGGGAAATTGAACAAAGGCAGGCACTTAAATACACGGATAACGAGGACTGACAAAAGGCAGGTGTGAACCATCAAAACAATCAGCCAGTCACAGAGGGCACAGGACAACAAGCAAAGATGGGACTAATAACAGAGACGATCACTGAACCAAGAAGCTAACAGACAAGCTACGAAATGTAAGCTGATACTAGGAAACTAAAACAAAGAATAATTGCAAAATCACTAAGATACACAACAAAAACCGAAGCAAAACACAGAGGGCAAAACACGAGAAGGCAGTAAGACTTGGGAACAGAAGACATACTATAAACACTAGAAATAATAAAAACTCAAATAAGGACAACAAAACAGGGAGGCCTAATGGCCAAACGGGGAGGAGATGTGAAAGGCAGCATCAGATGGGTGCTGACCCGGACAGAATGAATGAATGAATGAATGAATGATCCATCCATGTTTGGTAACAGTATGTCCTATTTAGTGTCTCAAGGAGTCCAGAGCCTATCATGGAGGCTATGGGTGCAAGGCAGGGAACAAGCCAGGATGGGGCACCAACCCATCACAGGGTACAAGGCAGGGAACAAGCCAGGATGGGGCACCAACCCATCGCAGGGCACAAGGCAGGGAACAACCCAGGATGGGGCACCAACCCATCACAGGGTACAAGGCAGGGAACAACCCAGGATGGGGCGCCAACCCATCACAGGGCACCAGGCTGGGAACAACCCAGGATGGAGCGCCAACCCATCACAGGGCACAAGGCAGGGAATAACCAAGGATGGGGCACCAACCCATCACAGGGCACAAGGCAGGGAATAACCAAGGATGGGGCGCCAACCCATCACAGGACACATTCACACATGATTAACACATACATGCACACCTACAGTACAGGCAATTTGATAATTCCAGTTAACCTCAGTATGTGTTTGGACTGTGGGGGGAAACTGGAGAACCCAGAGGAAACCCCACGACGACACTGGGAGAACATGCAAACTCCACACACAGAGCCATAGCGGAGATTCGAACCCTGGTTCCGTATCTATGTATGTATGTAGATTAAACTGAACTTTTTATCATCTGCTACTGAAAGATTCATCTCTTGTCAAATACTAGCTAGATTAGTCAGTGACAATGAGAAATTGGAAACCAACTATCAGTCAGAACTGCGGAGCTCAGAAGCATACTTACACTGACATTTTGACAATATATCTAAGCATTTTGGCTATGCTGATTGTACTTTTCATTTTGGTGGGACTGACTAATTCATTGGTGGAATTATTTGCTTTTGAGACATGAGGTAATTGTTTTGGGTAAGTTACAGATTTTTGTATCTAAACCATAATGTTGTGCTATATATTATACATGAATTGTTTTGAGAAATGCTCTTATATTCTTAAGAATGTTTATGTTTCATGAAATGTGCCAAAGTGATGGAGAAATACTGCAATTCTACACACAAAACTATAAATGTAACTTGCCACATGCAAAGTAGGTCACTGCACTTTCAGAGTGATTCAAAAATATATTCCATGAATTGCAGTGATACAGCACTGTTGCATTTCTGGTTCCTACAGTACATGATTTTGTTGCCATTTTGTTGCTCTTGTACTGCCACTTTGGTGTTTTCATGTTATACGGTGATGTTTGTTTTTTGATTGCTGTTGTTTGGTGCCTTGGGATCTGGAGAAGTTACAAATGCATGCAAGTGCTCTATCTTGCCAGTTAACTTTACATACTGTAATGCAATGCTGACACTTTTGTGTTTGACATGAATAAAAATCAGTTTGCTAAAGGAAAATGATCAGTTAATGACAGTGAGAACATGGGAAATAATTATCCTTCAGAATTACCAAGCTTAGGAGCATACACCCGCTGACATTTTGACAATATATCTAAGTGTTTTGACTCTCATGATAAACAATGATGAAGGAGCATCTCATTTTATTGGCACTGACTAATTCGTTGATATAATTGTTTGCCTTTGAGTTAATTGTTTAGGGTGCATTTTGGTCTTTTGCAGCTAAACCACAGTGCTATATGCATAAACTGTTCTGAGAAATGCTCTTATAGTCATGAGAATGTTAAGCACTTATCATGAAAAGTGTCAAAGCGATTGAGATATAACTGTATAACCACACCAGAGAACGGAGCCGGGTAATTGCAATTATGCCATCAAAATACCCTAAGGGGCTTTTTGCATTTGGAAAATTTTTCAAATTATATGTAATAAAATATTAAAATGAAAGTATTTGGCTTTCCCGAGTACACTAGCAAAACATATGAATTCTTAGAATTTATTTTGAATCATCCAGCATTTATTAATCATTATTTATTCTATAAAGTCATTTCTTTGGGTTGGAACCCCTCCCTGGGTTGTTCTCTGTCTTGCGCCCATAGCCTAGGATAGGGTCTGGACCCCCTGTGACCCTGAATAGGATGAGTGGTTTCAGAAAATGGATGGATGGATGGATGGATGGAAGTCATTTTTTCTCATGCGTGGCATAATATATAAGTATGAGGAATTACCCAAGTGCAGCATGCTAGCTGAGGAGGTATCACTACCGTCTCACACCTCCAGAAATGGGGGTTTGGATTTCACTTCCGCTCTGTGTGTGTGCAGGTTGCATCTTCTGTGTTGGGCAGGTTTCTGACTGGGGCTCCAGTTCCTTCCTGCAGTCCAACGACCTGTAATCAGGCACAATGATTATGATTGTGAATGCAAGTGCCCTGTAGTGAACTGGAATTCTGTCCAGGGTGTACCCCAGGATTGTGACCCATGTTGCCATGGAGAGACGCCAAGTCCAAGACCAATGTACAAATACTGAAAAGGACTACAAATTGTAAATTTGGAAAACACACTTAAAAATGCTACATTTAATTTTTATTTACTCATCCTTTTTTGGGGGGGTAGTTGGCTCTATGGTCACCGGTTCAAATCCAGTCTCCGCTGAACCATTAAAAAGGCCTTTAATCCCTTGAAAAATGTTTCAGGGACACGGATAAATGGCCTGACACAGACCTCCAGCGTCATTCCACCTCAAAGGAGAGCGACATCAGATGTGCAAAGACTAAAAAGAATTCCTGTGTACCTAGACTTGTACTTGTGCAATTGGCAAATAAAGCATTATTTAATTTACCCTTTTTTCTTTCAGCTGCTATGACCAGGGTTAATGAATATGCGCCCTCTTGTGGTGAGACCTGGGATGGCCCTGTTCACATTATTCTAGGAGTCCTGATTGTCATTTTATAGTTTTGTTGTAGAGAGGGATTGCAAATGAAATACAGATGTCACACAGTCTATACAGTATTATGTTCTGAAACTAAAATTGTTTTTATGTGCACGACCATTTATGCAAATACTAACCTTTCCTGTTCACCTCATTGAGATGAAACCCAAGTTACAGAATGAAAGAACATGCCCTTTACAGTTTGTTTTTCCTAATTTTATCCTCGTTTTCATATTTTCAGAAATTAAGCTCAGTTTTCCACATCAACCTTATGTTTTGTCATCTGATCTTAGCGCCACCAATCAAAATATATACATAATATTGTTATATTACCAATACAGCAACATACATAAATGCTGTAATCGGCACATGCTGACGTTTCTGTACTGTTTCAAACAGATCAATGTGAATTTGCAACCTGTTTGGAATTTCCTGGGTTATCAAATTTATATTTCCTGGGCTATCAAAAGAAAGCGGCTCTTTGCTATTTAATATATGCTGAAAAAGACTGGACGTACGTTACAGACACACAGCACAACAGAAGTTTAAGTCCTGGGGAATAAGCAGAGAGCGCAGTGGTTTCAGTTTGGTGTTTTCAGAAGAAGAGAATACCCATCATTCAACAGCCCATGCAAATGAACAAGTGGGCGGATGGTACAAAGGGCTGGCTGATGTTCAGATTCAAATTTCAGAGAAAATTAACCGGCTGCTAACACTACAAGCACCATTAACACCTACTCATTGAGAATTATTTTATTTACATCCTTTTCCCTTAGAACAAATATAAAATATAACGTCAAGTCAGAAAAACAAAGGATTCATTTATACAGTCCAAGCACAGATAGATGCATACTCAAATTTTGGTGCTGTCAGGTCAAATTAATTCATGCACAGAATGCGCTGAGGAGCGGATTATGTAATACTACTTGACCAATTATTCCTTGTTGCATCTGACCTATTTTTGAACTTGATATTTTAGCTCTTTACAAAGTTAAGACCCACACGTCCATCATCAAACCTCTTATCCAGTACTGGGTCATGAGGATAGTTAAAATATTTCAGATTTAACAAGAATGGTACACTGTGCAATAAAACACAATGCATTCATATTCATTCATATTCATTTGATTTTAACAAGCCACCAACTAAAATATGTGACATAGCTTCCAAATCTTGTATAACCCAGATGATGGAATTTCCACAACTAGACATGTTCTCCAACTAGAAAAAGATTTGATGTCACATTCTTAATGTGGTTTGATCGCCTTAAAAACTACAGAAAATGAACAGTATAGTCATACAAAGATTAATACTTTCATATTACAGTAATTCATCTTACCTTTATCTTATCCCCTACATAGTACCAGATAAGATGACCCATTTTTTCTCCAGAACCACTTCAACACTGCATTTGACGCAAATCATGCATGTGCATTTAGAAGTGACTTTCTGCATTGTTGTACTATGTTATTTTTGCTATTTTTGTTATTTATGTTTTATTTTTATGAAAAAACAATGTAGCCATTCTGCTCTGACCTCTCTCACTAACAATGTAATTGATTGCTTTTGTTTATCACATAATCCCCAGTAAACTATAAACACTGTAGGGTGTGAAAATCCCTGAAGGGTAGCTAGACCCACCCCCAGCTGGCACTAACAAACACAGCACATCTGCATTACTGCTTACATTATGTGTCTTAGCCATTATAATGCTCAGCCAGATGGTAATGGAAGCTCTTGACCCTGTCTGCATGCTACATATATTCAGCTGCAGCCACGTGATTCCTTGTGTAGAATGTTTGTGTTAATGAGGTTTCCCTAATTAAGTGGCCACTGAGTATATGCAGTACACTTTCCTAAGAAAAATGCATATTTTTATAATGCATAGATTATTTTGTAGCTTATGATGGCTCTATGAAGGGCAATGCAACAACTTAGCATTACCACATACACAGTGATTCTTGTTTTTCACGAGCATAAACATAAATATTCATCACTCATAAATATCCCCCATCCCCTATATCAAGCAGTCTGTGGTAATATTTCCAAATTTCAAATATTTCAATAAGAAACACATCAATTGTTTATGTCATGTTGCTTGAAATGCATTATACTGGGTCGCTCTTGAGTAGTCTTACTTCCCAAAACATCTAGACATCAGTTAATTGCATAAGTCATCATGTGTAAAATGGTTGAATCAGTCATAATCTGTCAAGCATATTTTCTATACGTTTTTATTACACTTTTTTGTAAATGTGTCTGGAATTGATGAATTGTTTTCCATAAAGCAGGGGAATGTTTGAAGCACGATCAGCCGGTTCTCCAAAATAGTTCAGAGGCGCATCGCATGAACCTTCAATTGTCAATTATATATTGACAGGGCACAACACAGTATAACGATTTCTGACAATGGAAGAACAACAAGGACCCCCTATTATCCATTCCTTAAACTGATTGAGGAATTGTACTTAGCATGGAGGCGGATGGTTTACTATCACCATCCACACGCTCATGTCGCTGCAGACTGTATGCAGCATATGAGGACATCACAGCGGACCCATGCAGAGGCTGGATCAGACATTCTAAATGATTCTTTTGGTGCTGCATTGCCAGGGCAGATATCCGTTATGATGTGGATAAGAACATGTAGCCCGACAGACAGACTGCACTGTAACTCCCCACACATCACTGCACGTGCAGTTCTGCCTAATGGGTGTTTCCTCTGTTCACATTTCTAATTCTGTGTTGTAAAACAGTCTGGTCTTTTTCTTTTCTGTATTGCAATGACATGGTCTGTCCACAAATGACAACACATACAGTAATGTGTAACTTTGTACCGTTGAAACTGATATATTCCATGTAGAATAAGTGCATCCTTCTGCATTTTCAAAAATTGTCACCAAAAGCTTAGCCATAGTTTACATCAGAGAATACAGAGTGCACTGTTACATTGACAGCATGACTAAGCATTTTGACTATCTTGTTTGTTAATGACACAAGGAGGTATCATTTTGATGGTACTGACATTTTCATTGATATGGAATGACTATGAAAAGATAAACTAAGGGTTTTGTGAAAGTTAGGGGCTTTTGCAGGTAATGCATTGTATGGTGCTGTTTGTAAGAATTGTGATGCAAATGTTAAGGATTATTCAAGAAATGTACCAACGCAACTGAGGAAAAGCTGTAACTTGTATCTTCTCTTGCTTTGTTGCAAGTGGCACCGCAGTGATGCAGAAAAAAGGCAGACACGTCTGGCGATACGTAATTATCACGACCACATGTTGTCATGTAGAGCCATGCAATGCTGAAACTGCTGTCTCTTACATGAATGAGCATGTGTTTGCTAAAAATAGATACTTTTCATTTTAGTGGTACTGACTAATTCATTGAAAGAATTATTTGCTTCAGAGACATCGGTTGCTCTGGATGAGTTACGGCCTTTTGCAGCTAAGCCGTAGCTCTGTGCTATGCATATAAACATTTTGAGAAATGCTCTTATAGTCATGAGAATGATACGTAGGTTTCACGAAATGTGGCAAAGCAAATGAGAAAAACTAATATGTGTTTTAAAAAAAATAATAAATAATATTTTCCCAGTTTCAATACAGATATAATATTACTATAAGGAATTTATCACATATTGTGACTCAATCACTATGTGGTATTAAAGTAATTTTGATTATGTCAACGTTAATCACAAAATAGAGAAATAAACACTAGATCACCAAGCAAAACAAATTTAAGGGAAGGGTCATCATCCAGCACAAACGCATTTAGGTGTCATAACTGTCACAGCGAAGGCATGACTCTGGGATTTTTCCACTCGTTTTAACCCCAAATGGGTTAAGCTGGGTTCACAGGTGTCCCCACATGGCCTTGCTTTCCTATAATCCACAGACCCAGGGGAACTTAATCCCCCTAACAGACTGCGGAATACAAATTATTTGTAAAGGGCAGAGCAGAATAATGCATGGCCCATACACACATATACTGTGTGTGTATACTTAGTTCACTGTCTGATTTTTTAATACGTAATACTTTAATACTTAATTATTTAAAAAATATTTAATTGGTAAAATTTTGCAACATTCTGGACTTAGACATCTGAAGGCTTTAGAGCAGCACTAGGCAGACAGTCATTACACATTTTCACTTTGCTTTTTACGGCTTTTCATGGCCGATTCGGACAATGAAAATATACCATGGAAGTATGGTAAGAATTAAAGTTGGTCAATTGCTGTGTCAAATTGTAACTTCTACTTGAAAAAGGACCACTCGACAGCTTCATGTCCAGAGATCAACTTTATCTAGGTGGCATGGAATGGTACAAACACGCGGACGTATTTCACTGAGCCAAAAATGTATGGTAAACAGCTTGCCGAACATGCCCTGGGAGACCGCCGGTACCCTTCACAAACATGGGAAAAACCTCTAAAGACAGCCTCTCTACAAACGGCATCCCCTAGAGCAGCAATTCTCAACCCACGGGTCGTGACCCACATGTGGTTCACAGCAAATTCTGAAAGGATTGGGAGGCAGAGTTGGAAATGTAGGCATTTTAAAACCAACAAGCTCCTATGCTGATCCGCCATCAGATTTCCTAGCCCCAGTCCTAGAATCAACCTATATAAGCGGGTCTTGAGTCTGCCATTGCTTTACACAGAACTAGTGAACAATCAACAAATACAAGAAGCCAAACCACAGATGCTAATTTAAAATTCACTGGCACATCCAATCAAATTTGTGAGACAGGTATTGATTGCCGTAAACTGCAGGGTGCACTGCGTGCTTGATCATAGTGTTAATTTAAACCTATACTTGACTGAGCTGGCAAGGTAAAAACTGGGTCGCAGTGCAAAGAAGGTTCAGAACCACTGCCCTAGTGGGAGTATGACTAATATACCATTATTTTTATTTCATAATGCTCACTGCACAACACTTCCCTTTAAATTCCAATATTCCCAAAATGTAATATGAACTGGGAAGCAAAACAAAAACGATGTCCTTGAAAAATCTAAACCTTATATCAGTCTCCTGACAACAGTCTAGCAATACGTAGCATATGAAAAACATCTGAAATTCAAGATTCAGTGCACTGAAAATACTGAGTCTGTCAGGAGGTTTGCACGTTGTGTTGCGATCTGCCCATGATCTCCGGTGATTCTGCAGGCCCCGTTGTTGAGGGCCTTGTGGGTGAAGCTGGCATGTCCCCATGAGAATGTCTCTTCAATGGACGCAGCCACCTCCGCTGGCGTCTCGCTCTTTGGCAAAGTTGCTGGTGAACATGCATCCACAGTGGTCTGGCTCAGCACTAGCAATTCTGAGGTACTATCTGCCTCTGAGCCTGTAGCATGACACAGGTGCATAAGATCCTGGTGTCTGTGGAAAACATGACCATCAGCCAGCTTGATGATGCCAGAGACTGGACAACCCTGCCTGGATAAGCCAAGGTAGCCAATGCTGACTGCTGTTACTTCCGAAGTTTCTCACACATAAATAGTCATGCGGATGTAACACTCCCACAAGCGCATTGGTCGTGTCCGTTCTTCCGCCTCTCCTGCTTTCTCTCTGCTTTTGCCTTCGTACCCGGGCCCCGATCTTGCCTCGGGTCTTTGTCCCATCAGCATCTCTGCTGGAGTGCATGCAGTCATAGTCTGTGGTGTGAGGCGATTGTAAAACATGAAAGGTGACAGTCCTAAGTGAGTCCCCTGCCGTCCACTTCAGGCTTTCCTTCACTGTCTGAACGGCCTGTTCAGCCAAAGCATTTGAGGCTGGGTGGAAAGCAGCCATTCGACTGTGATTCCATTCTGTTGCATAAACTCACTAAACGGCTCACTGTGAATGTAGGGCCATTATCAATGACTAGAGCGTCAGGCAACCTGTGGACTGCAAACACGAGTTTATCTACGGGTCAGGGGACTGTGACGCTCATGGTGTGAATTTCTACCCATTTAGAGTGTGTATCTATCATTACAAGAAACATCTGCCCCACATTGAGGCCAGCAAAGTCCAAATGTAGCCTAAACCAGGGTCGGTCTGGCCACTTCCACGAGGACCAGGTTCCGATTGATCTGACATTGGGTGCACGATTTTACCTCGTTCTTGGCCACCAGTCATAGGATCTTACTAGGCTTTTCATCTGAGATACTCCTGGATAAGTCTGATGGATTTCCTTCCCAGTTCGTCAATGGCCATGGAAAGGCATGATGTCCCTCGCCGTCCTGCACACTCAGTTGTCTTCTGTTGTGCATGAGGCCTCAATCCACGACACTGGGCTAACATTGTAAAAGGTTGGGGGCAGTGTGTGGCTCAGTGGGCTAAGCCTGTGTACTTATAATTAGAAGGTTGCTGGTTCAAACCCAGCCTCAGTGTGTCTGCAGGTCCTTAAGCAAGGCCCTTGACCCCCAGCTGCCTGGGCACCCCCACACGTGGCTGTCCTTTGTGGACAGCTTGCTCTACAAAGAGCAAGTTGAGGGAGGTGTGAAAAGAATTTCCCCATGAGGGATGATAAAGGATTGATTAAAAGGGAAATCCTGACTTTGGACAGGATTGGGCCCTGTCTGATCTGGGTTGGCCTTACCTGCATCTTTGACAGCCACTCCAATGGAAAAAATGGTACTGGTGGTAAGATTTGACCACAAACACTTTGTACCCCTGTACATTTTTTCCAAGTGTCCCTTTTTGCTACAAGCATGGCAAACACTCTTTGAATTTGCAATCATTTGCATAATGTGTCCCTCTGCACCAAAAACATTCCGCTTTGTCTGTTCATCAGCCTCTCTGAGTCTGTACGAATGTTTCTCTGCTTTTTTGTTCAAAAGAATTTTAAACTTTAAAAATCAGGCCCCAGGTGAGGGTAATAAGAGTCAGAGTGGAGGGAACAGGATGGCCAGCAGAGACCTCTGCTGGCCAAATGGGAACATGACAGGGCCGACCAAGACAGATCATGACACAAAACCTGCCACTGAATCCAGAAACCAAAGAAGCTGAAAGAATGGAGGCAAAGAGGAAGATAGACTTATGGGTGAATGACAAATAAGGTTTTCACCAACCGTCAGGTGTTAGGTGGCAAAACTAAATATATATATATATATATATTGAAAGAATTGAAAGATGAGGCCAATAGAGACCTTTTTTTGATATTATGGTTAGTGAAAAGCAAACACTGCATTACAACATAAGAACCTTATCCCATCTGTAAAAATGACAGCATCATGGTTTGAGCCTATTTTGCTGCCTCTTAATAGCACCACTGTATGGATATTAATTTATTTCAATATCATTTTTCAGTTTTTTTTATTAATTCAATTCCATTTTAATTCTACTTAAAATGTGAAGTAAAATTCTGCATCCTGATTTCAACCACAATTCAAACTGAATTCAAATTCACAAATTGAATTGGAATGTCAGGGCCATTCTCCAACACTTCTGAATGGTGCCCAGCCCTGGAATCCACCCATCCCCAGGGCCTTACCACTGAAGAGTTTTTGACTACCTAGGTGACCTCAGCCCTAGTGATGGCCAAGTCTTCTTCTGAGTCCTGTCAGTGATATTCAAGAGGTCCTCTCAATACTCCTTGCACCGCCCCACATTATTCCCAGTTGAGGTGAAAAGCATCCCACCCTCGGTGTAAACAGTACAGGCAAAGTCCTGCTTCCCCTTCTTGAGTCACCTGATGGATTTATGACCAAAAGTCATTTTCCATGGCTTCACTGAATTCCTCCCACACCTGAGTTTTTGCTTCCATGCCCACTTCCCCACCGTCCAGCACATCCTCGCTATGCATTTGGCCAATCCAACACCTTCCTCCACCATCTGATCCAACTCACCATCAGCTGGTGATCAGTTAACAGCTCAGCTCCTCTCTTCAACCAAGTGACCATGAAACAATGATACAACTAAAAACATCAACCGTCAAGCTGCAGCCTAGGGTGTTGCAGACATGGCATTTGTTATGGACAAAATGTGGTTATCACAGAAGTCCAGTAACAGAGCAGCAGTTGGGTTTCAACTGGGCAGGCTTTTCCTCCCAGTCACACTCTTCCAGGTCTTACTGTCTTTACCCACATGATCATTTCTATTCTCCAGTAGATTAATGGACTCCCCAGAAGGGTGCCTTCCTGCACCTTATCCAGAGATGCCAGATACTCTGATCTGATGTTTGGTGCATAAGCATTGAGCATGATACAGTATTTACATACACTTAGCTTATTATGCTGCCTTGGATAAAGTGCCAAACATTTTTTTTTAATTACAGTGACAGTAAAGTCTATCTGTCTGTCCGTTCATCGGTCTGTCCATCCGTCCATCTATCCATCCATCCTAAAGCCAGTTTTGGTTGCTGGGAATCAGTCCACCAATGAATCAGCAACCTTTTATGAGTTTAAAGGTTTCAAACATAACATTATGCCTCTTTAATTTACCAATTACATTTATTTGAATGGATGCACCACCTAATACTTCTTGAGCTACAAAAATGTCAAAACTGTGTATTACTTCAATGTATTGAAAAGATATTCACATTAAAGAGATTTGATACAAAAATGTTAGGCATGCTATGTATTTATCAAAGGATTTAAAAAAAAAAACGAATGTACTCGTACAGAAAGGAATGCATGTCATATCATTCACCCTTATGTGAACTAGCTATTGCTACCTCATTGGGGAGTCACTAGCATAATGTAGCATTAATTTGAGACATCTTTCTGTTACAACATAAGGATCTTGCCTATAAGTCAGATATGATTAATTCTGATTATGGGTCACACAGGTCTTAAAATGTCTAAAAACAGTGGTTTGTTTCGATGACAGATCAGCGTTCTCACACTCGTCTTCATCAAGGCCTCCAGCTGTGGTCATCATTGTTGTATGGTTGCCAGGACAACCGCAGCCGCATATACACTTGTCTCATTTCTGCCGGTATTCTTTCCTTTCCGAAACATGAGACACAACAGAAATGTGCACAAACGTGTCTATGTGGTACCATTCGAAGAACCGCAAAATTATATATTATATTTAGCTGAGAAATCTTCATGTTTGAAAATTCTCAGATAAGTCTTTTGGTTTATAAAAAAAAAATCAGCTGTAACAGCATCAATGGGAAATATAGTAATGCTGCTTTTTAAGTGGATAAATCTGTGGAAAACACTGAGCCTCACACCTGCATATGAAGTGTATTAGTGAAAATCCTGCAGGGATCCATCTGGGAAAATTGATTTGTCAGTGGTACTGGGACCCTGGGTGCTTTTCAAAAAGGTATGATTATAAGCCAACCTAGCAACCGGAGTCTGTTGCTAGGAGGCCTTGCAAGACAGGCCAGATAACCAGCACGACGCTCTCTATTTGCCAAATGCTTAGTGCTTCTTAACAGTAAGCACACCAGTTGGCAGATTTTCTCAGGAAGCGATGCAAGGTTTTCTGTGGCATGACGGTCTGATACGGAGAGGCCAGACTGTCGAAGGAGAATGGCAGGTTCATTGTGTCATTATGTTAATAATGAAAAACATATTAAAGCAATTCAGGATTAGTCACTTGTCAAGAACCCAACGTCTGAGGCCACTATTAGGACCTTAACCTAACAGTGAGGCTCACAGATAGGTCTCTCCCCTTCTCTGCTTTATGGTCTTTTATGGTATTTCATGGTTTACTTTATGTAAATACAGATACTATTATTTTGGGTTTGAGTCTCCGCCAGAGTTCCTTGTGTGGAGTTTGCATGTTGTCATCATGGGCATCCCTGGGTTCTCTGGTTTCCCCCAAAACATGCAGAGGCTGACTAGAATTACCAAATTGCCCATAAGCGTGTGTGTGATCGTGCCCTGTGATTGGCTGGCACCCCATCCTGGTTTGTTCCCTGCCTTGTTCCCATTCCCATAGGCTCCCTGTGATTCTGAACAGGGCAAGTGGTTTCAGAAGACGGATGGATTGTTGTTAGGAGCATTGTTTATTTTATTGTTGTTTTCTTATTATTATTATAGAATAGTTTTTGAGTTATTGTATTAACAAGCAAAGCATCAGTGGGGACTGGTGCCAAAACCCAATTTTTATCCAAGCACATTAAATAAGGGACTCTACTTATGTGTCAAAACTCACTGGTCCATATCCCACTGTTGGATAAGTGCAAACAATATACACAGATAGTATGCCTTAAGTATGCCTGAAGTATGCCTTAAGCTTCTTAAATATTACTAATAATGGATTGATTATTACTAGTTAGAAGTTATTTTGGTTACTTTTGGCATAGTCAACATTTGGATCCAAAAATGCTGATTTGTGATTCCATATCTATAAAGATCTGTGTCATATATTATCACCGAAGTCTTGGATTTAACAGTATTGTCAGGAAATAGGACTCATGCAGCAGCTTTTGGCCCAAACGTCACATGGTAAATTCCTGCTCTCCCAGAGAAGAAAAGTAATAACAACAGGACAGTTTTTTTTTTCTTTAAAACTTTATTAAGGCAAAAGATTACAAAACACACAAAGCTAAATATTGAAAGCTGAACTGCACACACGAGTGCTGCCCGGCCTTCTGCCCATTATGCTGAGGCCCTGTCTACTAAAAACTCCAACAGGTAGTAATGAGTGAAACAAAACTCTTGAAATCTGGTGTGACGCTGACATCTACTGGATAAAATACAGTAATGCACCCAATGCTCCTGACCGAGCGCCTAAGTAATGTCCAGCAATACAAAATGGGTTGCTTGTGACAAAATGTGCAACATTGCCACAAATCTGGAAACTGAAATCATGCATAACGGATTACTCAAACTGCAGACATAAGCTGAAAGGGTCATTCCATTTTAATTCAACAAAATGCATTTGCATCACCATTTTTCATATTGATGAAGTCTGGCATGTGAATTATATACACCTTTCAGAGCTCAGAAATGTTTTCGTTTATTTAAAAAGAAACCCTTTGAGATATAGCACCTTTTCTATGCAAAACACTGATTCAGAGTGTTTTTTTATGTGTGTCACTGTTTTACTAATACAGCTACATGTCTCAGCTACAGCACGCTGGAAAGTGCAAAAAGAGCACTTTGAGAGAAATTCTCTGAGAAGCCCCCCCAAATCACTCTACATACTTCAGGCTGCACTTCAGGGATACTTCAAGCTATTTTTCCAAAAGAAGCAGATTAAGAGAGAGACTTGTTTCAGTGATTTTTTTCTAAGTTCAGAGCCTCTTGACTCCAGCACCCCTTAGAATAAAGACACAATTTTATTTAATTTGTAATCAAGTAAAGAGCACTTTCTCCCTAATTCTCTCCCACTACATGCCCTTTTCAGAGTCACTTTCGGGATGCTTACCTCATGCAAGGGAACAAATAACAGTGCAAGGTTTTATATACATCTAATGAACATACACACAAATTTCATTATGCAAATCACGTGTTACTCCACGTGATTTCACTTTTTTCACCAAAAGTAGTAAAATAAAATGCAGTTTGCGAGATAAACTTTGACCTTGACAAAATTAACTTTAGACTTGTTTACTCTTTTTGAGAGTTTGAGATGATAGGAAAAAAATTCCAGCTCATACAAAAACACTGTGAATAATCTTTTTACTACACTGGATGTAAAAAAGCCACAATATCCACTTTCTGAAATCACTTGTCCTATTCAGGGTCACGGGGGGTTCAGAAAGGCAGACAACAACCCAGTATGGGGCACCAACCCATCACACGGTACATTTACACATGCACACCTACGGGCAATTTGGCAACTCCAAATAGGCTCAGCATGTATGTGGACTGTGGGGTTAAACCAGAATTCCTGGATGAAAACCCACAACGACATGGGGAGAACATGCAAATAACCACACACATGAACCTATAGCAGAGACTCAAATCCTGGTCCCAGAGGTGTGAGGCAATAGTGCTATCCACCATACCACCCCAGCCACAATATCACAATGCAAAATTGTTTTAAAAAATAAAAACATGTCTGCGCTCTGTGTAAATCACACACCAAATTCCACCAAACTCAAAAACGTTTTTTTTTTTTATTTGTTGAATTAAAATGAAAATACCTGACAGTCTAACCCTAAAATCCACAAGTGCAAGGCCTGGAAAAGCCCCTTTTGGATCAGGAAAGAAAACTTGGATTGTGGTAGCAGCATTACCCGGTACAGGGTGTAGGGGTGGGAAGCTAAACATGCATAAGCCACCCAACAAGCTACTGTGTGACCTGTATCCATGGGAATGTACTAAATGTGAAGAAGACCCATGAGAATGTTTAGCCAAACCAGAACACCCACAAACCGATGGTCTGATGCACTGGAATAAACCCTGAAGAGAATTCTCTGCAACATGGTGACAGGGAATGGAGGGAGAAAAGTGGGCAAATTCCTTTTTTTTTAATATTTACAAAGTTCTCCATACATAACACACATGTATCCATGCTGTTCAGGGCTCCTGTACACACATCTACCATGGAAATTGTTCCTGGGTCAACTGACAAGGACCCTTAACAGGTGCGGGAATAAAGCTGACGCAGCAGCAACCGGGTAGAAGAAAATGCATCGTATCCTCTGCATTAAATTATCATTATTTCAAATCTACACATCCTTTTTGAAACTGAAAGTAATTTATATCACAATATAAAAGAACACAACCACTTGTTTTGAAAAAAATATAACATAAATATATTATAAATCAGAAATCAAGATCCAAATATTTTTATTCACTGTGTACAGGCAAATAGCAAAAAACATCTTAACATGAAAAGTAATAAAGCAGACATCACCAGGGGCGAAATGAAGTACGTTTCAAAGGTTAAAATAATGCAAGTAATCCAGCAAATGTTGTACAATATCGACATCTGGTGACAGTAAAGCGTGAAAGAACTTCAAACCGAGAATATACAAGAGTTTTTCTGACCTGGCAAACGAAATATACTTGTATATTAAATACACCTAGCAGTAGCAGATGCAAACGTAACCAAGATTGCACTGGTTCAAGTATTGAAGAGTGCTTTCTTTTGTACCTTTGATCAACACCAAACCTGATAAATGATCGAACAAATTCAAATATAATACTTATATAAGTTGAAATCACAAATTTCTTGGTAAGTTCTGAATTTGAGCAAATTTTTGTTCATGAAAAAATGAATTAAAAAACAAGAAACTTTTCCCATCCAATGAAAGTCCATGGTGCCGTGGCTGTGGGGCGGCGTGTGTGACGTCATTTTTATGCGTCTCGGGCTTTGGCGGGAGTTGTGAAGTGTCGCTGTGTTGTTTTATTGGAAGAAACTGTTTAAAACTTTAAATCTTAAAAATAAAACGATGTCTCGTGCGCTGAACTGCATCGTTGCAGTCTGTCCAAACATGGGAATCGGGAATAAAGGAAACTTACCCTGGCATCCGAAAAGACTCAGGTAAAGTGTAAGGTCCAAATGTCCGATTTGTACGTGTCATTTTCCCCTGTGTTTGAAATGAATGTTATTTTCCGTACACATTAATTAATCACTGTAATTAATAACATTGCATTTAATTTTGTAAATTTGATATGTGCCTAATAAGCGAATGAGTGGCTAATGTGCAACATTTTGTAGTGTGTTATTTTTTTAGTCAATTTTATGAAACATAAAGTTAAACTGCTGGCGTTGTCATTGATTCTTGTCA
>JAODJW010000117.1:27800651-27818149 GCA_026777045.1 Hyperopisus bebe | reverse complement strand
AAAAAGTCCTGAGGATGCGGGGGCTCATTCCAAACCTCTTCAGTCCCCTGAGAAAGAAGAGACGCTGCTGCACCTTCTTCACTGTTTGTCCATGTGAACTGTCCATTTGAGATCCTCTGCCAAGGGCAATCCGAGGAAACGGAAGCTGTTCACCATCTCCACAGCAGTGCCGGTGATGGTGATGGGGATGTGTGCTCATTTCCGTTTCCTGAAGTCCGCTATCAGTTCCTTGGTCTTGGCAACGTTGAGGGTGAGGTTAGCGGCTGTGCTGTTAGCGGCTGTGCTGTTAGCGGCTGTGCTGTTAGCGGCTGTGCTGTTAGCGGCTGTGTCATGTGTATACAGTGAGTAGTGATAAGGGCTCTGTACACATCCCTGAGGAGCACCGGTGTTCAGTGACACAGTGGGTGAGGTGATGCTGCCCAGTCTGATCACCTGGCGTCTGTCTGGCAGGAAGTTCAGGATCCAGCTGCACGGGGGGCTGCCCAGGCCCAGGTCCCGCAGGTTGCTGTCCAGCCTCGAGGGAACAATGGTGTTGAAAGCTGAGCTGTAATCTACAAACAGCATTCTCACATATGTGTCCCTCTTCTCCAGGTAGGATAGGGCAGTGTGGAGAGTCAGGGCTATGGTGTGATCGGTGGACCTATTGTGGCGGTATGCAAATTGCTGTGGATCCAGTGAGTCAGGCAACACAGAGCAGATGAAGTCCTTGACCAGCCTCTCAAAGTGTTTGCTTATAATGGTGGTCAGGGCAACTGGGCGGCAGTCACTCAGTGATGTGTTTGTTGAAGACTTGGGTACAGGGACGATGGTGGCCAGTTTGAAGCAGGCAGTAACCACAGACAGGGAGAGGTTGAAGATGGTCATGAACACTCCAGCCAGCTGGGACCTGACCTGAGGACGTGGGCGGGGATTCCGTCAGGGCCACCAGCTTTGTGAGTGTTCCCTCACCTGAAGCTCTCAAGTCCTCCACGGAGACGGTGTACCCGATGACATCATCTGCAGTGTGCACGCTGATCGGTCTCACAGTGTTTGCGGTGCTCCAAGCCCACCACCCCCAAGGGGCTGCTGCTATTTCCACCCCTACCTCTGTGGACGGCGCTTGCAGCTGTGCACTCCCCACAACTGGATCAATCACACTCATTTCGCAGCTCGCACTGTGCATGCCAGTGGGCCTGGTGTTTGGGCCACCCTCAGAACTGGAGGTACTAAAGGAAACAGGTCTTGAGTCCCTGTGATGCCTTCAGGAACATTTGAAAGGGGTGTGTGAACCGACTATGGCAGCATCCAGATGTAACAACCGCCTAACTGAGGCGTGGCTGCGATGGATGCACACAGAGGCAGGACATTGGCTTCAGGGACTCGGTTTGGGTGTCCTGTCCCACTTTCAAGAAGGAGCGGTCAGCCAAACCGGACAGCTATTGGAGGAGACCCGAGGAGGTCCGCGAGCCCTCCCTCCGCCATGACGTATACCTCCTGTGGCTGCCTGGGCAAAGAAGCGCCATGATCCTGCCCCAGGCCCGTTCCGACCCTCTGCATCAGACAAGGACTCAAACACTTCAGAGCAGGGAGCCACTTTGAGGGACATGGGGATTGTGACCTGCCAGGACCCAGCGCGTTTCTCTTACTTTGCGGTGGCCTTGATAGCGTGGTGCAGAGCACTAACCAAGTTATTTTCGTATAACCACATACCTCAAAATGATTTATCCCTGGTTGTATCCTTGCTAACAACCAAAAACAATAATAATATAATAAACTAGTCACTGTTGATTTTTCAGAAGAAAATCATTTAATTTAGCATTGAATAATGTTCCAGTGTGCTCTTAAAAATATAGTCCTTATGTGGACTGAACATTTGGTCAGGCTGCTCACTGGAAGCAGCTGGTCCGTTAGGTTGCCATAGAAACAGTCAACAGACGGGCGCTTGCATTTTGAAACCCAAGGAAAATTTTTCCTGGTAAGGAGGACTGCTTATTTATGAGTAAAAAGTCACACAGGTTTTTTATATTAACATGTTAAATAAAACATTAAAACACATTAATATAGAACTGTTTTTTGGCTCCAGGAACTACATGTGTAGTTGCATGAAAGTAATCAACACCCTCTGGACCAGTAAGAAAATATTTACCAGAGCCATGGTATAATAAGTTGTATACCACAGCAACATGGAATTCTAGAATCTGATTGCTCAAAAGGGTGTTGATTAAATTTCTATAACTGCACGCAGTGTTAGACAGGTTAATCACAGTAGTAAATGAATGCACGATTATAATCTTTAATTCTAACAAACGTTACTGAAAATTCCTGAAGCAGCAGATCATTTAAAATTAACGACAACTATAAAAGCAGATATTTTCATGTTACTTGGACGACAACAGCGCTTCTGGCTGAGAACCAAGACTTGCAGCCAGTGATTTAATACTAAAATGATTTACTGATGTGATGCACTTGTAGCTCTGTCATGCTTTGCAGTCCTGACTAACCTGCCTGGACAGGATGGTACACAAATCAGGTTTTAATAATCAATGACCTGTTAGTGCAGCTGAATAGCAAGAGGTAAATAAAGGTGACTTGGTAATAAAAATGTCTATATATTTTACATTTCCTTGTTTCCACAGCCATGTGTTTAAAACATCATACACTTAACTACACATTTGGCTTAGACATTTGTGGCTAAAGACTGGCATTAACTTAAACTGTTTATATGTAAGATTTTAACCATTGGGTTAAAACATGGCTATCGGTTATTCGCTATTGAAGAATTTT
Source organism: Hyperopisus bebe (assembly GCA_026777045.1). Lineage (NCBI taxonomy): Eukaryota > Metazoa > Chordata > Actinopteri > Osteoglossiformes > Mormyridae > Hyperopisus > Hyperopisus bebe. The sequence continues at coordinate 27,815,386 of JAODJW010000117.1, read as the reverse complement.
TATACCTTAATGGTGACATGACTGAATGTGCTTGTCACATTTCTTAAACACCCCACTCCACATCTTACACAGGATGGCCCGCGTAAGAGCAGGGCCTTCCGTCAGCTCAGTTTAACATGCCCGGCTACTGAAATGTGGCCCCCACCTTGCAGTTACATTTATGCATTCAGGTATTCAGTGTAACAGATGTAGAATATTTCTCATTTCTATTAACAGGTAAACAAAATGTGGTGATAATGGGAAGGAAGACATGGTTCTCTATTCCAGAGCGGAACAGACCTCTGAAAGGCAGGATCAATATTGTGCTCAGCAGAGAACTAAAGTAGGCTGTATCTCCCTGTTTACAAAATTAAAGTGTAAAAGAGCAGTAGCTTTATATGTGTAATTTTGCTACCAGTGATTTTACACTTCAGTGATCTTAGAATCTCCTAATTATATTTAAGGTTTTCTTCTTGGTATTAATATTCCCACATAATGATAGTGATTATTTATTTTTCAGCAGAAGCCTTTGCTGTTTTAATTGCTCACAAGGCTAGTTTCTTTATTGTTACTAAGCCACCTGTTGTCTCGTTATATGTTGTTCTAGGGTTCCACCAGAAGGGGCACACTACCTGGCCTCCGACTTCAGTTCTGCTCTCCAACTTCTAGACTCTTCAGAACTGGCTGGCAGGGTTGACCAAATTTGGGTCATTGGAGGTAGTTCTGTTTATAAGGTAATCATGTATGTCATATGTTATACTGTCATGTCTGATACTCCTTGTCTTTGTACCGTCTCCTGCTGATTAAAAATCAAAAGAACACCAGCCTATGTGGAAATGAAAGATTCTGTTTTGGGTATGACATCATCATCAACTGTCACTGCCGTGTGTGTGTGTGTGTGTGTGTGTGTGTAAAACCTGGGTTTAAAAAAAAAACAATTTTCTGATCCAAATCAGTCTGTATTTGCATAATCTGGTATTGATTCATGAAGTCATACAGTCTGTGCCCTTCTCCCGTGGATGTGTGAAGGCTTAACCCCGTTAGTGTCGCGTGGCTGGCCTCGTGCAACGAGATCTGGCCGACAAAAACTTGCCAGAAGCTACTCTTGTGAAACTAGGGCTGCACGATAGCGCGTCGCAATAATTTGAAATATTTGCTCTTAATATTGTGCTTTCTGTAAAACAAAACAGATGAATATTTACCTGAAATAGATTATAAGCAAACAGAACAGGCTGTTGAGCTGTCCCTTTCTTCACCATCACTTCGGTGCTTATAAATTGCTTTCATATTTTTCCAAAACAGCAGCATGTGGTGTGCTTCATTAACCGAGTTTAATCAACAGGTGTCTTTTAAAATTTATCTGTGTAGTGTCCCATAAATTGTCTGCATTCAATGTCACATTCATAACTGACAGAATGCTACGTGATTCTAACACGGTTTGTCTGTATTCAGCCCAGTTGGTTACATAAAACGTTATGCAACTTGACTCTCTAATACTATGCTTGTCCATGCTCTGAGTCATTTTGTCCGAACACTGGGATAGCTCTTTTTTGATGCTGTTAGTGAAGTTTCTGTCATCGACCTTCTTGCCAAGGTGTTCCTTAAAATGTCTTCCTTCGGATGTTCCAGGGTCAAAGATTTCGTAACCTAACAATCCCCTGGGATGTGATTCTGATTTCTCAGGAGAGCATGAACACATCACATTTGTTTCTCTCAAGCTCAATTACAGATCTCCTGACTTGGCTCATTGTTCTTTACTCATTAAAGACTTGGTGGTTTGGTGGTACAGAAAGCTAATTTGCCAGGGTTCCAGGAGGTGCACAGAACTTGTCCTGTAGTAACATTTTCTGAGCCTTAATTGTTGTGATCTGCTTATAAGTATTTATCTAGATCTGCATAATTATTTTGTAGATTTAATTTATTTTTGTATTTGTAGACATACAAATTAGAATGGCTTATTATGCGAAGTATCCAAATAATCAATAATAATAATCAAAAATCGGAATAAATTTTGTTGAAACATTTTCATCTTTAAAAAAATGGAGATATTTCATTTGACCATTTCATAATTTATCCCGTCCTCCTTAATTTATCCAGTTCAAAGGCTTTCTGTTTTGGCTGAAAGGTTGTAGAACTAAATAAAGATATTCGTCTAATATTATATTTAGATTAGAAATAAAATGATTTTTCCTTTCTCTTTACACGCTTTTACTCCATATCTTTCCCTCCTTCTCTCCTTCTCATAGGAAGCAATGGAGACCCCTGGACCATGTCGCTGTTTTGTGACTAAAGTTCTGCAGCAGTTCGAATGTGACACTTTCCTGCCTGACATAAACATGAATAGCTTTCGGAAGCTATCGAGGTGTGCGTCCAGCTTCTTTCACCATCATGCCTTTTCATTCAAGCTTGCATTTCTTCTTGATTTGCTTATTTGGTGGTACATCACATTTATTTCGCTCACATGAAGTTTAGAGACTGTAGAATATATGCTCTGTTCTTTGAATGACTTCCTGGTTATCTCTCATTCATGCTGACATGTACGTGGAGTTAATGCAGTGTATTTACATTTGTATATGTACATATTTTGTATTTTCTTTACTACTGGCTGAGACAATGTGCGGGCAGCGTGGTAGCGGACTTCACTGGTTTCCTCGTTTTTGTTCTCCCTGTGATGGACTGACATCCAGGAGAGTCTCCTGCCCTGTGCTTTAAGCTGGGTTAAGATCCAAGCTCACCTGTACTGATAGTGACTGAATGAATGCTGACGGATAAAACAATGCTGAGTTGTATCATAAACTCCATTCATACTGGTTATTGATGTTTCATATTTTTTTGTTTTCATGTAGCTGATTCCTCTTTTGCTGTGTTTTTCTGTAGCTTTCCGGAAGTGCCAGAGGGCCTACAAGAGGAAAGTGGGATTCAATACGAGTTTGAAGTGTACGAAAGTGTTTAAAACTAACATTTAACATACACAAAATCAGCTGCTTAATTTCGAAACGCAAAGAATATGAGCCTGTAGCCTCTGTTTTCAGTTGACAGGTAGCGATTGTCTTATGTTCTTGTCCTGTGTTTCCTGTGTTAACTTTGAAAAATCCTTTGCTTAATAAAAATGTTGTTTTTTTTAATTAAACCCTGATCTTGCTAAGGACACTCATACCTGGCTGTACTATTAGCTACTATAGGCTAAATCAGGGGTAGCCAATCTTATCCGCAAAGGGCCGGTGTGTATGCGGGTTTTCACTGCAACTCCCTAATTAGATTACTAATTAGAGGACTGATTGGCTGAAAAAGTCCTCACACCTGGGTTTGAACAGCTGACCTAAATGTTACCCCAAAAACCTGCACACACACCGGCCCTTTGCGGATAAGATTGGCCACCCCTGGGCTAAATGCTCCAAGTCCCTTAGACCTCCGAGTAAAGTGGAATGGAGATGGAGAAAAACAGGGTATCAGTATAGCCGTGGTACGCCTGGAAAAGCAAATGTCTAACTGAGAACATTGCTAATGCACAAAGCTACACTGAGAGAGACACACTCAGATGTCTGGCATACGCAGTGAATAAAAGAGACGGCTAAAGCACAAACCTCTGCTGCCACGGAGAGAAGATCCACCATTGGATGAGTCCCTGCCGTCAGTCAAAGCTGAAGCCCAGCCCCCAAAGCTGGATCCTGTGCTGTCAAGCCAATGGTCTCTCTCCAGTTTGTACAAGTGCAGGACATTGGCTTCTGAGACTTGGGAAACATTACACCTGTTCTGCACATTCACATTCCGTGCCGGCAGCAGGTGTTCCGGTCAGCTTTACTTAAAGATCTCTCATTTGTTTTCAGTTATTCCAGGTCAATACAGATTTCAGTTTCATATTTTTTTTTTTTTTTAAACCAACTGGATTATGAATTATCTACCCAAGAAATATAAACAGTGGTCGTGGAATCAATGGTATGAGCGCAGCCAGTACTGGTAGGTAAGTACACTTTTTAACGCATTATAGGTGTGATGCATACTGCTGGGGTTCAGAATATTTTTAATATGAAGGCACAACATGTTTTGGTTCCGAAGCCATCCGTGTGTCACGTTTGCGTCGGGGTTTGACAATAAGCTCTGATCATGCCAGGAGTTGCTTTCCCACAATACCTGCGTCTTGTGGCCGTAGGTAATGGATAAACACGTAATACCTGTGGATAGTTTGCCGGCCTCTTACTGAGCGCGCTGGCTGAGTGGCGGCCCTTTAAGTGGCTGGGGGGGCCTGCTCCATCCGCAGTGCTGGCTGCTCCATTAGCCCCTCCACGCTGAAGAGCCCCTTCTCGCCGCTGCGGTTCTCGGGAGGACCGACTCATCCTGCGACTCACCGCCTTCCTCATGTACCTCGCTTGCATCGACGCCCCATGGAAACGAGAACAGCAGATGCTTGACAGTAGGCAGTATAAATATGCATTATGCTCATTGGTGCAGGTCAGCAAGTCGCACAATTATCTCAAAATGTTCAGTGCGAGTTCTGTACTATCAGTGAAAACTATGTTAGGAATGATGGTAATTATTTTCTAATTAATGCCGATGTATATATGCATTAATGTATTTCCATTCCTGCTCTTTGGTACTATCCTGTTTTGTCAAAAGAAACGTAGCTTTAGGGATTGACAGTCATGACACTAAAGGATGATAATAAACACCAGTTACATACCTCTGTACATATCACTGTTGCTGAAAGAATCGACAGTATTTTGATTAAAAAGGTGACATCTACCATAGTCTTTAAGTTGCAGGCATGCCTTAATGTCCATAATGAGTGTTTGCTCACATTATAAGAATTGTAATTTGGAAATATCTTGTTGGTTTTCTCCAAGTGAAAGTAATAATAATGAAATTCAGATCTGTCAAAAATCATGTGGATAAAACACACCCCAGTTGGTTAACCAAAGATTCGGTTTTTGGCTTTTTTTTCTTGAAAGTTCTAGGTGTGTCTAGTCAGCCGGTGAGCACTCAGTGAAGAGGTGAAGCTACAGTTTTGGCTATTTATGTAACATCTATCTCTCACATATAGTTAAAAGGAGTGTTGATTTCAGAAATCTGTCATTTTACATGAGTGGCTTTACCATTAATTTAATTAAAATATCTGCCAAGGGCAAGTGCAGAGAACAAAGTGTATTCATCATAGGGACTACAAAATGTATTACAAATGTGCCTACACTTATAATTTAAGGAATATAAGGACTTGCTTGAATACATTCAGCGTCATTGTCATACGTTTTTCAAGGCAGTAGATATGCATTATAGACTTTCTGTTCAGAAACCATTTCAAGGACAGAGACAAATAATGTACTTTGTGTGGGAAAAATTCCATCCAGTCAAGTCCTCTGAAAGTAGCTCTGCTCTTCAGAGAATCAGTTTAGCCACCTTGGCCACGTAAAGATTTCAAGATTTATTTCACTGTTGCCAAATCAATAGTGTTACTTTTCAATCTGTGTTTTTCATTTCTACTGTAGTTTGAGCACAAGGTTAGGCAAACTGATTATGAATCGATGTAACCATAGCAACTGGTATCTTTTCACTATAAAAAATAAACAAAATTCCCATTTAGATGTTTTATTTCTGAATTGATGTCCATCAATGGTGTGTTCTAAAGTTCTATATAGATCCTCCAACAATGCCCGATAAATGTAGTTTGATCCTTATGATGACATTGTATTTACATTTTTGTTCCTTAACTATGGCTTTCAATAAAAAGTTTTTACTTACATGTACATAAGGACTTTACTGCTGCATTCTACATTATATAAATCATGCATAAGCTAGACTAGACTAAAATTTCTTTATCATTTCTTGTATTGCTACAATTCCTTAGATAAACTCACAGACAAGCTTGCTGTTTAGACTGAAATCCCAAGTGTCCATTTGAATACTACTTGCTCTTGGGTGTCTAAGGCAATAGGAGAATAGTGGAAAACACCAAATGAGTGGCTAAAGAAGATGGATGGATGGACCCTCCCTCTGAGTAATTCTGTTGGCTCCTACCTATACAGATCCCATATATTGTTTTTTCTTTTTTCCATTCATTTTCTATTCTGTGTACTTTACCTTGAGACTTTCAAGCTTGCTTTTTGAAACCCAAGGCACACAGATAACTTAACAAAGGAAATCAAAGGCAAGGACAAATGGCACAATGCTCGGTGTGTTCCTGCTCTCAGGGAGATAGCCCTGTGCTTTGTACCCTTAGCAGAGTTCATCGTGACAGTATCCTTCTTCAAATATCACTGTCTGATTATAATGTGAAATAGTTATCTATTTCTTCTTCATTTGATTTTAAGGGCATTAAATTTTGCATTGAATCACATTATAAGCTGAAGAAAAAGAAACAAATTGGATTAATGAATTAATAGCTGCACATTCCACAGAGTGGTGTTTGTCCAGCATTATTTATTTTGGTTTGTCACTACAACACTTTACATTGCTATACATTGAAATGTAACCTTTGAACAAAATTAGTTGCAAATTCTCAGGTCACCCCTTAGTGAGAAACTTTTCGCTCTAATGTTTTTATTAAAGGATTATATATATGATGATATGTCTACCTCTAAACCTTTAAAGACCAAGTGATAAGAAAGACCCTAGTAAACCATTTTTTTGTCCCGTAGAGAAGGACACGGTCTCCCGTGAGACCTGAGTTTGGGGAGGCGCCATGGAGTTTCACGCCGATGGTAACTCCCTGCTGAAGGCCGTGTATCTGAGCCGCCTCCGGCTGACTCGGCTGCTGCTGGAAGGCGGGGCCTATATCAACGAAAGCAATGAACGTGGCGAGACTCCCTTGATGGTGGCCTGCAAGACGCGGCACGTGGACCCCCAAAGTGCGGACAAGATCAGGATGGTGCGGTACCTTCTAGAAAGCGGCGCCGACCCCAATATCCAGGACAAGCGTGGGAGAACCGCCCTCATGCATGCCTGCCTGGAGCACGCCGGTGCTGAAGTGATAACTCTGCTGCTCAACAACGGTGCTGATCCTGGCCTGGAGGACCACTCCGGCACCTCAGCACTCGTCTACGCTGTCCATGCCGATGACAAGGATGCCCTCCGAGTTTTGCTGGATGCCTGCAAGGCTCAGGGCAAGGAGGTCATCATCATCACCACTGACAAGCTGCCATCAGGGAGACAGATGACAAAGCAGTACCTCAATGTGCCCCCGCCACTGGACCTGGGAGAACGACGGCCTTGTGCCCCCACCCTCTCTGCATCGCTTTCGGACATTGAGATCCAGACCTCGCCTTGGCCTGCCACCTGCCACCAAGCTGAGAAGAACATCTTTGCCTTCGGAGTCCAGAAGGAGGACGGTGCAGCCACCTCACAGCCAAACTCCCCAAGCCGGGGATCAAGCTTGGTCCATAGCGGGGTAGCAAAGCTCCAGCACCTTCAGCGTCTGCATTCAGAGCCATGGTTGAAGATCCCCCCATCTCTACTTGAAGAGAACAGAAAAGCCTCTCCTCTAACCAAGGATCTACCTGATATAACCCCAGATGAAGAGCCCTATATGAAGTTCAGCAGGAGGTACCAGAGGGTTCCAGGTGCTAATCCCCATAGTCCCCATGCCAAAAAACTAGGCAAGACTCTGGAACGGCCAGCCAATAATGATGAGAGAGATGGAGGAAGTCAAGGCATGTGGCTTTCCCGAAAAATGTCTTACGACAATATATCTTTCGCCAGGTCACATCCTGACCTCTACCACAGCAGCAGGGTGGCTGGGATACCCACAGACAAGGATCCGGCTGTAAGCCCAGGTTTGGCCACATTCAACCTGCACAGCATCGTCCAGCGCAGGAATATTGGTGTGGACCACTATGGCTCAGACTCCCAGCTCTCTCAGTACCTCCGGCATCTACCAGAAGACTACAAGGGACACCCAGACAAGGGTTTGCCCATTTCCAACAGCTACTCAGCCTTGTCCTCCTCCCGGGACTCTTTGGAGAAGCAATCGGCTGTGCGGGAGCACAGAGGCTCCGGGGCTCTGCCTGCTGCCTATGTTACCCACCCCCGGATGGGATTCCTGCCTCCGTTGAACCAACATGTGCCTGTCCCTCAAATTGAAGTCACCAGCGTCAATGTGGATACTGTGGGCACGGTCCCAAAGACCAACATGGGCCTCAAAGTCCTCGTCCCCTCTGCTCCCAGTGTCCCCAGAGATCAAAAAGCCAGGAAGATGCTTTTGAGGCGCCACTCCATGCAGACTGACCCGATCAAACAATTAGGCACCTTTGAAGAGATCTTTAGCCATTGAGTCCACATGAATACCATGGTAATCCACCTACCTGTGTTCTGTAATCCTTTGCATTCGTCATTTCCAATCCAGGGAATTATAGATGAAATTCAAGTTATACCTTGTTCACTAAATAATATAAACAGGCATCCATCAAGAACAATTTAAAGTCCAGAACATCTACACGACAAGAGGAAAAAATCCAAGACCCAGAAATGGGGCTGCGAACCCAGACTGCTGAAGCATCATGCTGTTTTATATCAAATTATATAACAATATATTATATAATATGTGCCTATACCATGTTAGAGTTAGCAATTAACAGAATGTTTCACAGTGAATCTCCACAATCAGACAGACACAGGAAAAACATCACACAGTATCTGTGGACTGCTTATGTTTGGCTTGCTATTCCATTGCAAGTTCTGCGTCTTTCAGTGTTTTGTAAGTTAACTTTTCATTCTTTCACACAAAAAAGCTCCTTCTGAACTACTCTACTCTACTGACTCGCTAGATAAAGAAATCAGTCACAGCTGTTCACAAAAGCATGCATGTTAAATATTGTATATTACAAACCATTGTATCTGGTCCATGCATAAATATTGTGCGTTGCATTCAAGAATATACTTTACATATGTGACCCTTATTTATGTACTATATCATACTTTAAAAACTAAGTATTGTATTGTTACTGCATACCTACAATGTATTGCACGTTCCTATATACTGTATACAGACATCCATTTTAAAATAGCATGCAAGGATAAAATGTTATTTTAATTGTAAAGATTATATTTCCACTTGTATGGGTCATATGATAAAGACTGATTGAAGAAAAACAAAGTTCCACTGTAAACTTCATATATAGAACACAAAGAAACAATTTCAGCATATTACACAATAAAAATTCATATGTGTATTTCCTCATTCATACACTGTCAATAGAGCATCTACCAGCACAAATGGTCATGTCCACCTTCTTATAGTCTAAAAATATGGCAATTGCATCTTCAATTCATGTGATAAAATTCCACATTTAGAATGATGTTAATATTCCGTGTTTCAGTGTTTCTAAGAGTTAATACAGTAAGTCTAAGGTACACTAAAACATTTAACTTCCTGGGTAATTATCTAATGATTGCTGTATTATTGTGCTGTCATCAAATTTTCATTATTTCATAGTCTTCATATCATTTGAATAATCATGTAACTTCTTTGGTCAAACAATAAGTGGACCATTCGAAAGCATAATAGCTGCAGTTCAGGAATAAACTACATTTTACAAACGGACCTCCTTGATTTGCCTCCTGAAACGTCTTTCCAGTACATATCCCGCATAGCCTTGCCTGTGAGTAAGGCATGGTACGCCTTATCGAGCTGCGGACTGTGATGGGCTGAAGGAGACGGCACTGCTGAACCGCCCATCGGCATTGACGAAGACTACTGCAGTCTACGGCTTCCAGACAGACATCACGTAAAAACAGTAAATAGTCATAGCAGGGCTCAACCTTTTTGTACAATCAATTTAGACCTTGACGGGATGATGCATCCTCTGTATAGCAGTCTCACGGAATCACATCATACTGTGGCATGTGATCGCAATGACGCACCACAATTCTGTCACGTACAGGCAGTTCCCAGGTTAAAAACAAGATCTGTTCCCAGAACAATAATACAGTACATAATAGTAATACATTAATAATAAAAAATAACTACATACTGTTCTGTACTGCACCTCCAGCCATTAAACAACTAAAGTTGTGCAATGTTTTCACGAGAGTCACAAAGTAGTGTGAGCTTTTGTTATTGTGAACCATTGTATTAACTCCAGTTTTTATATTATAGGCAATATTCTGGTTTGTTTTGGAATATTGAAAGCCATGCTAACTGGTACTTTTGGAGAACATCTGATACCTTTAAATCCAGGATATATGGTAATTGAGGTAATGTAGAAGTATCAGTGACCGTTAATAGACTGTAAGCTTCAGTCAAGCATAAACTGATCATTTAATATTATGACGCTTTAACAAAAACTAATAAATGCAACTTATCACCAATACGTCTTACATAAAATTTAGAAAAAAAAATTCTGATAACAATATTTTATTATATATATGCAACACACCTATAACAAATTTAATATTGAAAAGAAGTTTCTCAACTCTGAAACGTCAGTAACATTAAAGAAAGTACTTGGTTTTTAATAACCTTACAGAAGTACATATACAACTCACGAAAACAGTTAAATAGCTCAAAAAGCATAAAAATACATTTTTATTATGACTTTAACGAAAGTTCTATTAATAAATTGGACTTTAATCTTGAAAACTGAGAAAATCTTAGATCCCCAGATGATTCACCATAAATACAAAGAAATTCACCATTTAAAAAAAAACAACAAAACGCTGTGACTCTTGTCCATGATGTTGCCATTATTTTATAACTTCAATATGAAAATATCTATTAGTGGAAACTTTTACTTAAAGCCACAGGAAACATTCTGTTCACACTGATGTACAACCTTGTGATCTCTGTACACCTCCAACACTGGATGATCTAAGAGTTGCATTGTTTTAGAGTTACATTGAACATTTTTGGCAGAAGCCAAGAGTGACTTCATTACTTTCGACAGAACAGCCTTTAGGGAACATGCATAGGGGAAAATGCATAGGGACACAGCTCTCTCTTGTAGTGCATGTAATGACACTTTCAGCTAAAATCATGCGTTCTGTAAATCCTACGGACTGCTGATCCAGCTATAACCACTGTGATCTGACTGCAGAACCATGACACTTCCAGTATCTGCAAGACCTAATATAAGCGAGTCCAGTATACCAGCTAAAAAAAAAAACAGGACACATAAGGTATTTGGAAACCAGATCATAAAGTATGAAGCACTGATTTAAAATGGTAAGGATTTTCCCCGTTTGGGACACATAAAATCAGGTACAATATTTCACACTGAGTCAATCAAATAAAATTCAGGTTCTAACAAATAACAGACAAGCATGGAAAACAATAAAGGAAAAGAAAGAAAAGACAGCTTTCTACTGTAACAAATGGAAAGCCACCTTCTACCAAGAGTGTGAACATGTCATTTTCATCAGTCAGACATATTAAAGTGCTTGTTTTCCCCAACCCTCCAGCATATGATTAAAATCAGCCGTCAGAGAAAAGACATTTTCTCCATGGTAGTAGAAGCAAACACTCAGAACGAAATGGACACAGTAGCATACCACAGCATCAGGGAGAGGTGAGACAGAATCAGAAACGCAGGCCCACCCCACAGTGTTTCTGGTGCTGTGAGGACAGCCAGCTGGCAGAAAAATCGCCTAACAAGCAAGTGTCAAGCAACCCCCTTGACATGACTTAAGCGTTCAATGCTTTTCCATACTAATCTCAAAAGACATGCCATTTTAATGCTAAGAAAACAACCACAATCAGATCAGACTTTGTTTATTACTTTAACTGAGGTAAAGGACAAATTCTGCTCTAGAACAAAGCAATTAGTGTCTAAAGCTTCCTTGTGTTCAAGACTTCAGACGCTAGACTTACACAACTGCAAAAATTACTTGTCCTATCAAAAATATTTATTTTATTTAAAGCACAGAATTGTTTCAAAAATAGGTATTAATCTCATCAGAGATTAATATAATTTATCTTTCTATACAGTTATCACAAAAAATACAATTACTGAAAGATGTACCAAGGCCTCTAATAAATCAAAGTGATAAAGATTGTGTGTATGTATACAGGTACATAGACAAACACACACTTCTATACCTAAAATTATAGGCTTATATGAAGATACTTTAAACATCCAAAGTATGTAATTACTAATCTGAAATAATTTATTTCTCTAATATCACTTTGATGAAAATACAAGCATCTCAACAATGAGAGCAGCACTTCTACACTAGAAGCTTTTGGTCAAGTAACTTGTTTTATATCTCTGTTCATTAGCATTCTGGAAGTAAAAACCCACAGAATCCAGAATTGACAAGAAATCAACTGAGAATTGATACGTTCAAAAGCAAAGCACAAAATCTTAGTCATCAGTCCTGGTCTCAAATTTGGGATTCAACACATTTTCAATGCTATGGTTTAGTAATACACTGAGATACTCAAAAGTCAATGACCAAGTGTTTGCATCACTTCAAATGATCACAAAATTAAATCAACAATGCTGGACATCAGATCTTGATGAATGTTCTTACACTCCTCATGCCTGTGATTCTTTGCAGAGCGGTGTCAACCTTCCCCTTAATGGCAGCATTAAGTTTTTCAGTGTGGGCTTGAAGTGTCTCTGGTTGAAACCTGCTTCCCGCAGCCCTAGACTTCGCTGGTGTGTGCTTCCCATTCAGCAGAGCCTCTCCGTGATGTAGAAGATAAACTCCACATCCATGGGCTGCTGGGGGATGCCGGAGCTGCCGCCGTGGAGGACGGGGATGAGTGCGCTGTCCAGCTCATTCATGTAACGCTGTGGGAGGAGCCGGCTTCCAGAGCCAGCCTGGTACTCCACCTAGTCGTCACAAGAACAAACTACATGTGAATATATCCAGAGACACACACCAGAAAATCATATCAAGCCTGCTTAGTTAATGCTTAGAAACTTGGCAGAATATAAGTATTTCTATTGGTTCTGTCAAACGATTAAAAATCTTATTCAGATTAATCACAGGGTTGCTGTGGATCAATTTAGATTAATCACGATTAAATACCATTCATTTTTAATCTATATTAATCGCATTTCATTTTGCATGAGCAAACAGACTCAAGAAAAAAGGGAATATATGTGGACTTAACATGTTTATTGAACATCTTGAACACGAGTCGGATGCATTCCATCTGCCACAGAAGTGCAATACCATGGAACCATATGCTTATAACCGTAATAAAAAATTCTGAATTAAGATCATGATGGACAAGCCTTGTATAGATTTTTCATTGTCCGAGACAAGTTTGCTCTTTGGGTGCATTTTGAAATCATAAATCCTCAATGAAATCATACTGAATGCTCCAGTGACCTGAAAATTTCGCCAAATAATGCCAGGCACGTTTCTGGCTCACTCGTCCCGCCCATTTTGGGTGCGAGTGACAGCAGTGTCCGCAGCAGAGACCCCTAGCATAAGTTGTTTATAATCCTGCTACTACACGTTTAAGCAAATCTTAAACTTCTAATACAGCACCAGCTACTTCCTGCTATGGAGCTGTAACTAATTTTGGGTGGAGATGACCTAGTCTCCTGCTGTAGTTACCATATCGCCATCAGTGGAGATGCGCAGACCGAATCGGTTGATCCCATTGCCTGTGAGGACAGTGAGGTGGGGACAGAGGGCTTTGCAACTTGCGGCGGAGATCTCCCGCAGGAACTGAGACGGCAACGTGGCTGACAGGGGGGCCTGCAGACCCTTCACCAAGACGAATGCCTGAGGAAGAGCGGCAGTGAGACGTGGGCCTTTCACTGGTTAAAGCATGAATCCATCACATACAGCGGTACCTCTCATTCTGAAAAACCTCAATGAATCCTAAACTATTTGACCCCTTTCATGAAGATCAGAAGTTGAGGATGGAGCTCAACTTAGTTTTTTTCCCCCCAACTATGTTTCCACCCACTATGTTTCCCAAATACACATATTTCCAGAATGAATATGAATACTGAATATTTAAATACAATTATGGTTCTAAATATACACTTACTTTTTAAAACTTGAATTACAGCCCTTGGAGACACAACATTAATTCAACACTGAAATTCTGCTATTTTTACCACTAATACCGCTATTATTTCTGAAACATCTACCTACCTAAATGAGTGCCTAAAACTGGAACGGAGCTGGGCTAAATTTAAGTGCATCACATACCTCCACACATTTGACAATCTTCCCATCCGTCTCAAACTCTGTGTCTTGCTGAAGTCGGACACTGGGGACAGTGTCCAGGGACCTGCCATCCACAGGGCTGCTCATGCTGCTGTTAAACCCAGACACACATACACAGAGCAAATATACACACTGACATGCTCGCACGTCCTCACAAGGTATAAACCTCAGCGCAGGGAAAGTGTATTTATCAATATTAGTCAAGATCAAACTTCAATATATATTACTGCTAAATATATTTTTAAGGTTAAATAGATACTTGTAGGTGTAATACATCTGGAAACTGTACAAATACATTTACATGTATTTATTTAGCAGATGCATTTGTGTAAAGTAATATTCAAGTGAGAATCAGACAGCAGGGTCAGGCAGGGTCTCTGGAGCAACTGGGATTATGGGGCAACCACAGGATTTGGACCGACGACTCTCCAATCATGGGCATAGTCACACACTGCCCAGCAAATACTTTTACAGCTACACATCTGTTTGTGAGAGAATAGTGACACATTCGTTGCTCAAATGACATTTGGACCTCATGCCATGCCCTTAGTTAACATGGGGGGGCAGTGTGTGGCTCAGTGAGCTAAGCCTGTGTGCTTGTAATCACAAGGTATTATTATGATTATTATTATTAT
>JAODJW010000117.1:27775589-27791924 GCA_026777045.1 Hyperopisus bebe | reverse complement strand
TACGTGCTCCAGGGTGAGTGAAGCCACCCGCCCTTTCCTACACGATCGCCGGACCCTCCCCACACCGCAGAGAACAGAGGATGCAGGAGCAATTAAATATTAACATGTTCAATCTGCACGTGTGTGTGTTCGTTCGCTCCTAACATTTGCCCTCTGCAGTCTTATATGTTGTTGAAGATGACGGGTCTCCAAAGGAGCAAATCAGCAACCTGGCTTCTCCGTCACCCCACCCTCCCCCGGACGAGTGCCAGAGGACCTGGGCAGCTCCGGCGTGGCGTGCGACAGCCGGGGCTCCGCCCACCACAAATGGCCACACGGAGCCACATCGTCAGCCAGACCACGTAATGCTGCAGGGCTGGGCACCAGGGAGAAGAGCTATTCGGCAAGGTTCAGGATCGGACACAAGGCTCTGAGTTTTATGACTTTAGCAAATAAAAATCTAATGACGGAAGAAGAAGAAAAAGGAAGAAAAAAATGGCAGTTTGCCTTTAAAAGCAGAACTCATTTGCCAAAAAAAATCAGTGACTCATCAAGGACATCTGTTGCATTATTTATGAGACAAAGATTCATTGTAAGCTCTGCATTGTGAGAAGGTTAGCAGACAGCAGGCTGAAGTTTAACCTTGTACTGCAGGTCGTGACGAATGACACGCTGTCTTTCTGTTGTACTTCGTACAGCACTGGCTCTGAGGCCAGTGGTGAAAATGGACATACTGGTGCATATGTGTAGTCAGTATGTGAACAGTAATCAAACATACGAACCATTAAGAAATAATGACTTGTGGTCAATTTCTTATTTACGAAGCTGACTATTTAAGCTTGGCTGATTCGATAAATTCAGAATAAAGTAGTTTTGTCAACCATTTTATTAAGGGCATTATTTAGATTTTTTTTTTTTTACCGTTTTATCCAAAACCAGAAAAAGTACAGATTACCTGACGGGGGTGATGCAGAAAGAGGTTTCTCCATTCCACAGTAAACCAACTCCATTAAGAAAGTTTTAGGTGGAGCTACGCCCCTCAAACACAGGCCTCAGAGGAACCGTACTAGTTACCTACTTTAGCAAACCCACACGAGTCTCTCAGCCCCACAACCCAAACACAGGCCAGATGTTCGGGGGGCTATTTTTACACACCCTTACCAGGCAGCAGCCAAAGACACTGGGAAACCCACAACTATCAGCAATATTCTGCCATTAATAATTTCTAGAGCTGAACATCCTGGGATTCAATTCAAAACTGCCCCAGGGACAGAAAATCCATATCACAGAGTGGCTGCTTTTCTCAATCACAAGTCACCAAAATGTGTGCCACTGCTTAAGCGAATGAGGGCAGCATGTGAGCATGCAAAAGAGATCTGAAGAAATTTCAGAACTTCCTAGCATGCGATACGGAAGGGTAAAGCACTGAACTCCATATCACGCCAGCTTTGCGTCTGTGTGGAGTTTGCATGTTCTCCCCGTGTCCAAAGACATACGGTTAGTTACTGCATTAGTTAAGCATTACTTAACTTGCCTGTCATGTGGGAGGGTGTGATTGTATATGTCCCCCATCCAGGACCTTGGATACCTACGGTCGGGCCATACCTTGCCCTGCAAAATCTACTGAAGGGGGGGCCCCAGATTAAAAGGGCCCACAGTGGCATTTTGCCAGGATGCCTAAAAGTCCTAACCGTGCCCCAACTCCAGTGACCCTGTCCAAGATAAACATTTTAAACATCTATGGGGTAACATTACAGTATTGCTCTACAGTATGTATTACTACTTTTAAGTCATATGATACTTAAACAGTGTTACATTTGCAGCAACCTCACGACACACATTACCTCAGACCCCGAAGGCAACTTCCAGGATTAAGTCTGAATGCTACCAAGTCTGGCTCGAAATCACCAATCATCCTCCTTTTTGACACATTATTTCTAATAATGCATGTAGCTACAGTGAAGTAAATTTACAAAGGTCTGGAAATTCCTCAATGAATTAAGACGACAAAGTGTATTGATGTAGGTACTCGGATTACTTACAGAGCTAAATACAAACTAAAATTCATTATCAAGCATATAAGAAGAGATAAAGACCACTGAAATGCCAACAAAGCTGGAATGAAAAAAAATAACGAAATGGTAATATTTCAGACTGTGGTACAACACAGTTATTTTTTAAATACCCACGTTACAATCGCATACCAATTAAATTTCATGTGAATCAAACTGGTCTTCCATAAATCTGTTGCCACTTGACTCATCAGGGACAACTGCTGCATTATATCCAGGACAAAGACACATTATCAACTCTGCTGATGATCTAAGACCAGTAAACACTGGTTTGAGGAGTGTTCCAGCTCTGCACAACCAGGCATGAGAAATGATAAAATCATCTTTCTATTGTTCTCTACGGCTGAGTAGACATGCCAAAGACAGCAAGTAAATGCGTCCATCCATCAAAATAAAATAAAGTATCCCTGAAAGCCCAAACCACATGGCATATCAGGATATATCAGCAAGATCAGTCCCATACTTCATGAAATAACATGAGAACAAGGCAGAGCTTCAGGGACCGTTTGTTAATGATGCATTACATTTGAAAAATGGCAGGACAAGCTGCTAACTGAGTAAGTCAGTTAAAGTTTTGGAAAAGCTAGTTCTTCCTACAGAACATACAAGGCACACAATTTAAAAAATAAAGGCAAGGCTAATACTTCGGCTCTTATTAAAATATATTTGTTTTAAAAGGACATCATGCTCATTTTTGCAGTTCACATTCTGCTAATGTATTTCCATTAAAAAGCAACATAAAATGACCTCTTGATTTACCAAATTTAGCTTCGGGTAAATATAGAAACAAGTACAACTTCTTGGTACTGCTTGAAATCCTAACACTTCACTTCTAATTCTCTTCTAAAATGACCACCTACAGTAGATGCGTCGTCATGATGTTCATCATCACCTTACTTACCCTAAACGTCATGCATGTTCAGATGTTTTGAGCCTCCTAGCAGCTTCAGAGCAATCAGATTTCTAGCGACTTATATAATAAAATTTTTACAACATTTTACGCAAGTCCTGGTTTGTAGGTAAATATCTTACCATGCCTGGAGCAGGTCATAACAAAGCAGACAGAGAGTGTTCCAGCTTGCGTAATGGCATCAAAAAAAAAATAAAAATAAAAATCTCACCTCTCTGAATGATATCGTAGCAAATAACACACACTCTGGCTTCCTTGTCAAGATACTTCAGCTTGCATTTCCTGCTGCAGCACACGGCACAATACACCTGAAAATAACGGCCAGAGTGATGGATGGAGACAATGCAGGGTAAAACCCCTATTATTTCATACTGATTACTGCCTTTAAATGCTTTTCTCTGCAGCCCTGCAGCCTCTGCTTGCCAGGGAAGATACAAGCAGATGCTAAAAATACACCCTGCTGACGCTTCACATCCACTTAAAATAGCTCTGGGAGGAAAATATACAGATGATTTAATGTGCAATTTAAAAAAGGGGTATTCTGCATAGATTTTGCATAGGGCAGGACTGCAATGAACAGGGAATAAGGCGTGACCCAACAGCCAAGACAAAGTTATACGTCTCGTTGTGGTTCGTACTGTAATGAATTTATGCTTGCAATTCAAATTATACTGTTGTAACCTGTGGTAATGAATTCAGAACTATAAAAGCAGATAAAACAGATCACTGCATATGTAAATCGTCTTGAATTTCTAAGAATATGCATCGTTATGTTAAAAAAAAAAATCTTTAAAAAAAAAAAAAAGATTTAACACTGAGTATGACAAAATACAAGAGTGATGCCACTATTTTTTGTATGAATATCTTTTCACCAAATACCAAAATATGTCAGAGGCCTGAGCTGATGAGACTGACCCCAAGTCTTCGACCTGCTAAAAGAGCCCAAGGAACTCACCTTGCCACAAGCCCTACAGTGGTGTCTTCTCTTGGTGAAGGTGAACTTCTGATGGCAGTGCATGCAATTGGGAGCTTCCGAATCCGGAATCCAAGACGGCTGTCTCACTCCAAGGCCATCGGCCTCCTTCATCAGATGCTGGTGGTCAACTGTGAGACCAGGCCCATCCTTTGAGTAAGGCGGCGGTTCTGAAAGCTCATCGTGATCGACACTGTTCTCATAGCTCTCCTGGAAAGGGTAGCTTGAATTTGTTGTACACTGGCTGGGGTCTTCTGCAACTGGGACTGTGGCAGGAGAGGAGTGAGTAGTGTTCACCGCCATTTCTCCAGGGATATGAAGATCCTTAACTTCACTCCCATGGTCCTCAGTCTCGCAAGCTGAGGCAATTCTAGGTGGCTGACTATACAACTGCTTAGGTCTTGCCCCTCCAAAATAAGGATGCTGATTAGCAGTAAAATTAGGCTGGCCCACATCACTAATAAGCTCTTCAGAACTAGACCTGTTATCAAGATCTGGGCTGCAAGGGCTACTGTCCTGAGACTGAGAAGAGGGGCTGGAGTCTTTACTTTCCTCCACAGAGGGAAGCATTTGGTTACTATCCTTGTAGGTATCACTATCCTGGTGACTTTTAATTTTTCCATGTTCTTCCTCCTGGAAACTATCTTGAGAAAAACTATAGAGATCTGCACCATAACCATTTGATTCCAAAATCCTCCCTTCGGCACATTTCTCCATTTCTGGGCCCAAAGGAGTGGTATCCTTCTGCCCCATCAAGAAAGCATCCAGTTCCTCATCAGTCACCAGCAGGGCACCTTGGTCATTCTCAGAGAGGAAGCTCTCCACAAACGCATAATCTGGAGGTGTATTTGGACCCTCACAAGCTGAAGGAGATAGACTTTCCTGTATCAGACTCCCAGAGTCTTGGCAACCATCAGGTGACAAAGGAGCTATAGATGTTTCAGAACATTCATGAGTTTTGATCATATGATGGAATGATGTCACCTTTGACAGTGAGTCTGCAGCTGATTCATCTACCACTTCACTGGAGTCAGCATCACGGTTAGTGTGGTTTACAGTATCATCAACTGGAAGGGTAACCTGATGGATATCTGGGTCAGACTGGACTTCTATCACTTGGGAGTTTGACAGCACGACCTCTGGTTCTTTTTGAATCTTTGTTTCCTCATGCTCTTGGGAATCCAAAGAAGACACCAGAGATCCACACATGGACACAGCCATTGGGAGACAGGACAGGGAGGACTCCTGCCGTGGAGAGCTAGGAGTCTGACTACATAAGCTGTTAGCCCAGCCTGTAGTCCTGGATCCCCCCTCCGGATGGTCACATTTCCCATCACTAGGTACTGGTGACTCATGAGAATGAGCAATGTTGTTTGTAACCAGCGTCTCCCCATCATCTGCACCGACAACATCCTCTCTTTCTGCAGCACAGGGGGGCTCGACATCTTCTGCGATGTTTTCTGCACATTCGACAGGAACCTCGTACTCATTCTTCACAGATTCCTGGGACTCCGAACTACCTGGTGACACCGTACCCTGGGGCTCCCCGGCACTCTCAGAAGAAGCCGGCAAAATTATGTCCAGTAGGCTAACCGACGATGGAAGCTCTCCGACAGCAAGACGGTCACGAGAGTCCAATTCCAATAAGGCTCCGTTATCAGGTGATTCCTCTCCATGAGTTCTCCTAATACCCACTGGCGATGCATCTTCAGACAGGTAAATCACAGGAGACTCAAAGTCCACCAAGAGCTCCTCCTCAAGCCGCTTCTCGGCAATGTCTAGCTCTTTAAAAGCATCGTGGCTATTTGCCCGAAGAAGATTGGCAGATGCAGTATCACTGACAAGGTCACACACAGGCTTCAGTGCCCTGTCTGGACATGGTGGCGCTATGCTTTTAGTTGTCCTGTTGTCCACAGAGGACAGGAGGTCCACATCTGTCAAAGGTCTCCCTGTCACTTCAAAATCTCTTGGGTAGGAGTCACAGCCTGGAGGACCACAATCTCTCAGAGGGGAACTGTAGCTTTGGCTTTTGACATCATGTAGAGCTGCAGCGTCTATAGATTTGGAGAGCAAGATGTTAGTCCCATAGAAAGCATAGGCAGAAAGGAACAGCACAGTACAGGTGGAGGTAGGAAGTGTCATTATTGTTGATTTGCAGTCTACAACCTCTACATGTATGGAAAAAAAGAACACACAAAAAGTAACTGACGTACGCCTCACATTAAACACTTTTAAAAAGTTGGCATAATCTTACATAAGATAAACATCTATTTTAATTCATTGCGCAGTTCTGACCTGTGTTCTGCTCAAAATCGTCCAGAAGTTTGTCGAGATCGCACACAGCGGCCTTGAAGAATGTATCCATCCTGGGGGAAGAGGCTACACTCAGCCCTCTGCACCTAGAAAGATGGGACAGGATGCATGAAGGCGCACATACAACCATTGAGCAAATACAACCGCAAGCCATGAAGCAGCCCCATCAATCAGACCTCGGAAAATTAACTTTTGCACAGCAAACAGATAATAAGAAGCAAGTTCAGCTATTAGTAAAACCTTCATCTAAACCAAGATTATGTTCATGTTATGCAGCATTTACAATAGTACGTCAAAGGAGACTAGCATCAATGTATTTTATGTACATATAAAACGTATTTTAATGTTTACTAAAACCAGACAATAAAAACAATACTGAAAAAGGTGGAATGCTTTTAAGGATAACATTGAGGGGATCATCTTACAAAATGGTAGAGTTTCTCTCAGGGTAGAAAAAGATCTCTCTTACCAAACAACCTTTCCCAAATGTGTCACCTCCGTGGACTATCTGGTATATTCACCAAATTATAACACCAACTTTTAAAAGTCTGCTAAATGATAACACAGGTCTACAAAAAAAAATAAAAAATTTCAAGTGCCAAGATTTTTTGAATGGATTTAGGGTATTTTGATGGTGCTGAATTCAAAAATCACATTACTTTTGCTGAACTGGTTCTAGTTTTTGAGATAATGGACATAGTAACATACACAAAATACCCATGCTGCACATGCCAGTGGGATAGCAAGGCAAAGCAAGATCATTGGACCAAAGTGTCATGGGAAGAAATGATTGCTGGCGCTGCGAATATTATCAACAAGCCGCTGGTGGACAAGATCAAAATCATTCTCCCACAACTTCATATTAAGCTAGGATTGATGAAGCAATTTGTTAGGGCTTAGGACAAAATGGGTAATTGCTTCAAGTACATTTGTAGATCATTACTGAGCATGGAAAAGCTGGAATCTTTGATGGTCCTCAGATTCATAAACTCATGAATGATTCCAATTTTAACAAATGCATGAATGACACTGAGGCTTTAGCCTGGAAGAGTTTGGTCTCTGTTGAGAAGAACTACTTGGGTAATCGGAGAGCAGACAATTATGAAGAATGGGTGCAAGATATGCTTGCTAACTTCTGAAATTCGGGAATTAATATGAGCATAAAGATGCAGCATCTCCATAGCCATTTAACCAGATTTCCAGATAACCTTGGAGACTTCAGTGAGGAACAAGGCGAGAGGTTCCACCAGGATATGAAGGTGATGGAGGAGAGATATCAAGGCAGATGGGACATACACATGATGGCAGACTACTGTTGGAGTCCCCAACGTGATTGTCCTGATGACACACATAAAAGGAAATCGCATAAACAGTGTTTTCGAAGCATTGACATTAATAACAATAACTAATATTGTGTTATTTTTTCAAATCATACATAACTTTTTCCTGTCACTGTTAGATATTTTTTATTTCTTTTTTGTATGATGTTAGACTGTTTACTTACTAGTTGTAACAAAAATAAAAATATTCTTGCAATTCTGAATGCTTTTCAAACGTGTTGCGTTAGTTAATTAACTATTAAATATCTCAGAAACTAGAGCCAATCTGGCAAAACCAAAGTCATATTCTTAATCAGCACCGTACACTTAATATAAAACCGTTTAGACATCGTTGGCACCAAAATCACTGTATGCCAGTGTAATCAATGCTGTAAGGGAGCATGACTAGACTGCAGAATACCAAGGTGTGGACAAAGAAAGACACCTTATCACAATCTCAAAATGGTTGGATAAGGAAATGCTACAGAATGGCCCTTAATTACAAAAAGGGCTGGTTATCTCAGCAGAAGAGTACAATCTGATAAGAAACATGCCCTTAGTTTTAACATGGATACTTTACTTAGAAAATGTTAATGGAACAATTACTCTATGTGCCACAGAATCCATCTTCTAACCCCTTACACCGGCCGGAGTCACGGGGGACTGAGTTAGTAATATGCTCTACTTTATTACATTAACTTCAGATTTAACCCACGGTGCTTTACGATCTTGGAAAAAAAGCTAAAAAAGAACTTCCAGACATATAGAAAGTTATCACCGCACTCTCCTCAAACAGGTTTTCTTTATTTAGACATGGCTGTTGTCTGTGGCTGGTGCTGATCACATTAAGTACAGTCATTACAACTCCGCTTGGTAATCAGGCTCTTGTGGTCCAGCTATAGTTGTGCCTGGTAGACCTGGATCTAATTAACAAGAAATGAGACTGTGTTCAAAAAGAGAACTGATTTGTGGTGTTCAGCAATAGCAGACTATCTGCTGCGTCACGAGAAAGCCACCAAAAACAGCAGTGAGCATACTGGGGAAGTTTATTCTCAATCATACAATGCAAGGAATGTGCCTAATACCACTTCAGCCACAGAGGAAAGGCTATCAAGCAATCTGTGTCAAAGGGCTTCCTGGTAAAGATATCATATCATAACTGGAGTTTACCCCATTACAGTTACTCACAATCTTGTATCTAAAAACAATGTGTCTTTAGAGCAAATAAGCTGGATAAAAGTAAAGTACATTAACCATCAATGTACGATTATTAAACAAGTAAAACACGTTTGATTACACCTTTACTCCCTGCCCTAGTCTTTAAAAAAGATGGAAGAATACACGTACAGTACTGCTTGGAAATATAGAAAGGGATGTAATTAATTGGTGGAAATCATCCAAAATAAACAAGAAGCAGTAAGCTTCTTACATATATAAAGATCAGTTAAACAACAATGATTTTATTTAGTTTACCGATCAAATTAAATCAGCTTAATCAGAAAATAAGAGCGATGAGCCAATTCCGTTTAGAAGCACGGGAGCTATTTAGATTACCATTTAATGCCATTTTGTACAGTAGGAAAATTCCCCGCAGGGACTTTTTCATACTGACCCCAACTAATTTAGTTAGCTGCCTTATCCAAAATGACCCGACCCGACCTGCACACCCTGCCAAAAACACAATATTAAACCAAATGCATCGATAAATCAGTTGTGTGTACAAACATGGGGCACGAATGGATAAATATAAGACACCTGATGGATACGGCTGGGGAAAAAAACATTTCACTGAACTTGGAAGACTGCACCACAGAACATCTGATCGCTTCTAAAAATCTCATTAATAGAAAGTGAAACTATAAAGCGGCTACGTGTCTAATTATTTACTAGCCGTGGCCCCTTTTTAACCATCATCGAGCTGCTGGTTAGCTGGTACTGGGCTGGTGAAGTGCTGTACACACGAATGCAGTACAAAGTAAGCGCCCCGTTAGCTATGATCGACCCCTCAATACAAAACAACCAGCCTGACTACTCGACATATGAGAAGCCGATCGTTTATCCTGCTGGCGAGAAAAAGGGGAAGAGAAGCAGACACGATGACAATTAAAAAATTCACTAACGTAAAAAACTGCACCGAGCTTACAGACTTAACGATTAAGATCATTGTACACTTCCTACCGAAATCAAACGTGAAGTGTATAATATATATACCGGAATCAGCTTTCATCTTCTTGAATTTTTATTCCGACTTTTGTTTCCACAGCTCCTCTGGTTTCCACCGAGTTGTTATATATTTTTTTTATCTAGAAAAGCCTGACAGTGCGCCGCACAGAGACGCCGCCATCTTGGATTGGCCGTCCGCTCCTTAAAGCGACAGCGGCACGAATTCCTCATTCATTTCCAAAAATACTGAAATCAAATATTTACTTTCAGGATATGAGCATATGCGTTTGTGGTATTTAAGAAATCATATCAACAATGCTCCTCGGGTGCGTAATAACTTTAATGTGCGTACGAATGCTTTGTTATAACAATACTTTTGAATTTGAAATAAACCCAATGGAAATTCCGATGGCTCGTTTTGGCAAAATGAACGGACATGACGACGCTAAAGAGGATTTCGGCTCCTGCTTTTTACATATGGAAGACTGGATAGCAGTCATCTGGATTTCGGACAAGTGTGGTCTGTGCCTCCTGATCCGTCGTAGTATGGAGCGGTGGCTTTAAAAATATCTTTGTTGTACTGGTTAAACCCCAAGCGAATATATGTATCACGGTTTCAGGTACTTAATATCTCCCAAATTAATAATCTCTGTAAACTTGATAGCCACTTTGCAATAGCTAAGACCACACAGTTTTGGCATTTTCCCAGAGGAGGTTCGACAATGTAATCTCACTTCAGTAGGCGCTGCTAATGTATTTTAATGTGATTACAATTTATCCACTTACACGATGCTTCTATCCGAAACGATTTAAAATACGGGGAGGAGTTACAATTTGTATGTACCCCCCGGCATGTGAACCCAGGATATTTGCGTTGTTAGCGGGACACACTGTTTGTGGAGCTACAGAAGCCGTGACATATGACTTTTGAAATAATGAAGGGTTTAAGAAAATAAAACCGCAAGTGACAATATTCGACTGAAACCATCCGTTTGCTGGAGAGCGACATATGAACAGCGACATACGCTGTGACCACTAGGGGGCACTACGAACAATAAGCTAGCTTTGTTGGGCAGGAACGGTCTGGTACATTTACTAGAATAAATGCTTAAGGGTAAATAGTTTTCCACGTGTTAGAAACAGATTTGGTAATATCCAAGGCATTTTTATGTATAATCGAAAATAAAAGCTTGCCCATATATTACATGGTTTGGTCAGTACCATAAAAACTGAGGAAGAAACTGGAGTTCAGTAACCCATAAAAGTTGTTTGCTATAATTGCGGTCATACTCATGATCTAATTTCAGCAAGAGCACTAGAGTGGCACTCATGCTGGGCAGCACTACAGCAACTGAGTAGCACTGTTTGAAACTCAGTGTCTGACTCTTGTGTCCTACGCATCACCTTGTGTACCAAAACACGCAAAGAAAAAGTCATTCTGAAGGCGAGTGTATAGAAAAAAACACAAAAATCATATAAACAACTTCACCCACTCTACATAAAATGCAATTATATTTAACATCATAGATCCCCATTATAAAGCACACAACCTGGGCTTTCATCTTTCAAAAATGGCATTATGAGAAACATAAATAGTAAATCCAGAAACAGTGTCAATCAAAACAAAACATCTAAGTAATTCACAGCTGGGCTCATGGCTCTGTGCTTGCAGTAGGGGTTATCAGTCACTGTCATACTCCTCAATGACAAACTCCTCCTCGTCCAGTAAGGCCTGGGCGGCAGTGGGCTGCGGCTGGCTGGAAGGCAGGTCCGTCGATGCTCCTTGACTACTGGGGAGATCTCCAGGGGAGTCAGTTGCCGCAGTCAGTGGTTCCGCTAGTCCCAGTTCGGTGACGGTGGCAGGAAGGGTGGCATCCTCTTCATCGCTCTCCAGGTCCAGCAAGCCTGGTTCTTTGTCAGTAAGAGCTTCAAATTTCAGCCTACAGTAAGCCATGGGGGGACAATCATCCAGCATCAGTGATGGCCTAAATTTGGGCAGATTCAATTACAGACCAAATTTTTCCAGTCTGAATAACTAATGTGTGTTCACCTTAACAGGTATAGCAAACGAGGTACATTTAATAAAAATGTAAACATATGCAGGCAATTAAGAAATCTAATTACATCCACGAGAAACACGAAAATACAGTTCTGCACCAGTAATGTTCCGGTTACGATAAAAATGCTAATCTTGCAGTGAACAGTCATTTACACAGGACCTTGTGTCACCTTAACTTACAGTATCATTGTGTTATGTACAGGTAACTTTCACCTACCTTCCATGTTGCCTCTTGAGGGGCATTCGGCCGACATCTTGGATGAAAGCGATCTGAGCTGTTCAACAAGAAATACAGTAACGTAAATGCCACAGCCAGCTGAGAGAAGCCACAAGCGACTCACACCCCGTTTCTGAATGTCTGATACTTCCTGAACATCCAGATTGGGCAGGAAGCAGAAAGGAAGGTAAGCAAGGTGCTACTTCTGCAAACTATATTAGTTTCACATTTTCACCAAAATTTAATGTCATCTTTTTGGTTATACGACCTTAAAAAGAAGTCATATCATTGTTCCTGAACAATAATTTATATAAATTAACAATGTTCCAAGATGTTCCAAGATGTTCCAAGATGTTACCTTTGGTCATCACAGTGTAGGTTCATTGTAACACCACTAAAGCAGAGTAGGCATCTCGCCATGACTTCTCATGTGGCCAGGAGATGTTAAGCTATTGTGGGGTGTATCGTTCTCATAGTGTCACTAAGACTGTGCAGTGAGGGTCTTGCCTTGATTCCTCATGGGGTTGGTGAGCTGGGCAAGGTATGGCAGCAGCTCTGTCTGAAGGCCCAAGGGCGTCAAGCAAAAGCTGACAAAGAGAGATTTGGCAGCCTGGCAATTTTCTCTGTACTAGAAAAAAAAAAAAGAGAAAAAGGGAAACTCAGATGCTGAAGTCGATCAACCAATTGGGTAAGAACTATTTCAAACAAGTTAACGTTGCTTTTGAACCAACTGAGCCCATCCGTATGCAAATCGATGTATTCAGTAGCAGCAATGTATGTATAAATGTATGACACAAACATACACTGTACATCTGAGTAGTGAAATGGTTAATCAGTAGGGCTGGCCGATGCCACATCAATATTATTGCGCATGGGCTACTAATCTGCTTAAATTGTGATTGTAAATAATTGTCCATATAATTTCGGACAACTGGCATCCGGCCAAATGTTTTGCCCGTCATCTGAAGCCCTGGTGATTATTGAACACGCACGATGTAATATCTATGTGATATCGCCCAGTCCTATTAATCAGGTACCCGACATCAGTCCTGCCTTTTACCTTTTTGCTCACAAGTAGCCAATGGGGCTTGTGCAAGGGCCTGAAGCCTGTGCAGGTCTGAGTGGTAGCTGAGGCCCGGGCTGCATTGGCGTGCATCAGCCCCCTAGTGGCCACAGAGGAGCTGTACTCCCTCATGGTACACCGCGACTGGAGGGATTAGAGAACACCGGAACGAGGAAGCCACCATTAAAAATGCAGACAGACACAGGAGCTGAGGGAGTGTCCCTGCTCTGCAGAAGCATCTTATCAGAAAAATGCCACAATAACTCATCTGTTGGTTTCTAACAGATGGGACAGTCTTCATTTACATCAACAAGTCTTAGCCACCCAAGGTCCTGTCCGTGGATGTTGGCGTTTTCCCCGCCTCGGACCACTCTCTGTAAATACTCACCACGGCGGAGCCTTGCAGTTTCAGAGATGCTCTAACCCAGGGGTCCTAATGATTTGCCGCTTATCAAAGTCAGTTGGGTCTTCCATGAATTCCATACCCGTTTCATTAATTCCATATACAACAGGTCAAATGTACCGAATGTTATCTTGCTGTCAGAATGTTATCTTGCTGTCAGATGATATCCCAGCACCTGTTATGTGCCGTTTTTACAAGCTATTTGACGTTACATGCGTCACACAGGAATGGTCATAATGTTTTGGGTCATCGGTGTATATCAGTTTATATTAAGAGGGTCAGAGATCACAAACATATTATGATACTAGAGAATATAGCTTACAGTCCAGTCAGTAGTGAGAAAATCAGCATCAGACAAATACTCGCTGGCTCGGGCCACGTCCTCCATATCGGCAAAGAAGTCAACGTAGTTCTGATGCAGGTAGAGGTTGAAGAGCTCAGCTGACATATGGGACTTTTCCACTACCAGCTGACGAGAAGAGAGACGACAAGCATGTATTTCGAACTCTCGCGACTGTCTTCACACAAGCATGGTGCCGTGATCCCACATAACTACCTCAGGGTCCACCAGCAGCTTGTCTCTTCGGTGCTCTGATAGATGGGCAGGTAGGTTGGGCAGCTCTGGCTCACTGCAGCTCTCTCCTGAGGACCATTAACACGTCACATCGCAGTGGAACACAAGGTAGTCTTTTACCATCAGAAAAACAAAGAAAATCAAAGAAGAGAGATACACACACACACTGCCAACTTGTTCAACTCACTTTTGCAGTAAAGTATCTTCCCCAGGGCTCTGAACAGAAAGAGAGAAGCGTCTTTGCCCCCAATGGCCTGAGACTGAGCATCTTGCTTGTCAGAGCTCTTTGTGGATTTACTCCTGCTTCTTCCTTTGGAGACACTTCGACTGGATGACGCAGACACTGGCTTGTTCTTCAGTGGTGCCCAAAAATTGGTTTGTACTGAGCCGTCTGAAGACAACAGAAGCCTAAACTTACACGTATCCCTTTGCCAAAAAGGAGAGACCAGTAGCCAAAAGAGGAATGGGCGTGAACTGAATCAACCTCATAAGTATGTATCTTAAGTTAAAGGTATACCGGCATCAGGTTGAAATGTCAAATATCTGGATATCAGTCTGACCTCAACTATGACACAATAAATGCTGATTCTTACATTTGCATTTCTATCTGCACAGGCAGGAAGAGTGTAATACATTTTGGCAAGTTATTACACAATGCAACAAATTTACATTAGATAAATGTAGGTACATTCTCAGGGATGCATTTCCCGAAAGCTTTATGACACCAAGTAGTTTGTCATCCAGTACTTAAGGTTATTTGTTGATTAAATGAGTGTTTCTCAAAACCCTCTGTAACTAAAATAGTTCATAACTTCATTCATGAATAACCGAGAGATCTAACTCACTCGTTATTTTCCAAGTCGTTCTTTATTTGAATGCTTGCCTGCTCTATCAGAGACAGAAGTCACCCAAAAATACACCGATGCTGTTTTTTGGACAATGTAATAATGATGATAAGTTAATGTTGCAATATAAACGTAATAATGTAGTAACACTGCATTATGTGATGAAAAATTGTTAGATTTTGTTGAGTCATTATATAATGCATTGCTACATAGAGAGATACCAGCGTATTATGAAAAGCCACAAAAGTCTTAAAAACACTTCTGAAGACTGATGGAATTACACATTGTACTAAAACACAGTACATAAGATTTGTTTTATACTGCTGCTTAACAACAGACGGCACGTTTTGATAGATATACAGGTTCTGGTAAGTAAAGGACTGTGATTCTCCCACTACAAAATCCAAGCGCACGTGATGAATATGACAGCATGACTGTGCAGAGAGCCCTCACCTGTCAGGGAGAGGAACTGCAGGTTGTTGATGGCTCCCCGTATGTCCCCAGAGCTTCCAGTGCAAAGCAGCTCCAGAGTCTCTTTGTCAGGAACCATGATCCTGCCTCCACTCTAAGACAGAATAAAGGAAAATCAAACGCAAGCATGTTCACAAGGGACTGTCACCCAGATACCATCAACCTGTCTCTGCATCAAGACATGATGCAACAAGAAATATCTGGCCAGGGAGTAACTCAGCAAAAGCAGTCAAATGTCCAAATTTTGTATTTTTTTTGGGGGGGGGGGGGATTATGTATGAAAATATAATTCACTCAGTACAGCTGGTCTTACATTAAAGCTGAGAGTCTTAACTTTAAACAGATGGTTTCATTTCTAATCCATTGTGGTGTCCAGAGCCAAACTAAACGTGTCACAGTCCAAATACTTTTTGACTGTATGACATTCCACCTGAATAATTACTCTTGACACAATATACCCAACAAACTAATCCATATGCAGTGGTACCTCAGTTCTCGAACTCATTAGAATTCGAATTTCTTAAAAGTCGAACCAACCACAAAAAAATGACCTAGAAGTCGATCTGAATCTCAGAAGTCAAACCGTGAACATCAACCTAAGATAACTTGTATGTGCAGGGAAATGAGTCACACGGCACGTCTCTCAGTGGAAACAAAGGGTAAAGCTTCAGTCTCAGCCTCGCTGAGATAGGATCGTGCATGTTTACACTAGCTGAATACATATATTTAGACAGTACAAATACATTTAGACAATGATAGACAGTAAGAGTAATTATTATATAATAAAATACATTTTAAAAATAAAGATTTCTTATTAATTATTTTAATATAAATAAACCATTAATACATTTAATTATAATAATATTGTCGTGCCAAACGGGATGGAATGGAGACAAAGGCGCAGACGTCAGGGTATCAGGGAATACGGGGTTTAATTACAGGTAAGGCAGGCAAAACGCAGACGGACAATACAA